>OZ030009.1:64920009-65344913 GCA_964023405.1 Apodemus agrarius | reverse complement strand
GAATGCTGTTTGTCAAAGTGAGTTGATTTGAAAATGTTAAGTACAGAAGAATGGTAGCATATTTGGAGAAAGTTCAGAAATGCAATAAATTAACATAATACATTTTAGGATAAAGGATTTACGAATACAGTGATTTGATTTGTTATTCAATATGCATTTTAACAGGAATCAATTTTATGCCTTTAGTATAAAGTTACATCATTTTTCAGTTGTTAACTAAAAATCAAAGAAGAGCTCTTGGGAAGAAAAAGAGATGTAATTATTAGGAGACATGGATTTTTTCACCTCTAAGCATACATTATAATACATTAAATTACATTGGTGGATAATAAGGAAAAACCTGACACAATGGACAGTGGAAGGAAAGGGGGAAAGCGCCTACCTCCAATGACTTATCCTGAACTCCACTAAGATTATTCTCAATGGACTCTGGAATGGGGCTGCATGGACAAACAGCATTCTGTTTCCATAGAAGCAGAACTGCCCAGTTTTCCATAGCAGCAGCTTCTATTAGCAGGAATCAAGCTTAATACAGGAAGCTATCCCAAACCTGTAATGCCATTTTTATCAAATGCAATACTTCCACTGTATTGCATATCACCTTACAGACAATTTGTCTCCATGGAGTGATCATAATTTAAAGTCAAAATGGCTCATTTATGCATGGATTAAAGAGCTGGTTGGTGACCAAAATGTGTAAACCAAAATGTAGACAGGGATGTCTAAGCTACTGCTCCAATATCAGAGCATGTTCATCTTAAAATCATTTCACTTAGAGAAAGGTTGAAGTACTTCCTTAGACAGAGGAAACTCACTGAGCCCTAATCAATGGGAAGTATTTAAAAATCAATGAATTTGTGCATGCATGCATGCACACATATCCCACACCACTGATTCATTACATTATTACAAGATTTCATTTTATAGTCATATTTGTAGTTATCTATTTTCAACAAGCTGCTTGAAGGAAAATATCATTTGCTCCATGCGTGTTTCACTACAATGTGTTATATGCGTAAATGTGCAATAAATGATTTTCAGAACTAACCTGAATCAAATGACTTTCCAGTCATTTTCAACTGACATGTTTCTCTAGTGTTGTAATCTCTTTCTAATTCCTTGCTAGGCATGAGACACTCATTGATTTAGTCACCTCATGAAGATGCAAGAATCAATGCTGATAAGTGCAAAATGACACTTCTTATTTTTGCAAGAAAAACAAGGCTGCTGGTGTATGAGAAGAATTTTGTCTCAGGTCAGATCTAATGAGGCAAGCTCTTCATACACGCTAATGTAATAGATGCCCCCATTTGCTCTTGCAGCAATTGCAGCATGATTACGACTTATAAAGACCCCAGGGGGATGTGCAGTTTTGCAAGCTACAAGCTCTTCCTCACCTAAGCTTTTCTTTACTTTAAAGAATGAACATTTTTTTAAAGGCAACGATATTTGTTTTAAAGGACTAACAGCAAGTGAAAACCAAGCAGTAATTTTGAAATTTTGATTATTAGTGGCAGTTTGCTTTAGAATGACTAAAGCCTAAGAATTGGTTCAAAGATCTGCTTCATAGACATAAAATAAGTTGGCTGACTCAAGTACATTTTGAGCTCACTCTTGAAGCAGCGACCTCTCAGCTGTGGGCCTACAAAATTCTCACTTAGCTCTGGAACACCACCACACTTCCTCAGTTCCCTGGTAGCAGATCAGTACCTTCTGCCCTCTCTATAAAAGCCCAGCAGGACATTTCTATAGATACCACCTTGCCTTCCTTTTACTGAGTTTTCAGCGGTTCTATCTTTATCTACTCTTTCAAAGAGCTAGGCAGGCTGCTGGGCTTTAATGTAAATGCAAATGCTGAGATGGCCTAGCCTACTTTTATTCTATAAAGGAATGCACAAATAGAAAGAGAGATGCTGCAAAGAGGGACAGACCTGCAGTAGTAGATAGAGATCAAGTACCACCCCAGACGCACATCTACTACAAGAGTTCTAACCCAAATGATCAGAACCAAGAATTTCACCCAGTTTCGAGAAGTATCTTTGGTTATTGAAGAGGTACATTCTTAATGCATTAAAACAGCCCCCATTTGCCTAATTCAACTGAATTGTTGAACCATCATCTTTTTCAGGAGAACATGAAATTCAAGAATTAGCTGCTTTCTCTGCTTCCAAATGCTGTTCACTTCAGAAAGCTCCACCCAACTAAATTTCCTTTTTTTCACAAGTATCTCTTTGCTGGCTTTATTTTTTTCACCTGGCCTTTCCTCTCAATATCTTTTCAAATTTCAAAGAGGCATATGTTGGGGCACAGCTGGGTTTGAGCAATAGGCTTAGGGCAGGGAGGTGTGGTTAGGGCAGAAGGGGTAAGAGGCCGTTCTGGCTGCTTTATTTTTTTTTCATCTCAAGACCTGGTAAAGTACAGGCTGTGTATGTGTGGGTGTTTTTCTGATGTGCAAGTATGCATAACTCTATTTTCTGAAGTGAGTAACTATGAGTGTACTATCTTGGAATAATCCACAAATTTATGTGAGCTATAAAAGAAACTGCACACTCACAGGAAATTTTACATGATTCTCAGCTTTTCAGACAATGCAATCAATTAGTGTTGAACAAACTAGTTAGCAAAAAGACACGGAGAAGATCATGCTTTCTTTTTATTTTATTCTTAATGGAAATAAGTACGCTATTTGCTTGGAAAGAAATCACTCTGGTGAATAAATGCCTTCATAAACCCAAAACAAATTTAATTCAGTGTTGTTTGGATTATAGCAACAGAATGCACTGTTGTTAATTTTCCAACAATTAGGAGGTAACTTAGTGAGTCACAAGACAATATGTGCAGAAATCCTTATAGAAAAATGTTTTTAAGTATTGCTTATGATTTGAGTGAGAGGGCATGGATAGAGATTTAGAATTTCTAAGAATGTTGGAGCAGAATGAGACCTTAAGAAACCTAGGTATAGCCTTTCGATATTCCTCAGGTGAAAATTCTTTGTTTAGCTCTGTAAACCATTTTTAATAGGGTTATTTGGCTCTCTAGAGTCTACCTTGAGTTCTTTGTATATATTGGATATTAGCGCTCTGTCGGATGTAGGGCTGGTAAAGATCTTTTCCCAATTTGTTGGCTGCCATTTTGTCCTTTTGACAGTGTCCTTTGCCTTACAGAAACTTTATAATTTTATGAGGCCCGATTTGTCAATTCTTGATCTTAGAGCATAAGCTATTGGAGTTCTGTTCAGGAAATTTTCCCTTGTGCCCATGTGCTCAAGGCTCTTCCCCAGATGTGGAGAAAGAAGAACACTCCTCCACTGCTGGTGGGGTACAAACCACTCTGGAATCAATCTGGCGGTTCCTCAGAAAATTGGGTGTGATACTACAGGAAGACCCCACTATACCACTTCTGGGCATATACCCAGAAGAATCCCCAGCATGTAATAAGGACACATGCTCCACTATGTTCATAGCAGACCTATTTATAATAGCCAGAAGCTGGAAAGAACCCAGATATTCCTCAACAGAGGAATGGATACAGAAAATGTAGTATATTTACACTATGGAATACTACTCAGCTATTAGAAACAATGAATTCATGAAATTCTTAGGCAAGTGGGTGGAACTGGAGAATTGTCATCCTGAGTGAGGTGATCCAATCACAAAAGAACACACACGGCATGTACTCACTGATAAGTGGATATTAGCCCAGAAGCTTGGAATACCCAAGAAACAATTCACATATCAAATGATGCCCAAGAATAAGGAAGGAGAGGTCCCTGGTCCTGGAAGGGCTCAGTGCAGCAGTGTAGGGGAATACCAGGACAGGAAAATGAGAAGGGGTGGATTGGGGAACAGGGGGAGGGAAGGGGGCTTATGGGGATCCAGGAAAGGGGAAATCATTTGAAATGTAAATAAAGAGTATATTGAATAAAACACACACACACACACACACACACACACACACACACACACACGGGGCCCTGGTGGGCTGGGATGGGCTGGGGTGATCTTGGGTGCCATTCACATTACTGTTTTTTGTGTTAAAAATTTTCTTAGTTTCTTTTGAGAGTTTCATGTAATATGTTTTAATCATAGTCACCACCCCTCCCCCCAAACACTTTCCCAATTTACCACTTTCTTCCCAATTCAACAAACTTTGTGATTTTTTTTCAATCTTTCATGGACAATTTCTGTTTTTGAAATAGGGTCTCTGGGGCCTAGAGCTCACAGTCACAGGGGTCTGCTTATCTTTGCTTTCTGGGGACTGGAATCATGAACACAGGGCACAACACCAGCTGTTTTACTTGAGTTCTGGGGATCAAATTCAGGCCCTTGTCTACAAACAGAGCCTAGGCTCATTTATTACTTCCTGGTGGTGAAATGTTCAAACTCTTTTCTGTGAGACAAATAATGAGAGAATATATTATCAGTACCTATTGTCACTGTCCTGTGCAACACACCACTAGGATTTTTACCCACCTAGCTGTAAGTTAATACCTGGTAATTAGCCTTTTGTCGTTTTTCTCCTCTCCTACACTTATAAGCCTCTGGTAATTATCATTTCACTCTCCATTTCTAAGAGACTGACTTTTTTTTCATACTCTGCTATTAGTGAGGTCATGAGCCAAATATGAGTGACCATGTTCCAGGAACAGAGATTCAGGTTTCCTGAAATAGCTTGTTTCAATATTGAAATGGTTTCATGAAATTATTTGGTTACAGAGCAAAAGAAACTCATATATAAACTAAGGTGTCAAAATTCATTGGTGGGATCATGGGTAGGTAGGTTAGAGCAAAGTGGAGCAATTAAAGTTCCAAGGAAAAGCTGCACTTGTGCTGTGCGTTTCAGAGGCTCTCCGGGGGGTATTCTCAGGCTCAGAACTGGTAGGAGCTAACTGTCTGTTAAGAAAACAAATTCTGGAGGGTTTTATTTGATAGTCACTGACCTGTTAGGCCAAATAGTCAAGTAAAGACATGGGTAATGAATAATTACTAAGGAAAGTACAGACATCTAGATTATTTGTCTCTGTGTCTGCAACCTTCTACCTATTCATAGTTAAATTCTAGCCTGTCACTCAGACCTAAAGGCTTTAGCACAGGTGTGGTTTTTCCTTGGAGCTTGAATTCATGTTTTATATTTTATGACACTTCTTCATAATCCTCCTCCCAACACTGAAAGGTATAATATAAACACCATGAAGTCATGGAAAATCTTAAACATTTTGTTTATACACACATACATCTTAGAAGATTGTCTGGTGAACTGAATGAAGAGATGACTGCACTAGGTTTAGTCTTGGACCTTTTAACAGCAGGATAACAACAGGTGAGATCACAGGCTCTTCTCCCGTCGGCTCCATTCTCCTGAGGGGGTGTTGAACCCAGTGTCTGTGTTACCTTCGGTCCTACCAGTTCATAGGTATGTTCTCTACAGTGAATGGGGCATTTTTAAATGTAATTTTCTTGTACCTCGGTGAGTCTTTGCTTCTCATGGTTGGTGTTGTTGATTGTCATTTAGATGCTATCATTAGCAGCAATGAGTACCACTTGGAATTTGAGAAACTCATAGATTCCCTGAAGTAAAGATCAGCTTTTCAAACTAAGTCATGGAAAAGAATCAAAATAAACCTCTCTCCATTTCTATACTACATCATTAGAGTCTCATTTCTGCATATGTGTGTGTATGTGTAAAATATATGTATAATACAAGATGATATATATCATATATAATATATGTATAATTCAAGATGAGAATGAGTGAGTGTGGGCATTATCTAGATTATGTTAATTGGGAGGTAAATATCTATTCATTGTCAGCAGTACTGTCCCCTAAATGGGGATCTTGGACTGTTTAAAATAAAGATGCAAGCTGACACTGCACTGCTGTGCATGCATTCTTGCTCTCTCCTGAATGTGGATCGCAAGTGGATCATACTACAGATCACGCTAGGGATCACAATGTGAGTCACTTGATGATCACATATGGATCATACTATGGATTGTGTATGGATGTAATATGACTAGCTGCCTCAAGTCTCCTGATGCCTTGACATCCATGCCATGATAGACCGTAACTTGAAACGGAAGCTAGGAAGAAAGCTTTCCACCTTAAAAGGATCAAGGCAGAAGAAAAGGTGGGGGAGGAGGAAGATGAAAAATGAAATTATGTTAAACTTCAAAACACTAATGCCAGTGGGTGGGATTTAAGGTCTGAAGGCCAACTAGTGCAATTAGATTCTCTGGGATATCCTTTTTTTTTTTTTTTTTTTTTTTTTTTTTTGCCTCAAGGTGATTTAAAATCTGTTACTTTATATAAAAATACTTCAGATTTTTCTGTGCTATAATAATAATGAATTTTTCATGTCCTTAAAATTCTGATTGTTTTCATGTAAACCTTCTTGTAAATGTGGACAGTGAAGTATTTTAGGAGATACTTGAGCTCATATTAACAATCATAGGCTCTATGTGCCTTTGGGGTCTTCCTGCAGCTCCCTGAAAGAACTGGAAGAGAAGGAGTATGCCAAGTCTCTCAACACCTACAATACCTGACACACTGCAGGCACTGAACACTGTTAGTGAGTGGGTGTGTATCTGCGATGGAGGACTCATGAGAATTTGTATCCTCAGTAATTCCCTTGATGGAATCGATGACAGATTCTCCCACCCAACCACAACTGAGAAACAAAATTTATATTGTCAGATGACTCACCATTGTGCAGTACTGACATCATCACCATTGTAGAATTTGCTGACTGAGAATTTTAAAGCTCATGGACTTTTCAAGAACCCTCATTATTAAATATAACCTACTTTAAAATATCAACTTATTATAGTAAGCTGATATTACTATATATAGTTGCTATAATAACTATAAATAGTTATTATAGAGCATTACTCATGTCAAAAAATGGAAAACCTCCATTTCATCGAAGTCTGTCCCCCTATACTTCTTCATACTCCTAATTTCCTCTTTCCCTACTGAAGGACATCACACCATGATATTTTCTGGTATTCTAGTCCATGCTTTTCTTTACTCATCTAAATATAATCCCCCCAAAAAACCAATTTGGTTTTATTTATGAATTATTAAAAATAATACTGTCTACATTATCTTGTGCCAGCTTCTTTCACTCAGACTGTATTTGAGTGATTTGTCCATGTTCTTGTGAATGCCTGCCATTTGATTTCCTTGTGCAAAGGGGTTAATGTGGGTGACTTTGATCTATAAATCCAAGTGAAGTCTACAAAGCTGTGCTATGGCAAAGTATATCCAACAAATTGATTGCATACTTTCTCATATTTAAGAATTTAGAGTTTCAGCCTAATGGTGATGAGTTTGGGAATCTGGACTTCATCATTGACTCTTCCATTTACTCAGGTTTCCAGATGATTCCCCTGCAGCCTTGGTTTACTTGTGAAGTGGGGAGTTTATTAACACTTCTCAACATTATGTAGCAACTCTTAAAAAATACACATGCGAGTTATTTGGTTACTACCCAGCTCCTGACTCATATGGCTCATGCCTCTATGGGCTTCTAATAGCTTTTTATTTGTAATTTTATGTGTAATTAATTCATATTCCTCCCCCCTGACTCAGAGATCACAAAGCAAATGTGGGGAAAACAATGCTATCAATGAGAAGTATGATGAACACTTAATTTTCTATCATCCAACAGAGTCTGTTTGGTCCTTTTGTGCATTTTTAGAGAGAATGGAAACCGTTGAAAGTGAGCTGGCTTTAAATGTTTTTACTTTTATTTTAACAAACAGTGGTTTATTACACAAATCAAATTGCTTCTTTTTCTAGTTGTTTCCTCTGTTTCCTCTAAAGCAAGAAACTTCCTCATGGAAGAATGATCCTGAACTAAAACTTTGTTAACTTATTTTCAAAAGCCATATATATATATATATATATATATATATATATATATATATGTATATATATATATATATTCATATATATTCAAGGAAATGAATCTGAAGAAAAAGATAAGATAATGTAGAAAACATCATTATCATATAAAAACCAATAATTATAATAAAATAAGTATTACAATGAGAATTTTTAACATTTACTAGTTGGTTACCTTTGTACAATAACACATGTATTTGTTTTGCAATAATAATTTATGTATGTGCTTTGCAATAATAATCTTTTTTCATCTATCTCTTTTTACTCTATAAATTAAAAAGTAAAAGTAAAAGGATCAAAGTGGAGAAAAGGAGAACTGGAGAGGTGCAGCAACCATCACAAGGAGCCTGCATCTCAAGCCCCTCACTCCCAATTTTCTATTATCTAAAAGTCTGGATCATCCCTCCCCACTGTACCAGCCATGAGCCACCAGTGTTACTGAACACCTAAAAGTAACTTGTGCTAAACAAGCTTGAGCTGAGATGCACTCTATATGTAAAACATACACCAGGCTACAATGATTTACAGTAAAACATATAAAATTAGTAAAACGTGCTTCAAGAATTTATATTGATTACATATCTAAATGATACCATTCATGTATACTAAGTTAAAATGTATTATTAACATGAAACTCATGTTTATTCTAAGCATCTAAAATGTGGCTCCTGTGGGCTTATATTTTTCAATTTTTTTCTTTAATAAAAATGTACTTAAATGTTTTAGCCTCCCTTCAAGCCCACCTCCCACCAGAGGAAGTAGAAAGGAAAATGTGGTATGGCAAAGGAGGATGTGGACCTGTTTAGAAATATTTCTTTGTAGCAAATCCAATTTTTATTGTCGGGATATTAGCAGTTCAAGTCACAAAAATCAGCAGTGGTAGCTCAATCCACTTGCAAACACCATACACAAATCAGCAATGGCAGTTCAACCCAGAAGAAACCATGAGGCTTTGCCAGTCACCCTAGTTGATGGAAGCTGCAAGAAGCTGCTGGAACACCACTAGAAGTTCTTTGATGCATTTCCCTCTATAAAGTCATGACAAACAATGAATAGCAAAAAGTGGCAAGGCGAACCAATACCACACAGCATCGTCCACTATCTGTTGGGTTATAGTTATACCCTTTCCAAACATCACATTTTCTCAAGTATCTCTAGCATAACATCACATACCCTTTTTCCAAGCTGCTTTAAGAAAAACATCAAGTGTCTGTTCTCAGCAACACATCCTCACACATGTCTATTTCAGCAAAAACATCCTCTCATAAGATAGTTTCTGGAAAAACATCATATGGCACAACTGAGTCTCTAAAGAAACCAGAAATTTTCACTTCAGGCTTCTAGAACTGCTAAGTTGGACATAAAACTCAAATTATATATATATATATATATATATAATCATATAGATATAGAGATAGATAGATAGATAGATAGATAGATAGATTGATGTAGATGTAGATATAGATTATCGTCTTCACTTATATTGCCAATGGTAAAACCTTTCCAAATATTCCCCCTCCCCTAAAACCTCAACCCCTCCCCCTCCTTCCCCCTGCCTCCACATATATGCCTCTCCACTCAACATACTCCCTCCTCCTCCTCTTCCTCCTCCTCCTCCTCCTCCTCCTCCTCGGTTTCCCTTTGTTCAGGCCTCTGTTGAGCCTTTTCCTGACCAAGGACCATTCCTCCCACTGATGCCTAGCAAGGTCTTCCTCTGCCACATTTTTGGCTGGAACCATGTGTGCCCCTTGGTTGATGGTTCAGTCCCTAGGAGTCTTGGGGCATCTGGGTGGCCGAAATCATTGTTCTTCCCATTGGGCTGTAAACCCCTTCAGCTCCTCTGGACCATCCTCCAGCTCCTCATTGGGGACCCCATGCCCAGTCCAATAGCTGGTTGCTAGCATCTGCCTCTGTAATTGTAAAGCTCTGGTAGGGTCCCTCTGGAGACAACCATGGCATGCTCCTTTTGGTATACAGTTCTTGTCATCCATAGTAGTGTCGGGGTTTGTTGACTGTTTATAGGATGAATCCCCAGGTAGGGTAGTCTCTGGGTGGCCTTTACTTCAGTCTCTACTCCACACATTGTCTCCCTTACTGCTCCTGTGACTATTTTGTTCCCTTTCTTAGAGGAACTGAAGCACCCTCACTTAAGTCCTACTTCTTCTTGAACTTCCTGTGCTAGGTGAATTGTAACTTGTTTATTTTTTATAGCTTTTGGGCTAACATCTGCTTATTAGTGAGTGCATACCATGTGTGTTCTTTTGTGATTGGGTTGCCTTGCTCAGGATGACACTTTCTAGTTCTATCCATTTGCCTAAGAATTTCATGAATTCATTGTTTTTAATAGCTGAATAGTAAAATGTAATAGAATTGAAGACCCAGAAATGAACCCACATACGTACAGTCACTTGATATTTGACAAAGGAGCTAAAAACATCCAGTGGAAAAAAGACAGCATTTTTAACAAATGGTGCTGAATCAACTGGAGATCTGCATGCAGAAAATGCAAATCAATCTATTCTTATCTCCATGCACAAAGCTCAAGCCCAAGTAGATCGAGGACCTACACATAAAACCAGACACACTGAAGCTTAGAGAGGAGAAAGTGTGGATGAATCTTGAATACGTGGGCAAAGGAGAAAAGTTCCTGAACAGAACACCAATTGCTTATGCTCTAAGAACAAGAATCAACAAATGGGACCTCATAAAACTGCAAAGCTTCTGTAAGTCAAAGGATACAGTCAATAGGACAAAACAGCAACCAACAAATTGGGAAAAGATCTTTACCAACCCTACATCTGATAGGGGACTAATACCCAATGTATACAAAGAACTCAAGAAGTTAGTCTCTAGAGAGTCTAATAACCCTATTAAAAAATGGGGTACAGAGCTAAACAGGGAATTCTCAACTGAGGAAACTTGGGTGGCCTAAAGCACCTAAAGAAATGTTCAGTATCCTTAGTTATCAGGGAAATGCAAATCAAAACAACACTGAGATTCCAAGTTATATCAGTCAGAATGGCTAAGGTGAAAAACTCAGGGGGCAGCAGTTGCTGGAGAGGATGTGAGGAAAAAGGAACACTTTTCCGTTGTTGGTGGAATTGCAAGCTGGTAAAACCACTCTGGAAATCAGTTTGGTTGTTCCTCATAAAATTAGACATAGTACTACCAGCAGACCCAGCTACACCACCAAAAGTAAATGTGTGTTGCTTACATGGCTGAGTTATTGGAATGATATTGGTAAAGTTACACATACATAGTTTCATTTAATCTTCAGCACAACTGAAAGGATATGTCACCCATCTTTTAATGGTATTTTAAAGCTTAAAATTACAAGTTAGTGGATTGAACGAAACCATACAGCCACAGACTTGATTAAGCTGAGAAGTCTCCTTCCAAGCCCATCTTTTCAACCCCATGCACCACTGTTTCTCAGACTATAATGTCTTCAATAAATGGCTATGAGATCAATGTCTTTGCAATACTTGATATATCCTTTCTTCTTCAAGCAATAAGCAGAATCCAAACCATCAACCTGAATGCCTTTTCCAAAATGATTTGATGATCATCCCTAAGTCTGAATGAAAGAAAGGGAGGTTTCAAATTCTGTGTCTATGTGCTCTCAGATTTCATTTTAGAGAATGAAATAATGGCTTGCATGCAATAACATATCATTCTTCTTATGTTTGTTTGAGGAAATGATATGAAACATTTATTTCAAATACTGGACAATAACAGAGCCAGATAATCCAACTCCTCCGCAACAAACAAGCCATGCTTTCGCACAATGTAAGGGCTTACATCCAATAAGACCTAGCAAGGGTGCTGCTTCTCTGCCAGACACTTCCAGTCTTATTAAAATCGCATGGTAATGCTACTGTTCCCAATACCTTCATTGCCATAAATCACTTTTTAAAATAAAACATTTAAAAGACAGATCAAAGTACCCAAGCAAACATATGTCCAACTCAAATTCAGTCAACTTGAATAACTTTAGTTGCTTCCTGCTGACTAATTTGCTTCCTGCTGACTTGTTTCCTGCTGAGAAAACTTTATTTCACTCCTGACAGCAGTAAGTCACCCACACTCATCCTCCTTGGGAAATAATTCAAGGAAAACCTAAAAGGGTTATTAAAGAAAAAATAGGATTTGACATTCTATTTTATATTTTATGTATTTTAGGGTCGAAAGATGTTTAAAATTTGTAATTCATAGTAGGAAAACATGATCTGAATGAGCGCCCTACTGGAGAACAATTGTACAATGCTTCAGCTGCATTTGGTGCCGAGGGTAGGGATTGTGTTTGCAACATGCCAACTTTCCCAACAACCATGTCAGAGGTACCTTGGCTTGGACTACTGCAACATGCATTCAGCAAGGGCTTTGTCCAATGAGCATTATGATTGACTTCCAAATTTGGTTGACAATTTACTCACAAGATTTATTACCTCTAGATTGCTTTGATATTAATTTTGATTCTGGATTCTGGAAGGCCATCATATCTCCCCAATTCTTCATAGCTACAAGAACCTTTGGATGACTGAGAGTTCCACTGATTCCTGTGATTCTCAGCTTGCTCCCTCCCATTCTGAGCATTCTACAGGAAAGACACCCAGAAGAAAGCCACATAACTCCTTGGTAACTAGCGTTCTGATTGCACATAGCAATCTCTCTCTCTCTCTCTCTCTCTCTCTCTCTCTCTCTCTCTCTCTCTCTCTCTCGCTCGTCTCTCTCCTCTCTCTCTCTCTTTCTCTCTCTCTCTCTCTCTCTCTCTCTCTCTCTCTCTCTCTCTCTCTGTGTGTGTGTGTGTGTGTGTGTGTGTGTGTGTGTGTGTGTTCTCTATATGAAATCATACATCTTTTTGGTTCTGCTTTTCTGGAAAAGGCTGTCTGAGGCAGTGTTGTGTAAAGGATGAAGGGGGAAACAATGCTATAACACCAAGGGACTGGTCTAACCTACAACTGTGTTCGATAGACTCATTGACCAATGTCAATATTGCTATGTACAAGCAAAACAACACTGAAAACATAGCTTCCTATTTTCCTGATGGTGGTGCTTTTCCATTCCACACCCAACTCCTTAGCAACCACAAATTCACCGAAACTAGAGTTTTCCAGATTCGCTGGCACATATATTTTATTCTCTTTCTCCAAGTGGGCCTTTCCGTGTGACTTTTTCTTCACTCTGACAAGGGAATAACGTGAGTGCACTGTAATTTTTGTATAAACAGCCTACTGTCTATACAAAGCATTTGAAAAAGGAAAAAAATCCCTATGAAATCCTACAATAGAAAGGTAGATATTGAAAAATCCATCTTAGGAAGGAGGTGGAGAGAGGTGGCTGAGAACGTTTGCTGCTCTTCCAGAGCAGCCACATTAGGCAGCTAACGACCACAGGCAGCGTCAGGCGCAGGGAACCCAACAATATTTACCTGGCACATGGAGTCAAACACACAGGAAAATTTTTTAAAAACTTAAAAAAGTATCTTATTCAAATATTTTAACAGCAAAATAATTTGTAAAGGGAGCAATGTAGCAAGTTGGAGTGAAAAATATTGTGAAATTTCACTTTCACTCAATTATATGGAGACTAAAAGAGGCATATAAACATATTGTGGGAGGCAAGATGGCCAAGAATTTTGTTTAACTCCCTATCACCAAATTTCACTTTTAAATTGTGCGTTTGATTCCACCAGAAAGATCAGATGACCAGCTGTTGAAATATGCACGTTGTATTTGAAAGAGAAGCGACTTCCTATCCCACAGGAAAGTCCTTTGGTTTGTCATTTTCTGGGAAGCCATTTACTGAGTCACCCTTTTCCCCCTGAAATTGTCTCCTTTAATGTCATCTTTCCTTTAAAGAGTTCTATGTTTAATAGAGACTACATTGAAAGAAAGAGGAAAATGAGACACTCAAATTGTTTCTCAGCTGAAAATTGCAGGGCAGAAAATTGCCTGTGGAAATCTTATAAAATATTCAAGCAGCCAAGGGCTCACAAGAGTTTTCACCACCAGCACCACACAATCAGGCACCACACAATACACCTCAGTTCACAATATACCTAGTGATGCAAAATGAAAAAGAGTATCTATAAGATTTTAGCAACTGTGAAACTGGCCCTCAGAATTTTATACTGAAGTCAAGTCATACAAATCCAATGCAACTTGGAAGATGGGAGATACACCTATTCAACCTTGCTTTCTAAGAGGGAGTGTAAGATCCTCACATCTTCTAGGTATAGGCAGCTCATGTTATAGGTCTGTATAAACACACACACACACACACACACACACACACACACACACACCACATACACACACGAGGAAGAAAATGAAGGAAATTAAGAATCATCTGAAGCTAAGAACAAATGAAAATAAAATAGTCCGTGAAGGAAAATGAGGACTGTCTGAAAGATTCTAAGCACAGGAAGTCAGGGGCTGGTCTTTGTTTTTTGTTTTGTTTTTGTTTTTGTTTTTGTTTGTTTGTTTGTTTGTTTCAAGACAGGGTTTCTCTGTGTAGCCCTGGCTGTCCTGGAACTCACTTTGTAGACCAGGCTGGCCTCGAACTCAGAAATCTGCTTGCCTCTGCCTCCCAAGTGCTGGGATTAAAGGTGTGCGTCACCATTGCCCGGCTCAGGAACTGGTCTAACCTACAACATTGGTCAGTGTCACAAACTTCTTGTGTCTTACCCACACATAACCAAGTTAGGAAGTCTTATGAAAATCAATTTGAAACTTTCATGGATTTTGCAAGCTGTACACATGCGTAATGGAACACTGACCAAAACCATATTCCAAGTCACATTACTTTACATTAAACAGTCTAGTTTTAGAAATATATGCTCCACAACAATCCACGTAGACTACAAATCTGAGATTCTTTTCTTTCCTAACTATAATGGCTAAACGTTTGCTCATACACTGCTGACTGCTGTATTAATAATAAACATGACAAATACTTCCATGACACTAAACCTAGTGACAGAAGGAGAAGCTGTTAACAAAGCTGACCTCACCAGTGCCTACAGAACATCACAGACTGCAGCTGCAGAGCATGGTCTGTACACGTGCGTAATGGAACACTGACCAAAACCATGTTCCAAGTCAGGAGATAGTCCTCACTAATGTTGGAAAACTAAATCTTTAGGTACTTGTGTGGTACAATAAAGAATACATGTGGTCTTTTCCTTGGCTCTTAGTTTCTGGTGCAGAGACAGCCCGTATCACACAGTGAATGGCCCTGCACAAATGCACATAGAATCAGCACATGACTGTTAAAAAAAAAAAGAAATGACATGAAGTGGGGGGAATTGGATCCAGAAGGAGTCTGAGTGAGTATGATCAAAATATATGTACATGTATGAAATTCTCAAAGAAGTTATAACAATATTACATGAAAAATAAATTAAATAATAAATTAATTAATTAAATTAAAAGAAAAATCTCTTGACATCTCTTTATAAACTGTTCATATTGCAGCCACTTTCAGTATCTGTGCCACCAGCATACCTATGTTTATGGCCGTGAGATGACTCTTTTGAAATTCTTTCAAGGTATGGAAAAAGATGAATTCTTGCTTTAGAAAAACCCAAGCACCCTAGGACAGTCAGAGCTATCAGTCCCTTCGCTTAAGCTCCAGGAAAAATAGTGCTCAGTTACATCACTGATGATTTATTCAACTATACCTACATAATGAAAGTTTACCAAAAACTGTCCACTGGAGTCAAGAGAGATTCCTGGTTGGGGAGTATATGTTTTCTGTTGGAGTCCTCATACTGACTCCATGGAACAGAGGCCCCAATGTTAACTTCCTTCAACAGACTCTCACTAGGTTTACACAACACATGTAATATGGGCAGGCACCATGCCCAGCAGTAGATTGTCAACACAAAATCGATGACATTTCTGGAGGTGCTTTTGTCTTATAGTATTTTGTCTAGACATTTTTTTAACCTTGCAGGTTTTTTGATTATATATTATGCTTTCCATTTTCATGTTTTTAAAGGATTTCATGTGTGAATATGTGTGTACCTGATCTATCTGTGTCTCTTGTGCTTCTTTGGCTCTTTTTCTGCTGGTTTGTTTGTTTTGTTCTATTCTGATTTGTTTGGATTTATTATTTTAAATAGCTGTTTTCTAATAAGGGAGAAAAGAAAGGGTGCAGATTTGGGCGAGCGGGGAAGTAGAATCTGTGAGGTGTTGGGGGAAGGGAAAACCATCAGAATCTATTGTATGAATTACCTATTTTCAATAAAAATTGGAAATAATAAAAATAAGAATCAGTTCTAAAAATGATTAACATGGAAAATATAAATTCTGATAAAATTCAATAAATAATGATCAGAAGAATTCAGATTAAAATGAAATAAAAGTACTAACATAGGAAGTTTAAGAAAACAGGAAATGAGACAGACACGGCAATGCACAGCTTCAGTTTCAGTGTTTGAGCAACTGAGGCAGGAGGATCACAAGTTTGACTGAGTAGTGGCCATCTAATGACCGCTTTCCTTAAAAAAAAAAAACTAAATTACTTAGAAACAAAAATTAAGATGAAAGATTCTATGGAGTGAATAGATGTCCATCATTTGAATAAAAAGAAAGATATAAAAAAGGTAGAAGTAGAAGGAAGAAGAGGAAAATGTGTATCCTTCCATCAAAATTAAACCAAATTTATATTTTAAAATTTTCTCATGAGGGTGGCTTTAAAGCTAGTTTTTCTAAACATTTCTAAACGTTTTTTGAACATTCAAGAATCAGAGATTGTGATTATTTATCAAAGACTCAGAAAAAAAAAAAGAATGATATCTCGTGTCTCAGTAGAATGTAATTACTCAACCAAAGAGCCTAATATAGGAAAGTGTAATTAAAGGTCAAACTCACTCCCGAGCACAGATTCATTTTTTAAAAGTATGTGAAATAAAATCCAGTATATAAATGAATGGTATTTCATGGCTTATACTATGCAAAGTTATTACAACATTGGATGATGAGCATGTGGGAAGGGATTAGGTAAGCTGCACATTAAACTCACCCTTACATACTCAAGGGGAAGATTTAAAATAGATTGCTCATGCACTGAATAGTAGACAGTGGCAGTTCCTGTATTGCACCACTGAATACCCTGGAGCAGTCAGGAATTTTAGCTGTTGTAACATCTTTTTTCTTGATTGTTTTATGTATATACATTTAAATGTTGCCCCCCTTCCTGGTCCCCTCCCCCAAATTCCCCCTTCCATTCTCCCTCCCCTTTGCCTCTACAAGGGTACTTCCCCCCTCCCCAACCCATCCACTCCTGCCTCATCCCTCTAGCATCCTCCTTTGCTGGGGCAACAAGCCTCCACAGGACCAAGCACCTCCCCCTCCCATTGATGTCAGATAAGGCAATCTTCTGCTACATATGTAGCTAGAAACATGGGTTCCATCCATGTGTACTTTTTGGTTGGTGGTTTAGTCCCTGGGAGCTCTGAGGGGTTGGTTAGTAGATACTGTTGCTCTTCCTATGGGGTTGCAATCCCCTTCAGCTCCTTCAGTCTTTCCCTAACTCTTCCATTGAGATCCCCAGGGTTCCGTTCAATGGTTTGCTGTGTCATCATCTGTCTTAGGTGCTGGCAGAGCCTCTCAGATGACAGACCTACTGGGCTCCTTTTTGGGATCAGCAATAGTGTCAGTTTGGTGTCTGCAGATTGGATGGATCCCAAGGTAGGGCAGTCTCTGGATGATCTTTCTGTCAGTTTCTGCTCCATTTTTTGGTCCTGCCTTTCCATGTATGTCATTTTTGGGTCCGGGTTACCTGACTCAGTATGAAATTTTCTAGTTCCATTCATTTGCCTGCAAAATTAGTAAAGTCATCATTTTTAATAGCTGAGTAGTATTCCATTGTGTAAATGTAACACATTTTCTGTATCCAATCTTTTGTTGGGGGACATCTTGATTGCTTCCAGCTTCTGGCTATTATAAATAAGGCTGTTATGAACATAGTGGTGCATGTGTCATTGTTCTATGTTGGAGCTTCTTTTGGGTATATGTCCAGTAGTGGTATAGCTGGGTCTTCAGGTAGAACTATTTCTACATTTATGAAGAACTGTCAGATTGATTTCCAGAGCAGTTGCACCAGCTTCCAATCCTGGCAGCTACGGAGGAGTGTTTCCTTTTCTCCGCATCTTCTCCAGCATCTACTGTTGCCTAAAGTTTGATCTTAGCCATTCTGATTGGTCTAAGGTAGAATCGCAGTGTCATTTCGAATTGCATTTCCCTGATAACTAAGGATGTTGAACATTTCTTTAGGTGCTTCTCAGACATTATTCTATTTAGCTCTGTACCCCACTTTTTAATTGGGTTATTTGGGTTGTTGTTGTTGGTTTATTATTTTTTTTGAGGTTAGCTTCTTGAGTTCTTTATATATTATAGATGTTAGCCTTCTATTAGATATGGGGTTGGTGAAGATTTTTTTCCCAATCTGTGGATTGCTGATTTGTCCTATTGACTGTATCTTTTGCCTTACAGAAGCTTTTCAGTTTCATGAGGTTCCATTTATCAATTGTTGATCTTAGAACCTGAGCCACTGAAGTTCTCTTTAGGAAATGTCTCCCCTGTGCCAATGAGTTGGAGGCTCTTTCCCACTTTCTCATCTATTCAATTTAGTGTATCTGGTTTTATGTTGTGGTCCTTGATCCACTTGGACTTGAGCAATGTGCAAGGTAATAAATATGGACCTGTTTTTCCATTGTATAATTTTTTTGGCTTCTTTGTCAAAGATCAAGTGTCCATACGTGTGTGGGTTTATTTCTAGGTCTTCAATTCTCTTCCACTGATAGAACTGCCTGTCTCTATACCAAATACCATGCAATTTTTATCACTATTGCTCTACAGCATAATTTGAGGTCAGGGATGGTGAGTCTCCCAGAAGTTCTTTTATTGTTAAGAATTGTTTTAATATCCTGAGTTTCTTTTTTCCATATGAAATTGAAAATTGCTCTTTCCATGTCTATAAAGAGTTGTATTGGAATCTTGATGGGGATTGTGTTGAACCTGTAGACTGCTTTTGGTAGGATGGCTATTTTTACTATATTAATTCTACCAATCCATGAGTGTGGGAGATCTTTCTATCTTCTTTTTTCAGGAATTTGAAGTTTTGTCATACAGATCTTTCACTTGCTTGGTTAGAATCACATCAAGATATTTTATATTATTTGTGGCTATCATGAAGGGTGTCCCTTCCCCAATTTTTTTTTCTTTTTCCTGTGTATCATTTGTATAAATCAAGACTACTGATTTGTTTGAGTTAATTTTATATTCAGCCACTTTGGTGAAGTTGTTTATAGTTATAGACGTTCTCTGGTAGAATTTTTGGGGTCTCTTATGTATACTATCATATCATCTACAAATAGTAATACCTTGACTTCTTCCTTTCCAATTTGTATTCCTTGATCTCCTTTTGTTGTCTAGTTTCTCTAGCTAGAACTTCAAATACTATATTGAATAGATATGGAGAGAGTAGACAGCTTTGTCTTGTCCCTGGTTTTAGTAGAATTGCTTCAATTATCTCTTCAATTAATTTGATATTGGCTGATGATTTACTGTGTATTGCTTTTATTATGTTTTAGTAAGGGCCTTGAATTCTTGATCTTGCCAATATTTTTAACATGAAGGGGTATTGTATTTTGTCGAATGCTTTTTCAGCATCTAATGAAATGATCACATGATTTTTTTCTTTGAGTTTGTTTATATTCAAGCACTTTGCTGAAGTTGTTTATATAGTGGATTACATTAATGGATTTCTGCATCCCTGGGATGAAGCCTACTTGATCTTGGTGAATGGTGGTTTTGATATGTTCTTGGATTGGTTTGCAAGAATTTAATTGAGTATTTTGAATTAATATCATTAACGAAATTGGTCTGAAGCTCTCTTTCTTTGTTGAATCTTTGTGTGGCTTAGGTATTAGAGTAACTATGGCATCGTAGAATGAATTAGGTAGTGTTCCCACTGTGTGGAATAGTTTGAGGAGTGTTAGTATTAGCTCTTTTTAGAAGGTCTGGTAGAATTCTGCACTAAAGTCATCTGGCCCTGGGCTATTTTTTGTTGGAAGGCTTTTAACAACTTCTTCTGTTTCCTTATGGGGTATGGGACTGTTTAGATAGTTTACCTGCTCTTGATTTAACTTTGGTAAGTGATATCTATCTAAAAAGTCATTCATTTCATCTAAATTTTCCAGTCTTGTTGAGTAAAGGCTTTTGTAATAAGATCTGATTTTTTTAATTTCTTCAGTTTCTATTGTTATGTCTCCCTTTTAATTTCTGATTTTGTTAATTTGGATACTGTCTCTGGGCCCTTTAGTTAGTTTGGCTAGGGGTTTATCTATCATGTTGATTTTCTCAAAAAACCAGCTTTTGGTTTTGTTGATTTTTGTATCATTTTCTTTGTTTCTTATTGGTTGATCTATGTTCTGAGTTTGATTATTTTCTACTGTCTATTCCTGAGGATGTTTGCTTCTTTTTGTTCTAGGGCTTTCAGGTGTGCAGTTAAGTTGCTAGTGTAAGAACTCTCCAGTTTCTTTTTGAGGACACTTAGTGCTAAGAATTTTCCTCTTAGCACTGCTTTCATTGTGTCCCATAAGTTTGGGTATGGTGTGTCTTCGTTTTCATTAAATTCTAGACAATCTCTAATTTTTTTCTTTATTTCCCCCCTGACCAAGTTATCATTCAGTAGAGAGATGATCAGTTTCACAGGTGTGTAGGTTTTCTGTTGTGTCTGTTGTGTTTACCTAGCCTTACATCTTTATATTTACCTAGTTTGAGGAATGAGAATGTCATCTTTCACATCGCGTAATTGAAAGCATTTTCCTTTCCCAAATGCCAGTCTGTGTCATTCATTATTGCAAATAATCCTTTTCCCATAGTAACATTTCCAGGTACCTCCTGTTGAAATGATTAATCCTGAATACATAATTTGCTTTCTCATGATAGTCAGCTGAGACCTGGTCTCTAAGGAGATGGGAAATTAAATGCTCCATGGGGAGCAGAAATGGAAGAATTTCAGAAAATTCAAGGGCATTAAGCACCAACCTATGCATTCATCTCTGTGGTTGCCAATGAACTACTTTCTCCAGCTCATGGCTTGTGAGACAGAGTCTCACTAAGTAGTTCTGGATAGCCCCACCTGTCTCAAGCTTTGCAGTGCAGGATTACAGGTGTTGTTTTCTAGTTGACTCTTTAAGTATAATAAGTGATAAAACTTCCAAGATTGCTGTGAACTGTTCAGGGTGGTACTTTCACACTAAAGTCCTGTAGCTCAAATACCTTTTGTGATGTGAATCTTGTCACAAAAATTTAACAGAGACAGAAACACAGAAGGAGGGAGAAAGAGACAGACAGAGACAGACACAAAAACAGAGAAACAGAAGGAGGGAGTGAGGGAAGGAGAGAGAGTGAGAATGAGATGAAGAGAGAGTGAAACAAGAGAAGGGAAGAGACAGAAAGAGGGAGAGGGAGAGAGAGAGGAAGAGTGAGAGCAAGAGAAGGAGAGTCAGAGACAAAGACAGAAACACAGAAGGAGGGAGAGAGAGAGAGACTGACAGACACACAGACAGACACAAAAACAGAGAAACAAAAGAGGAAGGGAGAGAGAGGGAGAGAGAGAGAGAGAGAGAGAGAGAGAGAGAGAGAGAGAGAGAGAGAGAGAGAAGTTTTTAAAGGTCAAAGGCAAAGGTCAGCCTTGGAAGTCACACCTCAGGATCCATGTTTTTGTCCAGGGTCAATCATTGACCCAGGGCTCAGCAATTCGACTGGACTGGCTAGCAGTGAGCTCCTGTGATCTTCCTGTCTCTACTTCCCCAGTACTGACATTACTGAGATATTGGGTTCAACTTTATTTACACTGTTTCTGAAGATGAAACTTGGGTCCTTGTGTTTCGTGGGAAGCATATTGTTGGTGGGCTAGATCCTTGGCCAGTGATCTTTAAGTACAGTTTCACTGACACACCCAGAAACATGCTCTACCAGCCATTTCGGCATTTCTGACATTAGTAAGTCTGGTACATCTATCTATCTATCTATTGAACCATTATATTTAATATTTTGGTGATCCAAACCTCAAGAATTTAAACTGATAAAGAAAAAATTTAGACTATACTTTTATTGGGAAATGACCATAATATTCACCTAATATTGTTCTAAAAAAATTCTAATGTGTAGTGTTCATAATACTTTAAAACCATGTCCTTTTTCCATGTCTAGTCCAGGTCTACAGCTGAACATGAAGCTCTGATGTTTCCCTAGCATTCCACACCAAACTTTGCAATACTGAGTAGCATGCTAAGCTGTTGTCAAGACTGTCCTTAGCTGTTTCTTCAGCTGGACAAGAAGTTCTTGATGTTGTTTCTAGCGTCATTATAGGCAAGTAATATCCAGTCTGAAACCAACTCTGGCTTGCTGTTGATGCTTCACTGACATCTCTAGCTTATGGAATAGGAATGAGGTAAGTAATAAATGCAGATGGCTCATGACCGGGGAACAATGTTGTACCATTGAAAAGTTACTTAAGAATAAAAAGGTTGCTTTGGGGTTGGGGAACCAGAAAAAGGGAAATGAATTGTAAATATAGAATATATCCAATAAATAAAAAAAAAGAAAAAAAAAGAATAAAAAGATTGCCCATCATGTAATAAGGATACATGCTCCACTATGTTCATAGCAGCCTTATTTATAATAGCCAGAAGCTGGAAAGAACCCAGATGTCCCTCAACAGAGGAATGGATACAAAAAAATGTGGTATATATACACAATGGAATACTATTCAGCCATTAGAAGCAATGAATTCATGAAATTCTTAAACAAATGGATGGAGGTGGAGAACATCATATTAAGTGAAGTAACCCAATCTCAAAAGAATACCCATGGTATGCACTCACTGATAAGTGGATATTATCCTGGAATCTTGGAACACCCAAGACACAATCCGCATACCAAATGATGTCCAAGAAGAAGGAAGGAGTGGATCCTGGATCTGGAAAGGCCAATGCATCAGTGTAGGGGAATACCAGAACAGGGAAGTGGGAAGGGGAGGATGAGGGAACAGGGGGAGAGAAAAGGGCATATGGGACCTTTGTGGGGGTGGGGAGCCAGGAAAAGGGAAATGAAATATAAATAAAGATATATCCAATAAAAAAAGAATAAAAAGATGAGAAAAATCATATCCTTCACCAGTGAGAATTTTGGTTCTTGTTGCTATTTCCCACATTGTAAAAAGAACCAAGGTCTCTCAAAAATGACAAATGCTTAAGAAATCCTAGTGACTGGTAGTTGAGCTATCATTCAGGAATTTATGTGAAGTCATTTTACACACATGTGTTCACCTTGCGTCTCCTCTTTAAGCTAACATAGTCACACATTTACATGGCTTATAACAGCCTTCATGCCCATGGTTCTGAGTTTTAAGAGGGACTGAGTTTAAGACTTAGTATAAAGACTTTATAATATGTGAAGTAGTACAATATGTAACCTATTCTTTTTATCTGTTAAACCTTAATCATGACCCCTTTGCTGAAAATTACCTTATCCTAAAGAATTCTAACATTTTTAAAAAAAATATTTTAATCTGAGAGGAGAATTTTCAACAATTTCATTCTCATAATCGACAATGAAGCCACATCCAAGTTTTTTCCCCTAAGTAATGGCCTCAATAGACATTCATTAAGACTTACATTTATGAGGAATTTTATATAGTTATAAAAGGCCAGCTGAAAAAATAGACATAACCAGCAAATGCTATGGAAACCCCAGTTAGTGATTTCAGGTACGTAAATACACCAAAATTATTTTTTATTCATTAAAATCAAGGTTGATAAAACTTTGTAGCTATTTGAAGAAGACATACATTCAGAGATCATGTTTAAAAGTGTAGTGATTTTCTTCCGATGTGACTGTTCTTTACCCATTTATAGAGTCTCTTTTTTAGTCAGCCAAGACCTGGGATTTCTTAAAAGCACAAATTTTCTCCTCATATCACAGAATAGACTGTTGTGATAATGGTCCTATGGTATATCACAGGGAAAAGTTTAAAAAGAATTCAAACTGATGTTCCTAAGATGTGATATTTTTGTCACATCTATTTTACATTGGCTTGTGGTCTCCTTACAACTACAGCAAGCGACAGCTGGCACTATTCCAACACAGGTGGTTCTGAAATGTGCTCATTCATAAGCTAGTTCATTTATTCATTTACTTATTACCTGATCCAGGGTGTGGAGTTCAGCAGAAATGTTACTCTGTGACCTTCTGCTCCTTTCCATTTTGACAACACATCTAGGAATAGGCACAGTGTGGTGGAAAACACAAGTGTAATAATCAACAAGGCTGTCTGGTTGCCTTTACTCAGGAAATCTGTCATGCTTCCTCTGCGATTATAACCACATTATAAGGCAGGGGTGCACTTGCTTAAGGGACTCTGGGGGATCCATTGCTCATGGTAGTTGATTCATCATCAGCATTCCACCCTTAGATGATTAATTTAGGCCAGTGGCTTCCAAATCCGGCCATATGTAAGAGTTATCTTGGAAACTGTTTGAACTCTGAATGCCCTGGCCAAACCCCAGGCCAAGAAACCACAAATTCAGGATGTTAAATGCTAATAGCCACAGGTTGAAAAAATATATTTCCCAGGTAGTATTAATGTACAACTTAGGCTCAGAAGCACTAGTCTTGGTAATAAACAAACAGTTTCCAGTAGCTCACTTGTGAATGAAAACACATGATCCATTTTTCTCCCAAAAGTGGGGTAGGGTGAGATTGGGGAGGAGTGGGAGACAAGCGATGCACGCGCTGTAGGAAATCTTAGCAATAACTTCATCCCACCAAAAGCACACAAAGGACAGAACTTCTACAAGTCCAAGGCTGAAAACACCCTAAAGAGATAGAGTTCCTTCCTAAGAGGAAAAGGAACCAAGGTGACAGAACACTCTCCGAATGTTCCTCAGCCACATGCTCTGCACACATTACAGGATGACAAATGTTCTTGCTGCAGCAACAGACTTCAGATTTCCTGTTACTAATTGAGGCAAACGAACTCTTCGTGTGTGTGTGTGTGTGTGTGTGTGTGTGTGTGTGTGTGTGTGTGAGAGAGAGAGAGAGAGAGAAATGCTCATTTTATTCTTGGCTGCTGCAATTTAGTATAGTAGTTTCTAAGCCTGGCTATCGGCTACAATGAGAAGTATTTAGAGAACCTTAAAAAACACAGCAGCTCTTGAAGCTCATCTTAGACACACTGGATTAGTATTTCTAGAAACAGAGCCTAAGAAGCTGAGTGTTTACAAAAGCCACCAGAGGAGTTTTAGCAGTCAGCCTGTGTGTGATGATTTAATGAACTGCTTTTTGGTAAAGAGAAAAAGCTTAGACAATCAAACCATTACATTACAAAAAGACTGTAAGATGAAAAGACTGTCACACATTATTAGGTTTGCCTTTACTACCTTACATACGGAGAAATCGAAGCCCGCAGAAGTAAAATGGCCTGTTTCTTTGGCACCAATAAAAAAGGTATAAATGTGCTCACATTTGAACCTCTAGGAACTAGATTTCCCCTTTCATTTTGTGTTACTTGCTTAAGAAACTGACTGATGATTTGTGGATTCTGATTTACATGAACCATATTGAAATTTTGGGGGCTATGTCCTACAAGCTATTCCTCTATTGTTTGGCTAGTATGAAACTAATCATTTTGCGTAACTGCTTATCTTCAAAGATCATATGAGTTACTTCCACCGGAATTTCCTGCCCACTTCTCTGCTGAGGCTGGATGTCATCGGGAAGCAGTGGTAGGGAATATATTTCACAATAGTTAAAAAAAAATCTTCTGTCTGTTTCGATAGATTTGCCTTGCCTGATATGGTTTTAAATTTTCCACTGGATGTTTTTCCCTCCCTCATGATTCTTTAGCAGTCTACTGAGATGATTTTATATAATTGAGTCATAAGAACTTAATGGATGAAACTAGAAAATATCATCCCTAGTGAGGTAACCCAGTCACAAAAGAACAAATATGGTATGTACTCACTGATAAGAAGATATTAGGGAAAAAAAACTTGGAATACCCATGATACAACTCACAGACCATATGAAGCTCAAGAAGAAGGAAGAACAAAGTGTGTATGCTTCAGTCCTACTTAAAGGGGGAACAAAATAATCACAGGAGGTAGAGGGAGGGAGGTACCTGGGGAAAGAGGGGGCAGAATCAGGTGTGAGAGGAAACAGAGGGGAGAGAGGGGAAATACAGAGGGTCAGGAAATTGAATGGAAGTTTGTAGCAGTGGGGGAATGGAGAACTGGGGGTATCCACTAGAAACTCCCAGATGCCAGGAAAGCAAGAAGCTTCCAGGATCCAATGGGGAAGACATTAGCTGAAATACCCAACAAAGGGGAGAAAAAACCTGTAGCAATCATATCTAGATGTTAGGCACACCCCCGGTCGAGGGATAGGGCCATTCACCCATCTAAAAATATTAACCCAGAAGTGCTCCTGCCTAAAGGAAATGCAAGGACAAAAACTGGAGCAGCAATGGAAGAAAATGCCATCCAGAGACTACCCCACCTAGGAATCCATCCCATTTTCAGACAACAAACCCATTTTTTTAAATAGCTGAATAGTATTCCATTGTATAAATGTATCACATTTTCTGTATCCATTCCTCTGCTGAGGGACATCTGGGCTCTTTCCAGCTTCTAACTATTATGAATAAGGATGCTATGAACATAGTGGAGCATGTGTCCTTATTAAATGTTGGAGCATCTTCTGGGTCTATGCCCAGGCTTAGTATAGCTCAGTCCTTCGGTAATACTATGTCCAATTTTCTGATGTACCACCAAACTGATTTCCAGAGTGGTTTTGCCAGTTTGCAATCCCACCAGCAATGGAGGAGTGTTCCTCTTTCTCCACATCCTTGACAGCATCTGCTATCCCCTGAAATTTTTATCTTAGCCATTCTGACTGGTGTGAGGTGGAATCTCAAGGTTGTTTTGATTTGCATTTCCCTGATGACTAAGAATATTGAACATTTCTTTAGGTGCTTCTCAGCTATTCAAGTTTCATTGGTTGGGAACTCTGTTTAGGTCTGTTCCCCATTTTTTAAAAGATTGATTATTATTATATGTACACTATAGCTGTCTTCGACACTCGAGAAGAGGGTGTCAGGTCTCCTTACAGATGGTTGTGAGAAAGAGGAACACTCCTCCACTGTTGGTGGGATTGCAAGATGGTACAACTGCTCTGGAAATCAGTCTGGCGGTTACCTCAGAAAATTGGGCATGACACTTCCAGAGGACCCTGTCATACCACTCCTGGGCATATACCCAGAGGATTCCCCTGCATACAATAAAGACACATGCTCCACTATGTTCATAGCAGCCTTATTTATAATACCCAGAAGCTGGAAGGAGCCCAGATGTCCCTCAAAGGAGGAATGGATACAGGAAATGTGGTATATTTATACAATGGAATATTACTCAGCAATTAAAAATAATGAATTCATGCAATTTGTAGGCAAATGGTTGGATCTGGAAAATATCATCCTAAGTGAGTTAACCCAATCACAAAAGAATACACATGAAATGCAATCACTGATAAGTGGATATTAATGAGCCCAAAAGCTCTGAATACTCAAGGCACAATTAGCAAATCAAAAGATTCCCAAGAAGAAGGAAGGAGAGGACCATGATCCGGAAAAGACTGGATCCAGTTTTGTAGGAGAGTACCAGAACAGAGAAATGGTGGGGGGGTGTTGATTGGGGAATGGTGGGAGGAAGAGGACTTATGGGACATATGGTGAGGGGGGAACTGGGAAAGGGGAAAGCCTTTGGAATGCAAACAAAGAATATAGAACATTAAAAAATAATAAGAAGAAGAATAAAAAAATAGATTTATTATTATTATATGTACACTATAGCTGTCTTTGACACTCCAGAAGAGGGTGTCAGGTCTCTTTACAGATGGTTGTGAGCCATGGTGTGGTTGCTGGGATTTGAACTCAGGACCTTCTGAAGAGCAGTCAGTGCTCTTAGGTGGTTGCTAGGATTTGAACTCAGGACCTTCGGAAGAGCAGTCAGTGCTCTTAATCGCTGAGCCATCACTCCACCCACCCCACCCCCATTGTTCCCCATTTTTTATTTAAATTTTTATTTTCTATATTCTATGTTTACATTCCAAAGGCTTTCCCCTTTCCCAGTTCCCCCCCACCATACTTCCCATAATTCCTCTCCCCCGCAACTATTCCCCAATCATCTCCCCCCCCCCCGATTTCTCTACACTCCCACTGTTGGTGGGATTGCAAAATGGCAAAACCACTCTGGAAATCAGTTTGGTGGTTCCTCAGAAAATTGGGCATGTCACTTCCAGAGGACCCTGGCATACCACTCCTGGGCATATACCCAGAGGATTCCCCTGCATACAATAAAGACACATGCTCCACTATGTTTATAGCAGCCTTGTTTATAATAGCCAGAAATTGAAAGGAGCCCAAATATCCCTTAAAGGATGAATGGATACAGAAAATGTGGTATATTTATACAATGGAATACTACTCAGCAATTAAAAATAATGAATTCATGCAATTTGTAGGTAAATGGTTAGATCTGGAAAATATCCTAAGTGAGTTAACCCAATCACAAAAGAATACACATGAAATGCAATCACTGATAAGTGGATATTAATGAGCCCAAAAGCCCTAAATACTGTTCCCCATTTTAATAGGGTTATTTGACTCTCAGAGTCTAACTTCTTGAGTTCGTTGTATATATTAGATATTAACCCTCTATCGGATGTAGGACTGGTAAAGGTCTTTTCCCAGTCTGTTGGTTGCCGTTTTGTCCTATTAGTATCCTTTGCCTTACAGAAGCTTTGAAATTTTATGAGGTCCCATTTGTTGATTCTTGCATTTCATTGCAGCAAACTCGACCTGAAGGTGAAACTGCTCCCCAGTCTGAGGTGAAATGGAGTAGATATCTGGAAGTTGGAGAAAAGTCCAGAGGCTAATGTCCAGGGCTTCCCAATGCAACCAGCCTTCTCCATAAGTGGTGTCATAATCTCTCAGCATTAACACTTGTGTCTACCAGAAGCATAGAGCTGTTTCATAGAGAACCCTCGATGCTACTGAAAACACATTCCTTAGTTACAGAAATGGCCACTATGAATTCTTTTTTAATAATCTACACATCTTATTTGATTTCATTTCTATTTAAATCTTTTTCTGTTTAAACTCATAAGCACACCTACACCATTCTATGCCTTCACACCAGGACACAGCTTTCCACTCTGCATCTAACAACTGAGATCAATTTGTTTCTGTTGCTGATGTCATGGATTCATGTGACAATTCTCTTACCAAGTGCTTGCTCTTGACCATAGAAACAAGAAACTCGACAACAGGAACAAAATGAGGCTCCCGTTTCTCATTCTAACTTCCTCTTCAGGCACTAAAATCATAAGTTGCATTCACTAGGTACTGTACTATGTTAATCAATTCTGCATAGTTTTGTCCCTTTAAAACACCCAATTAGCATCATTATTATCTATATTTTTACAGGTAAGGAAATTGAATAGAGTTAAAATGACTGTGTGCCATCACTTAGCTAATTCTCAATAAGACTTTACCATAACAGAAATCAAGGGAAAAGAACATCAGTGACTCCAAGAGAAAAAAATTAAAAGAACAATAACAGTTACATCTGATGATGGAGTCATTTGTAAGTATCTAGAAAGTCCAAGGTATCAGCTACTTCTCTCCTCTTGCCCCTCCCCCTCTCAATTAAAAAATTAGAAATATCCTTCTAAGTCTCCCATTTTCTTCAATGGCCAATTATATGAATCTCCTATAAAAATAATCAAATCCAATATATGCATGTACTAAGATGGATAGGTGAAAAAGGTTCTAATGGCATTGTAATCAAAATCTCGGAGTTATAAGTTGTTAAGTCAGCCATGGATAAAAACCCCCAAATACAAAATTAATGCATTAATGGTGTTTACATTTTTATTACCCTGTAATTACGCCATTGCTGTGATTGTTTTCCTTTTCATGCTGGCCTATAAAATGTTGCTGCCTCAACCTGTTTGAGACATCTACATTGTAGGATTAGGGACTGCTGATGTGCTGCCAGTTTCCATGAAAGGAAAGCTAAAAGCACTGAACCCATTTATTCGATAGCTAAAGTCTTTCATTAATTTGATTCTTGGCATTTCTGGCTATATTCTTTTTGGTAAGATTATTCTGTATTTTAAGTAACAATATGCCCCTTTGTGATGAAAAAGAATGCAAAAATTTTGAAACTAAGCAGAATCTATTTTACACTTCACTAACATGACTTACACAAGTTAGTATCCATCCCAAGAACTGATCCTTTGAACAATGCCTCTGTATCGTTGCTTCCTTTTGAAACATTTTTTTTTACTTTTGTATTTAAATAATTTTTCCATGTTATTTATTCCTTTGCTATAGGATTCTTTATTCAAGGATTTTTTTAACTTTTATTTTTTTGAAGTGTCTCAAATCTTTGTATATTTCTGTTTAAACTCATATGCACACCTACACTATTCTATGCTCTGTGTGTGTGTGTGTGTGTGTGTGTGTGCGCGCGCACACACACACATGGTTTCTTTTCCCTTTTAACACAAATCCAATAGTAAATAGGGAGCCTCTGTATATCCCTGGCTGTCCTGGAACTGGCTGTTTGGATTAATGGCATATGTTCAACTATACCTGGCTCTAATTAGAATATATTTTCATTTAAAAAAAAAAAGAAAATTCCTAAGAAACCACTGATTTTTTTTTTATTTAAGCTGAACAAGATTAACCTTGTTCAGAATCATTTTTAAGAAAAACACAAAATTTAAATTGTAAATAGGCATTTTTTGCTGAAGTTGGCCGCTAGGTTTATCTATTCTGCCATGAACAAGTTCCATACCTTTCTGGTTTTGACCTTGTAATCCAGTACTCTCCAGTCAAAGCAACATTGTATTAGAGCATCCAGGACCTTCCTTGACATAGACATCTCAATCAGCTTTCCTATGTCCCTCCCCTCCCTGCTGTGCCTCTTCAAATTATATAATAAAATGAGGCTGGAGAAACAGGGGCCATGGGCTCCATGTGGAGTAAGGCTCACCCTGCCTTACTCGGTTTATCTTAAAGTGACCTTGGATGACAAGCACCTTCACTCACTTCTGGTGCATACTTTAAAAAAAAAAATGTAGATACCTGAACCTCACCCCAGACCTACCAGAGCTCAGAAAATGTTTCCAGAGCCTACAATTCTAGGAAGCTCCCCAGGCATTCTTTGTGTGGTCTAAAGCTCAAAGATCACTGTCTTAGGTGGCCAGAGGAACTTCCCTGCTCAGGAGCCAGAAAGGGGGTCAGGGGAGAAGGGAAGCGCAGGACAGTTCTTTGAAGAGATAAAAGGAAAAGACACTGAAACCTCTGCTAGAGAAATCCCAGCAGTATATTTAGAAAACCATCCAAAATTAAAAATATGCTTAGAGAGAGTAACAGATGCCAGGAAGAGAGCAAAGCTCGTGGTGCTCTTCGTGAACTTAATTTCAAAAACCTGTACTCAGTTTTCAACTGTGAAACAGAAATACTATAAAGGGTGATGAGCACAGCAGGAGTGCATAGAGAGCAATTCCAAACGATACACGCATGGCCACTCTTCCCACCAAGGATTTCCTCAACACCTCCTGCTCCCCTCCCCCAGCCAAGTATCACAAGCCACTGTTGGCTGTCCACACTGAGGTCACTAGGGTCTGGGCCTCATCTGCCTTTTTGTCCTGATTGTCAGAGCTTTCAAAGATCTCCCTTTCTTCCTATGTCATTTACTCTCCAAACACTAATGGCTATAGTTTAAATCTCAAATGTCTACCCAATGTCTCTCAAGTTACAGTTGGCACTGTGATACCATTAAGTCATGGAACATAGTTGACAGAACTGTTTTCTACCCCATCTCTCTACCCACCCCTCTCCATTTCTAGGTGCTATAAGAGGAACATGACTCTTCTACCATATATTCCACAATGAGAGAGTGGACTATCATGGGCCCAAGCAACCATGAATGGAAACAAACTTCTTTCCTTATTAATCTTACCATCCCAAGTATGTTGTCATAGTGATGAGAATTGACTGGCATACCAACGAGTGGTAAGATGGAGAGGCCCCTGTTGCTATCTGCGGGTCCTCCCTTGTCAGAGCCCACAAGTCTGAGACTCACATCACTACTCTCTCATGCTTCCACCCTGCCGAAGTCTAGATGGAGTCTCCCAAGTGCTCCAAGGCACTTCTCTGACAGCCGTCATTTTTTAGCCTCAGCTCACAATGTGTTATAGCTTGGAACATGAACCACTTTCTCCAAGTCCTCATTCAAATGAAAGACAATGAACAAAAGCCAGCCATTGTCCCTCTGTTGTTTCTAGGCAACCTTCTCCAAACACCATGTAACAAAATGAACCTTAGCTACAAATAACCACTGCTCACATAGCATAGGACGAAAGCTGATACATAGTGATTGTATGTAATTGTAAAATCCAGTGAGGTGCTTGGTTTGTGATAACTTGGTTAGCCTTCAATTCAAACATTTAGAGAAAAAAAGTTGTTCTGGCAACATTACAAGGTTTCTCTACTTGAGTTTTTAAAGTGTGACAAAACACTTCACACAGTAAAATTAATAAGGAAAAAGTTTATTTTCATCCATGGTCACTTGGGCCCATGACAGCCCCCTCTCTCGTGGCGTGGTGCATGGTGGAGGAGGCTTGTAGAAGGTCCAATTTCATTGTCAAGAATGTCATCCCTGGGCAGGTGGTCCTAGAGATAAAGAAACAATCTGAACAAAGCACAGGGAGCAAGCCAGTAGGAAGCACTACCCCACGGCCTCTATTTCCTTTCTACCTCCATGTGCCTGCCTTGTTCATCTTATAGCAGATGGAAGCAGAGAGGGGTGGGTGGAGAGAGAGGGGTGGGGTATAGGGAGCAGAGTATTCCAACGATGTTCCACCTCCTAACGGTTCCATGGATTCTCAGCAGTGCCACCGTGCCAACTGTACCATGAGGTAGGTACTTTGGGTAGACATTTCAGATTTAAACTATAGTCATTAGCATCTGGAGAATAAATGAAATAGGAAGAAAGGGAGATCTTTGAAAACTCTGGCAACCGGGATAAAAAGGCAGATGAGGTTCAGACCCTATTGACCTCCGTGTGGTCAGCCAGTGCTGGCTTATGTTGCTTGGCTGGGGGAGGGGAGCAGGCAGGCATTCCAGAAAGCCTTCACGGGAAGGGTATTCCTGCAGGGTCATCATAAGTCACCTCATGGAGGGCAAGAAGGGACTCAACGACTTTTAAAAACCATTTTTATCAATTGAGAATTAATACAATATACTCTGATCGTATTTACCTCCAACTCCTCTCCTTAACGCCTGCCAGATCAGCTTCCACCTTTCCATTTTGAATCATGTTGCTTTTACTAGTAACTCACCAACGCCAATTTGGGCTGTTCATGTACTTCTGTTGTGGGGTCATCTACTGAAGCATGGTAAACCTACCAGAAGCCACATCCATAAATAAAACTCCAAAACCCAACCTTTCTCCACAGCACTCGAGTTAAGGGTAGAGGCTCACAAATAGTTTCCACTTCTTGGTAGAATGTTGTCTCATGTGCATGCAGTCACGGCTCCTATGAGCTAACCAATGTAGAAGTCCTAATATATCCAGAAGACATTGTTCCTTCCTGATTTCTAGAGCTTACCATCTTCTGTGATGGCTTCTGACCCTCAGAGATGTGCTACTGATGTGTGATTTGTGCCTGAGCACTCCTTAGACACTTATTCTCTGCATTTTTTTCTTTTTTTCTTTTTTTATTCTATATTCTTTGTTTACATTCCAAAGGCTTTCCCCTTTCCCAGTTCCCCCTACCATACTCCCATAAGTCCTCTTCCCCCCAACTATTCCGCAGTCACCCTCCCCACCATTCCTCTGTTCTGGTACTCTCCTACAAAACTGGATCCAATCTGCATTTAACCCATTAGGAATTTCTGCATTAATCATCATCCACTGTACAAAGAAGCTTCTCAGAAGACATCTGAGGGTTACACCAAACTACAGATAGAGAGACATATTTAGAGGGTCAATGATATCAATAGTAGTAGGTTCACCCTCCGGTCTTGTAAGCTCTCCAACCATGTGTCCTTAACCAGTACCAGGCTTTAACTCCAATCAGAAAGTGGTTGGTCATCTCTACAATGTCCATCCCATTCATGGGCACCCATATGTAGACATGCCAGTCATTTACCATCTGTCTGACCTTTAGGAATCCACAAGAGTTGCTGGCTCTTGATCTCCTTCCTACCACCTCCCTATTGATTACAAAAAGCAAATGTTTCTTGCCATGCACTCCAACCAACCCTGGGTTGTGTGCACAGTGTTCCCAAGACACACTGCTGTTACTCAGTAAGATCTTAACTGGCATAGGTTCCAGTGATTACACGGTGAGGGAAAGTCAGGGTTCGGCTATTCCCTGAGCTGATGCTATGGATGAAGACCTGTTTTGAGTTCTTTAGACACTATTAGAAAGCACGTATTTATAATTTTAGGGCCTCTCTGTGGGCTAGTGCCACTTCTAAGGCACGATCTTTCTTATGTCTCCATTAATACAGCCCCCCCTTATGTAATATAAGACAAAAATGATTGTTCAGGATCTGAGTTGCGAGTGAACCACAGAAAAACCAGATAGGCTAGACTTGTCCATATCACTTGTGATTCCCCAGACAAAATACAAATCATGACCATGCTCCATGACCTGAACCATTCTGTTTCTCAATCCTACATCATGGGGATCCTTGAAATTCGTCTGTGGACACCCTAGCTCATAGGCCCAGGGGCATCATATCTTGTGTAATAAGCTGATGTGCTTATCTATTTTTGTCTTGAGTGTGTCTAATGGAGGTACGGTGTATCTGTGGGAAGACGAGCAGAGCATGTGCTTCTTACATCCACTTGGGACCTGTGTCAAAACCACGGTATAGGGAAAGATGCACAGGGTCAGACTGACTCTGCCTTCCCGCAGCTTCTAGTTCCATAGGAAGGAAAGCACAGGAACACTCTTTCACAGCTCTCTCTGTGAAATGTGTGGCCCGCAAGTGGTTCTGAATCTTGTTATGACCTAAGAAGAAATGAAAACTTAGATGTGGATGCCGTGTACATCATTCAGGCAAAGGAAATGACTACAAAGATGTGGAGTTTGAACCGGGGCATCGTGGTATCAGGCCCAGGACTTCATCCCCATTCAGGTTATCCCATTGCATCTCTTTAGTAAATAATAGTAAACCCAAAATAATTTTCTTGGAGTTCTAGGACAACTTTATTAGAGTTTAAAAGAAAGGCCTCAGGTCAGGCAAGCTGGACATCTCGGCAGCTTCCTTTAGGAGAAGAATGGAGATGAGGGGACAAGATGGTCATGTGGTTTTGAGATAAGCTGGAATTTTTTAAATCCAAGTATTTTTTTTAAATAGTTCCCTGGAGGCTTTTCTCTGCAGCTGAAGCCAGTTCTTCCTTCAGTCACCACCAAAAGGGTCGCATAGACTGTCTAACCTCTAGAACCCTGACCTACTTCTAAAGCAAAGAGCGGCGCTGATTAAACGATAGCAAAGCTGTGAGAGCTTCTGTCTGCAGCGCAGCCGCTGTCAAAAGGGAGGCTGTTGTGCTGAAGGCAAACTGAGGTTTCTGTGGGAGCCGTAACCAGAGACCTCCTCTTATCATAATGGGTCACTCATCCAAGTAGCTTTCCAGCCGGGACTGGACTGTGGGAAATGAGTATTCTCCTTCTTAGCAGTTCAAAGGACAAAATGAGCACCCAGGAATCCTCGCTATTGGTATCTCTGCGATAGAATTATTCTTTTCGAAGATTAACTTCATTTATTTTGGCTCTTTCTTTTAAAACATGGAGAAATGCATGCAGGATATGAGCAATGTTTAATGAGAGTTCTTCAGATTTCACGGTTATGATTTTTCTAAATTGAAGAAGTTGAGAGTTCTTAACACTGTACCTCCAGCTTTAAGGTTAAGAAAATAATAATTTTGCTAATCAGAGCAACTTACTAGTGTAAACTTTTGATTCCTGGTCTATGTATAAAAAAAAATGGCAGAGACAAATTGTCTTTTTTTTAATTTAACAAAACATGTTTAATAATAAAAATAATAATGATGAAAAATAAAAATAAAACATGTAATAAAACCTACAGGCTTAACTCTGCTTGAGTGAAAAGAACAGTCATGTTAGACATTGACATATTGTGACACAAAGTGCTAAAATGTTTTAATCATGCAGAACTGAGACTCTGGACCCATTGAAAAGCTGCTTCCTCACTTACCTCAATCCCCATTTTCTGGCAATCATCACCCTACTTAATGCTGCTCTTAGTTCAGCTACACACCTCCAATAGATGGAGTCACACAACAGGCATTTCTCCATGATTAGCTCGTTTCCTTTTGTATCGTATTCCGGTTCATCCCTGACATACAGACCGTCCTCCTCTCTTGTAGCAGGTACGAGCTCCTGGCTGGTGTACGCCATACTTTCTTCACTGGTGATTGTTGGCACTATTTCCATCTTTGGGCAATTATTAATAGCACAGTTATTAAATGTGAATGTGTAAATACCAGGTCTCATATTTCCACTGCCTTTCATAGTGGGAAGGTTTGTAAGCATGCAGAACTGTGCTGAAGGCATTCATGCCTAATAAAATTTATTTATAAACAAGTTTATGTTCAACCCAAACTTCTTTTAAGCAGAAGCTCCATAGGCTTCTTTTGAGACATTAATAACAAATGGTTATATATTTTTATATGTAATTGACAGCTACCTTGGTTTTTGGTCCATAATCTATTCCACAAGGCCTTTTCTCTGAATACCTGAAATGAAATCTATTAGAAGTCAAATGGAATTTTCTTCTTTTAAAGGGAAGATACCTTGGATATATTCTCAAGACGTACTCCTAAAAGACAAAATATAATCACACCCTACATGTGTTTTTTTTTTCTGTATTACAAACCCATGTTTCTTAGTAATTCTTTTAGTGTCATTATTTTTTGTATGACTATTGTTTTTATCTCCATGTTCTCATATATTTCCCATTAAAAATTAACCTCACTTCATTGAGTTCTTTCTCTCTAAATCTGATGAAGTCAACATTCAGTAGTGGTAAGAGCCTAAAGTCTCTATTAATGTCATTTCCATATGAGAACTCTCCCCATAAGTCAGGTCTGTGTCATGTTCTTCACACATACTTTTCCTTTAATGTTCACGCAGCTAGGAAGGATTGTTTCTCACAGATGGATAAAAATGAGACTCCAAAATTAAGTCAACGTCTTGAAAAACACGTAAGAAATAGGTAAAAAAAAAAAAAAGTTAAGAATTAGGATTCAGTGGCACTACCAGCTGATCTTAATTGCTTCCAATTTATTTTTAAAATCTACTCATCAGAAACCATATTGTAGTTTCATTTGACTCACAAGTAGATCTGAGGTCCAGGTAGTTTTAGTGCATACACTGGGGAGTAGCATTAAGTCTGAACCCTCTGAAGGGGCTGTTCTTTCTCAGCTAGTCGTCTGTCCCTCATGTGTGTGCGCGCTGTGTAGGAAAGCCCAGTTTTTCTCTAACATCTATCTTAAGTGTTCATAGTAGATGGGAGATCTTAGTAGAATAAAGACAAAGTGCCAGGCTTGCATTTGGGAAATAGAAGTCTGGACTTGTGAATGCAACTTACACACGGCGTGTGAGACTCGGGAGTGTGCGGTAAGTCTCCGAGCCTCTGTGCGAGCTGGTGCGAGACCTGAGCAGCTTCCTTGGCTTCCTCCAAACATGCCCCCTCAGGCCCTAAGTTCCAGCAGGACAGCAAGCTTTGTTGCCTTCTTTCTGTTCATTTCACACATCCCGGAGAGCGGTTGGAAGCTATCACAGAGAGCTAATCTTCCAGGCTTTCCTGCCCTTACAGTCCCTCTGCCCTTCTGAAAGCACAAAACTCACAGTTGAACCAAGTCATTTTTTTCTCTTGGGGAACTGAATCCAAACACTAGCTCATCTCTGCAAGCCTGTAATTAAATCTGCTGCGCGGGTCACTAGTGCCACTGGGTCAGGAGACAGACAAAACTGAGATGTGAAAGAAATGGCATTTGTTTCTTGGATGGCCCCTGTGTTCCTCTGAAAGGAAGGTCCTGGCAGCCACACAGTGGAGTCCCTGTGACCGGAATACTCGTGCTAGCTCAGGACCTGCCAGTTGGCTCCAAAATAGTTCTTCCAGATCGAGAGCTATCTGGCTCACTCGGCACTTGAAACCGAATCCCTTCGCTGGTGGTCTGTGGCTGCCCCAAGAGATATTTTCCTACATCACCACCTCAGATTCTGACCAAGAAAGTGGCTCGTCCTTGACTGCACCACAACCAACTGGGTGGATCAAGGAAAAGCCTCTGGATTCTATCCTGAAGGATTTTGACGTATTCAGACTACAGCAGGACCTGAAAATACATTTTCTCTACTTACTCATTTTCCTAATTGACAAAAATTATATACATACATGCATATATATTTCTGTGTATATATATCCATACACACATGTATACACACATACATCATACACACACACAAATACACACACATGCAGAGAGTGCACATGCCTATGTTTCACAACCTATAGATAATGTAATCAAATTAATTAGCCTCTCCTACTCTCTTAGTAACTTTTAATAATACAATATTAGAAAAACAGCTGTGATGGTGCATACCTGTAATGTTAGCATTCTGAGGCAGGAGGATCAACAGTTCAAGGCCACCTGGAACTACATAGATATGTTTTGCCTCAAAAAATAATACAACACAATGTGTTATTATTAACCATGGTCATTGTGTCTTACTAGGATTCTGTAGAACTTAACAATTCATGTATACATTGTCCAATATCTTTCAAACCTGCAAACCTCTCTCTCTCTCTCTCTCTCTCTCTCTCTCTCTCTCTCTCTCTCTCTCTCTCTCTCTTCTCCTCTTCTCTCCTCTCCTCCTCCTCCTCCTCCTCCTCCTCCTCCTCCTCCTCCTCCTCCTCTTCTTCTCTCTCTCTCTCTCTCTCTCTCTCTCTCTCTCTCTCTCTCTCTCTCTCTCTCTCGGTTTTTTGAAACAGGATTTCTGTCCTGGAACTCTCTCCGTAGACCAGGCTGGCCTTGAACTCACAGAGAGCTGCCTGCTTCTGACTTCCAAGTGCTGGGATTAAAGGTGTATACCACTACCACCCAGCTACTATCTTACTCTCTATTGCAGTGAGTTCAAAAATTTTAGCTCTCATATGTAGGTAAGATAAGGCAGTATTTTTCTGTATATCTTTGGTTACCTGGTTTTAGCATAGTGAATTACAGGTTTATTTATGTTGTCACAAATGATCATATTTCCTACAGGTTTTAGGCTGAATAGTATTCCATTGTGTATACAGACCACATTTTTACAAAAGTAATTTGAATATTTGCTACACATGTGTGTAATGTATTTTGAATATATTCACCCTACACTCCTCCCATCCATCCACGCACCCCTCTGAACTTCAGGTCTTTTATCTATTTTTGTGTTTTTTAACATGCCATGGAATCCAGTTCATGCTGTCCATATTCTCATGTGTATGGGGTCATCCACTAAAGCATGACTGACCTGCCAGAAGCTGCACCCCTAAAACAAGCTGGCTTTCCCTCCACCAGAAGCCATCAGCTGTTAATACTTCCTCAATTAGGGGTGGGGGGGGTCCCCATACAAACTTCATGCTGGGATGTTTACTGGATTGGTATTTCTGGTTTGGCTCTTCAGTAGGTAACCAGATGCTGTAAGTTCATGAGTATAATAGTCCAGTCAGAAGACACTATTTCACTGGTTCTTCCCCGCCGCTTGCTCTCACAATGTCTTCAGTCCCCCTTCTGTCGGAGGGATGAATAACTGTCCCATTTGCAGCTAAGTACTTTGCTAACATAGTCTGCACATTATTTAGTTGTGAGTTTCCAAATTAACAACCACAAACTAACTACACAAAGAAATGTCTCTGATGAGGTTTGAGAGCTCCATTGATCTGTAGGTATAGGGATATCAATTTAGAGGCAATTCTAATACTATATGTCCAGTAGTAAAATACCATGTATAGGTTCGCGGCTAGGGCCTGTGAGCTCTCTAGCCTGTGAGTTCTTGTTCGCATTTACAGTACCAAGCATGCATCTCCTCATAAGGAGTGGTTCTTAAAGTCAATCAGTCAGAAAGTGGTTTGTTAGTTTCAAAATGCTTGTGTCATTATCACACCGAGGGGAAGATCTTGCCAACATGATTACAGCTCACAGAGTTCACATCTGGGTAAGATGTCTACACACACACACCACACACACCACACACACACACACACACACACACACACACACACTCACACACACTTCCAGCACCCTAAATACTACCTTTCAGTACTATGAAAGCCAGCCAGTAGGGAGGAAGCTTCCTGGTCAGTACCAACTAGATTTCTTTATGTCCTATAACCAACATGCTCTTTAGATGATCACCTACTGGTGGACACTGTAGGTTATCTCCATATCTTGTTTGTTGTGAATAATGCTGCAGTGAACATGTGGTCTGTGTGAGTACTCCTTATCTCATAGTTCAGACTCTGTGTGTGGGTATGGTGCAAGAAAGGAGAACATGAGTCAAATACTCTGACAGTACATTTCCTGCTAGGAAGACTTATATGCACCAATCCATCTTATTTTGACTAACTCTATCCTACCATCAAATGACACAGTCCATTGTATGGAACTCTGTATGCATATATTCATTTATAATCATTTTAGTATATTAGTAAAATTTTATGCCACTTATGCATGATTAAAGGAGTCTTTAGAGTGAAATAATAAAAGTTTTGTTTCTTTTCTTAAAAATTTATTTATTTTTTACACTCCACATTTTTCCCCGCCCCCAACCCCTGTCCACCCACCGACTGTTTCACATCCCATACCTCCTCCCTGGCTTCATGTGGATGTCCCCACCCCACCCCACCCCACCCCCACACACACCTGACCTCTAAATTCCCTGGGGCCTCCAGTCTCTTGAGGGTTAGGTGCATCATCTCTGAATGAACACAGACCCAGCAGTCCTCGTTGTATGTGTGTTGGGGACCTCATATCAGCTGGTGTATGCTGCCTGTTTGGTGATCCAGTGTTTGAAAGATCTCAGGGGTCCCAATTAATTGAGACTGCTGGTCCTCTTACAGGATTGTCCTTCTCCTCAGCTTCTTTCAGCTGTCCCTAATTCAACAACAGAGATCAGCTGCTTCTGACCATTGGTTGGTTGCAAATATCTGCATCTGACTATTTCAGAGGGTGGTCATGCTAGGTTCCTTTTTGTGAGTACTCCATAGCCTCAGTAATAATGTAAGACCTTGGGACCTCCCCTTGAGCTGGATCCCACTTTGGGCCTGTCACTGGACCTTCTTCTCCTCAGGCTCCTCTCCATTTCCATCCCTGTAATTCTTTCAGACAGGAACTATTGTGGGTCAGAGTTATGACTCTGGGATGCTCCCCCTCCCTCATTTGATGCCCTGTCTTCCTGCTGGAGGTGGGCTCTTTAAGTTCTCTCTACCTACTGTCAGGTATTTCATTCTGAGTCCTGAGTCACCTCCCAGGTCTCTGGTGCATTCTGAAGGTTCCCCCAACCTCCCTCTCCCAAGGCTGCCTTTTTCTACTCTTTCTGCTAGCCCTCAGGGCTTTAGTCCTTTTCCCTCACCCACTGCCAGATCAGGCTCCCCTCTCCCAGCCACTCCCTCCCCTCCCCCCTCCACTTTCCCTCCCATACCCCTCCCTCTCTCCCCACTTGTGATTGCTTTGTTCTCCCTCCCAAGTGGGACTGAGGCATCCTCACTTGGGCACTTCAGCTTGTTGACTTTTTTGAGTTCTGTGTACTGTATCTTGGGTACTCTGTATCTTTTTTTTATTGGCTAACATTCACTTACTAGTGAGTACATACCATGTATGTCCTTTTGGGTTTCTTAACCAGCTCATCTGGCTCTCTCCCAAAGGATATTTAATAAAGTGGAAATGAGTGGAAGTTTTGCTATTGGGTATCATAAAATCCTCTTTAATTTATAAGACATTAAAAATATTGTGTTTTTACAAAAAAAAAAAAAAGATAGCCAAAACAATCCTGAACAATGAAAGAAAGGCTGAAGTTATCACCACCCCTGATATCAAGCTGTACCTCAGGGCTATAGTGATAAAAACCACATGGAATTGGCATAAAAACAGATAGGTTGATTAATGAAATCAAGTTAAAGACCCAGACATAAATTCAGAGACTTATGAAAACACCTGTGTTTTTTTATAAAGAAGCCAGAAATGCACAATGAAAAAAAAAAAGCATCTTCTCCAAACAGTGCTGATCAAATTGGATGTCTGCATGTAGAAGAACACAACTAGACCCATACTTATCACCCCACCCAAAACTCAAATCCAACTGGATCAAAGGCCCAACCAAAAAAATAGTTACACTGAAGTCTGACAGAAGAGAAAGTGGAGATAACCTTGACTGCATTGGCACAGGAGACAATTTTCTAAGGCACTAAGATATACAATTAATAAATGGGACCTAATAATTCTGAAAAGCTTCTGTCGGGCAAAGGACACAGTCAATTGGATAAAGTGGCAGTCTACAGAATGGGGAAAGATTATAACCAACTTCACCTGTGACAGAGGACTAACATCCAAAATTCCAAAATGTATAAAGAACTCAAGAGTGTGTGTGTGTGTGTGTGTGTGTTTGTGTGTGTGTGTGTGTGTGTGTACAAGTGCTTCAATTAAAAATGTGGTACTGATATAAACAGAGAATTCTCAATAGAGGAATTTCAAGTGGATGAGAAACATTTAAAGAAATGTTTAACATACTTAGCCAGCAGGGAAATGCAAATCAAAACTACTTTAAGATTTCATCTTACACTTGTCATAGTGACTAAGATCAATAACACAAGTGACAACCAGCCCATACTGGCAATGATGTGGAGCAAGGGTAACACTCCTCTATTGCTTGTGTGAGTGTAAACTCATAAAGCCAAATCACTATGGAAATCACTATGTCAGTTCCTCAGAGAACAGGGAATCAATCTACCAGCTACACCATTCTTGGGCATATACTAAATGGTTTCATCTTACCAAAGGAACACTTGTTCGATCATGTTCATAATAACCACAAACTGAAAACAACCTATCCATCCCTCGAGCAAAAAATGGATAAAGAAAATGTGGTATATTTATATAATGGAGTATTTACTCAACTGTAAAAAAAAGAAAAGACACCATAAAAACTTTAGGTGAATGGATAGAACTAGAAAAAGTCATCCTGACTGATGTAACCCAGACCCTAAAAGACAATATAGTATTTATTCACTTACAAGTGAATATTAGCTGTTAAGTAAATGATAATCACGCTATAGCCCATAGACTTAAAAGGGTTAGGTAAAGGAGGGGACTCTACAGTGGTGAAGACCCCTATGTTCTAGTCTCTTCGGGGTGGGAAGATACTTTGCAGGCTACTGAAAGTGAAATGCAGACACAGACTCAGCTACAAAATCTTTGACCTACAATCTGTTCTGCCCGAAAAATATGCTAAAGCAATCATGGCACCAAAATTGTGAGAGTAGCCAACCAATGTCTGGTTTGACTGAAGACCCACTTCATGGAAGAAAACACAAACAAACAAAACATATCTGAGTCTGCTTGGGTAACTAAGAACCGGAGACTAGAAGGCCAAAACCCTAGGCTAAAACCAAACACTACTGGTCAAATAAATAAATAAATAAATAAATAAATAAATAAATAATATTCTGTGTACTCATAGATCGGTGTCTTGTCCAGTCATCATCGAAGAGGCTTCCTCTAGCAGCAGATGGGAGTATGGCTGTAGAGACACACAACAGGACATTATGTGAAGAGAGAGTCTAAATAGGAGATCTCCATCAAATCTCTTCCCTCAGAGCTCACGGGAATTCTGCAGAAGAGAATGTAGAAGATTGTAAGAGTCAGAGAGGCTGGAGGACACCAGGAGATCATGGCTCTCTTCATCAGCTAAGCAAGGCACATATGAGATCACTGAGCCTGAAGCAGCCAGCATGGAGCCTGCATGGATTTAAACCAGAAAAAAATACTGTGTTTGTAAGCATTTGCTTTTTATTAATAACACACTTCTTACCATGTACCACACAGTTTAGCATATGCACACAAAAAAATATCTGGACTTTTCAAGTTATCACTTTGATTCTGTGTTGATCATTGTTATCTTGGTGAATACTTTCTGTTACATGTTGTGTTTACATTGAATGCTTTAAAAAAATAAAAGCCTCAAACAAGACCACGTAATAATTATGACATGGAATAATAATCATGAGATTTGGAGGATTAAAGGAAAATCTTTTTCTAGAGAATAAGGAAACGTTCCTTATTGTTGCTCAAAGGTGGTCCCTGGGTAAGATCCTTCTTCTGCCATGCAACACTAATGACCTCTTCCATCCCCAAGAAATTCACTCCAAAAATGAAACAGAGAAAACCCATATGTTTGAAGGAGCCAGATAAGACATCCTGCCTATCACTTATCTCTGTTAATTCCTGTCTATCACCTCTCCATCTGGGGCTGGATAAGAGAATGGGAAGAAAGAAAGGGGAAAAGAAGAGAGAAAGAAGGAGAAATTTTAAGGCCAACTGCTATTTTTAAAAAGATAGAATAAAAGACAAAATATTTCAATAATTTTGCTAACACAAACTAACAATAAGTTTCTTGTTTTACTTTCAAAGTCTAAAACACTAGTCAGAAGTGAGTTATTGTCATGCCCAAATTATTTTACTGAATAAACTGAAGGTTTTTTGCTAAAGATTTTCTGACTTAAAATGAAGTTTAGAATTCCATTTTTTTTTCATGAATGTGGTAAATATTTAGTGTAATAGTGTTTGTTTTCTCTCTGTTGTGGTCAACTTTCCCGGAGGAAATCAAGGAAAAGAAAAAAAATACAGCTCTATTTTCAATGTTTCGATCTGGAAAAGCCACGGGGTTGAGTCTAGAGGAAAAAAAAAGTAATCACAACAGTAAGCAAAATGGGGCAAGAAGTGGCAAAGAGCAGTCAGTGGGATCAAAGAGAATCAGTTACTGCCACTCAAGTCTCCTTGACAGGAGAGGGCTTTGGGGGGCAACAAGGGGGTGATACCAGTGCTGCAGAGGGGTTGGGAGGCAAAACCCAGAACATAATAGCCCTCTGCAGTTGTCAAACAGAAATAGCTAATTCCTAAACTCGTTAGTCAGAGCGGGATGGACTCTCCAGCCCCCTGCCTCACACAACAAGCTGAGGAGAAATGCAGGACACTTTTCCAAACACTAGACATGAAAAGATCTAAACACAGATGCTTAAGACGTGGATCTGGGGGAAAAGTATCCTAGGGTACAGGGTACATAGGAACTCAAAACGTTAGGCAAAAGGAAGAAGCAGAAGAAGAGGAAACTGAAGGTGTAAATATAACTAGGAAAGCAACTGGATTTGTGAACCTGAAGGATTGCAGGGAGACTCCTCATGGTCAGAAATTGGAGAGACTACAGAGGGAGGGAGTACAGGGGGGAAAAGAGGAAGGCTTGAATCCGAAGAGATTGGAGGTAAAAAAAAAATTGACATGAGAGGAACTTGTAAAGAGGTTTTTAAGCAGTGTTGGAGTTGAGGAATGTCTAGCACTGAGTTCTCATGGAGAAACTTACCCTTGCTGAACATTAGTGAAAGCTTGACAGAGTCAAGGAATAATGAGCATGAATTTGCAACATTCTAGGGCTCAGTTTCCTGGGATGGAGAATCCAAAGGAAAGGTAAAGTGGTTTCACCAGGGAGGCAGCCGCCTCTGTGGTCATGGCTGCACCATCTAGCATAGAAAGCTGTCATTTGCTTTCCAATAAAGCAATACCAATAAAGTTGCCATGGGACTAGTGCGTTAACAGAACTTGGAAGTGTTCAAAAGAAAAGAAGAATGAGAATAAAGTTAGTTAATATGAAGTAGCTTCTGATTGGAAGACAAAATCTTTCAATAAATTATTCCTGGTGTTCCAACCCCGTCTAACCACAATTCAGGGTTATTATCTTAGCTTGAGCCCCTGAGAACTCAGAAGTAATGTATGCATAGTCTTTTTAACTGGGACAAATCAAAGAGGATGTAACTTTGGATAAAGATGCCTCATTTGCTGACAAAGTTCATACGTGAGCCATGAAATGAGGACGGGAGATTTCAGTTCCAGAGGATGAGGCTTCCTTGGTGACTCAACAGCGAACTGTGAAACAGCAAAAGCAGAAGGCTATTCTGCTCAGACTCTAAGGACATTCTGTCTCTAAGTGAGTTTACCTTGAAAATGCAAAACAACAAAGAGCCAAGTGTCTCCTATGTGGCATCCAATAATAATTTTCATTAAATTCACTGTGGGATTTCTAGATAATTATATCCATTTCAGGAAGGAAAGCACCCAACCTCAGAAAGTTTAAGGATCCTGCCCAAGCTTATAGTCAATAATCAGAAGTCACACCTGCTTCTCTTTCACACCAAAATGCACATCCTTGCAAACGCACACTTGCCGGCTCCTTGAGCTGCCTCTGCGTGTCCATCTATGTCAGATTGCTCTCTAAACTTGCACTTTGAGTTTACATAGCTAGAGACATGATGCCCACTAGGTTACAGGGAAATGGAAACACCCAGTGTGACTAGCCATATAATATTGTTCTTCTAACTTAATCCCATGTGTAAGAGCAGATGTCTAAGATTAATGTTATCGTCAGAGATTCTCCCTCAGAGTATATATGAATTACACAAATTTTAGTAAGAACACTGGGTATGCATGCTATCCACACACTGAAAACAGAGGTTCTTCAAAAATAAAATTAAAATTACACAATGCAATAGAAAGCATACCAATTTGATACCTTTGGGTAAAACACCAGCCAGCTTTCAATTTGCAGTGTTTCTTTTCACTAAGTAATGGAGTCTGATTATTAAGAAGTGGTTCTTTTTATTTTCTGTGATACTTTGAGTATAATGCCTTGTACTTTGGTAAAAACATTAATGGGTAGTCGGGATCGCAGGGTGTAAAGCCAGAAAAAAAAAGCATAAGGAAGAAACAGTTATAACATTCAGCTCCATGATGGGTGATCATGGACAGTGACATCTCAGGAAAAGTTCCTCAAAGCTGCTTCTAAATACAGTGTTAGATGTAAAATTAACCAGACTCAGGAAGCAAACTGTAGAAAGCTGAGGAGGAGGAGGACCAGCAGTCTCAATTAACCTGAACCCCTTAGATCTCTCAGACATTGGCCCACCAACCAGGCAGCACACACCAGGTGATATGAGGCTCCCAACACATAAACAGCAGAGTACTGCTGGGTCTGGGTTCAGTCAGAGAAGATGCACCTAACCCGCAAGAAACTGGAGGCCCCAGAGAGTTTAGAGGTCTGGTGGGGTGGGGACATCCTTGTGGGGGGGGGGGTAAGGTATGGGATTGGAATAGTCAGAGGGTGGATGGACTGGGAGGGGAATAAAATCTGGAGTGTAAACAAAAAGATGAAATAAAAAGAAGGACTATATATACACATGTACACACATATATACATACATACATACATTTTACTCATTATCATAATAATATTTGTTTTATTCATATTTCTAATACAGAAAAAACATAATAATTATAATGCCTTGTCCATATATATATATATATATATATATATAGTCAAAGGAAAAACAGAGTGTGGGCTTTATAGTTGAAGAATGCAAGAAAACAAATGGGTTGGGGAAAAGGAAGAGAGGAATAAATCCTGTGATCAACCTCTGAATTCAGTTGTCAGAGGATTTTTATTTTCTACTTAAATTGCAACAAGAAACTATTGTTCTTTTGAGTTACTTGTGTAGTAAAACTCTGATAATGAATTACTGTTAATATCTTATTGTTTTTCAAAAGATGGCATTTCTGTTTCCATTAATTGTGAGTCTGTATCCATCAATAGTTTGTACAATGAAGAGATGTGACAGAAACTCATAACGCTATTCTCCCAACTGTGACTGGACAGTGTTCCCATAACATTCCCCAGAAAACATTTGGGATAACTTTTCAAGTTATTAAACTTGAAATAGAACAAGACAATACACCATGTAGTGGGTAATATTTAACTAAAATTTTGCTTGACACCTAACATGGAACATTACGAATTGAAAATGAAATATTGTTTTCTTTTTTTCTGACTATAAGTAGGCTAAATATTATGACTTGTCATTGATGACATTTAAACAGTATTTAGATAAATTATTTACATCTTTAAAACCTCTAAATGACTGAGCTAACTCTCAATCATCCTCAAAGTCAGCATTCCACTGCGAAGTATAAGAGCTTAATTTGTTCAGATCTCCTGCCCTACAGCCTGCCAAGCCATGGGGTGAAGACAAGACTTGCCTAAACCGGCAGAAGGAAAGAGGATCCTATAAACTGCACAAGAAGCTGAGAGCTTTTGTTCTAGTAGGCTATGGATGAGGGGGGCAACTATGTGTATAGGTCTCTGAGCCTTTTTTTTTTTTACTTACCTGGGTCTAGGATTTTAAAATCTACAAGTAATTAGAGCACAGCTACAATTTGACTAGGGTTGTGGCAAGTGTCTGTATACAGAGAAGTCAATACTCCTTGATATATTGGGGAAACACAGGTCTGCTGATTTGTGTGAAAACTTAGCAAAGAACTTAGTGACATTCTCATATTTTCTATTTCTTAGTTTTATTTCATCTTAGTTTCTTTTCAAACAAAAGTCTCAAATTAATCATAAAGTGTGCAAGCAAATCTAATTCCCCGAATATTGGAAGAGTGAGCATAACATGAGTAACAGCTCTGACTTATTCTTTCTTTCATGCCTGCTTGCTTAGTCACTCATGATTAAACCTTAATCAACTTGGAACAACATTACTGTAAATACCATAGATAAATAGACCAAATTAAACACATCATCACATCAAACAGCACCAATGGCCGCATGATTTTATCACAAAGGCAAAGTACAACTCACCTCTTCCTTTCTCCTAAGCAAATGACTTGACTATCATGAGGTATCCACCCATATCTCAAATTTATCATCCGAGTCATCCATTCTTTCTGTCAGGTTTTATTCTTTGATAAAAATCCCACTTATGTTTCTCTTCAAAATGACTGGAAACAAATCCAGTAATATTTTATCTTTGTGATCCCACTGAAAATGCTGAATTCAGTTTTAATGCTTGCGTTCATTTAGGTAAGTAATATAAAGAAAACAATGCAGTTCTTGACTTTTACAGTATTACTGTGTGTGTGTGTGTGTGTGTGAGAGAGAGAGAGAGAGAGAGAGAGAGAGAGAGAGAGAGAGAGAGAGAGAGATCAGAGGATGACTTGTGGGTATTGTTTTTTTCCTTCAACTGTGGATTCTTAGGCACAAACTCAGGTCGTGAGCTTGAGCTTGTATAGTAAATGCTTTATGATTTGAACAATCTCATTAAATTGACTGTATTTGAAATGTGCCTCAATTTTCAAAAGCAACTTGTGTATATCTTCCTAATGACTCTGAAGAGTTTCTTGGGTACCTGACTTTGCAAGCAATATAATATTTATAATGCACTCTTGCAGGTCTAGCAGAGAAGTGGGTCTTTCTAAATGGGAGTGATCTCCCTATGAATTCTCGTCTGATGGTTATGGTTTCCGTGACTTCTCTGAAACAGGCTAGCAGTGAGATATGAGTGGCAGGCAGCAGTGTTGTGATTATGGATGCTAAGAAGACATTAAGAAGGAGTGCATCGATTACGGAATCTGTTTTCAGATTGTCAGTGGTGCAAAAGAGTTCTAAGTATAAGTATCTACATGCTGTTCTAGATTTAATCTTTTTTTTTTTGCTCTAATTGTTCTGAAGTGGGCATAAAATGCTGATGGGTAGAAAAAGGAAGACCAACGACTTTTGAATATAATTAAGACTTGATAGAACAGGATAAAATGCATATGTTGTAATGTGCTAAAGTAGAAGCCAAAAACGATCTCTGCTCTGGAGAAGGGCTGAGATGCTTTAATTGTGTTAGATAAAACATTGTAAGCAGTTTCATACATTTATAAATTTTTAGAGATCAATTGTTTTTAAATACTTGGGGAAATTTTGTGTTTCTGCTTTTTAAATTTTTCTGCCAAAAATTATAAAAAATAGAAGAGATAATTAAACTTCATGTCTTTCAACCATAAACTTTTGATGCTATTAAAATGTTTCTGTATAGGTCATAAATAACTTACATTTACTCATGATAAATCTGTCGTACACATTACTAGAGTGAATATTTAGGTTTTAAATTATCTCTCTTTAAGGACAGCTTTGGCCTGAACTTAACTACTAAGCCAAACTTCAAACTTATAATACCAATATGGTTATATGTGACTTTAAAAACTGCGGTTATTTTACATATACAAGTACCGATGAGGCTCATGCTTGCATTTAAATTATTTCTAATTTGTTTGCCTTAAGCTTTTCTAGTTTTTATAAGAAATAACTACTTCCTTTATCTGATAAATACAGAAGTTCCCTCTCATAGCATGGGAAGCTGGAGAAGATTCTTGTCATTAGTGTGGCCTTTGCGAAACTAATCTGGACTCACTGTACACGTTAGTGAAATAAAACAGAAAGACAACCAGACGTCCAGGCTCATTGCCTGATTACCTGACAGTCTGTCCCGGGGATCCAGGCAGCTCTGCAGAGAGCACTGTGCTCAACAGACATCTACTGGATTTATTCCTGGGAACGTGATACCAGGTCAGAGTCTCTCCTTGGAGAATTCTCCATCTGGAAAACAGAATTCAGTCTGCCAAGAAAATAGTCTTCAAACTTTTTGTTTGTACACACTCTAAGGAAATTATAAGTTTTCTGTAACCGCCTGAAGAGCCTAATATTTTAATTGAGACATAAATATTATATGTTCTCTTCTTTCTAAGTTATTTCATTGATTTTCAAATTGTTTTACATTTTCTGGTAATGCTGTATATATATTTTTTATGTTCAACATGATGGCTTGAAGTACATAGCCTCTGTGGAATGGCTAATTATAACTAACAAGTTCACTACCTATGTTGTTGTTTTCACAGTAAAATATAGATTATTTTAATATTAATTTTCTTGAATGAAATTATTCCACAATTCTAAATTCCTGCTATAAAATTTAAATAACAAAATGATTTGATTTCCCATCAGTAATCCTAAAACCAGAAACTGAGAAATGAAACCTTCCATAGAAATTAGAATGTCATATTCCTCTTAATTTTTTAGCTCATTTTCCTTTCTCATTAGTTTTTACATTAGTTTGATAAAATTTATTTGCATAATATTTTAATTTTGATTAAAAATTAGTTGGTGACCCTATCAGTACTTTTCTGCAGCAACAATATAAATTTAGTTTTAAATTTTTCCAATAGCTTCTCAATGTTAAAAATACTTATCATGAGGTACTTTATAAGCTTTAGTAGTAAATTCTTTAGCAAATGCATCATGTGACTGGATCATGTTCAATATAACTACATAAATATAAAACAGTGATAAATAAATGAAAGCTAATGCTGAAAATATCTCAAGAAGATGACAGGCCTGGGCCTTTTCTCTCTATGGGTTTGCATATGAACATTATTTATTGCTAGACTAAGTTAAAGTTTAGAATTAATTCTATTCTTTTATTTTTAAATTTTTAATCATTTTCCCTTTTATTGAAAATAGATTTTTCTTCATATACTACATCCTGATGATAGTTTCCCTTTTCTCTATTCCTCCCAGTTCCTTCCCACCTCCCCTCCCATTTGTCTCTCTCTTTGTCTCACATTAGAAAAGAACAGGCTACTATGCGATACCATTAAAATAAAACAAAATAAAATTTAAAATAAAATAGTATCACATCACCATTGGACAGGACAAGCCAAAAGACAGAAAAGAGCCCAAGAGAAGGCACAAGAATGAATCATCCATTGGTTTGTACACTCAGGAATCCCATGAAAACACTCAACTGGATAACAGAATCTATATTTAGAGGACCTGGCACAGGCCTGTGCGTATGAGCTTTTGTCGTGTTGATTTAGAGAACCTGTTACTTGATGTCCTCCACCCCCTCTGGCTCTTACACTTTCTCTACCTCCTCTTCCATGGCTCTCCTGAACTTCGAGGGGAGGAACTGGATGGAGGTAATTCATTGAGAGCTGAATGCTCCAAGGTCTCTCACACTCTGTGTAATGTCTGGCTCTGGCTCTCTATTCTCTCCCATATGCTGGGGTGGGGGGGGGGTATCTTCTCTGATGATGACTGAACAAGGCACTGATCTATGAGGATATCAATTAATACTATACATTTTAAGTGAGGTAAATGATAAAATATCCCTTCACAGATAAAAAAAAATAGAGGTGTTTTTATTATAGTTATGACACAACTCTTAAAACTTCGCACAATTTTTATGTCCCGTTACATGTTCATCTACCATGCAAAAATTATTTTTGAAGGTCTATCAGCTGGAAACTGTTCAATATACATTCATTTTGTGTGGAAAGCAAAGAATTGACCCCAGACATGAAATTCTTTCACTTTCCACACCAACAATAGTGTCACTCACCTACACATTCAATATCACTGCTGGTGTACCACTCCGGGGAAAGAAATCCTAACCAAATTCCAAGAGTGCAGCAAAAGTAACTTTCTTTTTATGGCAGCAAAATACCATTCTTAAAAGAAAATCATTCTCCACAAATTCAGGGGGAAATTCGTGTTTCTACAACATTCCTAACACTCTACATGACTTTGGGAAGTCTTTGTGAACCCCTGTATGAATACTTCGGCTAAGGACCATTGTCTTGAAGCATCTGTGTCCCACAGACATTTAAGAATAATAAAAGAACACCTAAATAGGAAGATGGTACATTTTGGTTGCCTTACAATTGATGTTTGTTCTATAAGATTATATTAAGTGCAGATTTCTTATTATTTTACCAAATAGATACCCAACCTAAATCAGTTAAGTTTGTGAGAGACTTAGATTTAAGGGTCTGAAAGCATGGTTTCAGTCATCAACTCTATCTGCCTGTAGAAAACTTGGTACACTTTGCTGCAAGTTTAAAGACTAATCTATAACAGCATTTCCTGAAGTTAAAGTACATGGTTTGAAGCCGGGCGGTAGTGGTGGTACTCGCCTGTAATCCCAGCACTTGGGAGGCAGAGGCAGGTGGATTTCTGAGTTCAAGGCCAGCCTGGTCTACAGAGTGAGTTCCAGGACAGCCAGGGCTACACAGACAAACCCTGTTTCAAAAACAAACAAACAAAAATAAAACAAAAGAAGAAAAAAAAAGGAAAAAAAGTACATGATTTGAGTAGGTACATCTAAACACTTAGTTTATTATCAGGGAAAAAAATCAATACACTGAATCCACAACCCTTGAATACACCTTTTAGAATATATCTAAAGTGAGTAATCTGGGATTTATTTAAAAGAAATTTTATTTAAAAATCAATAAATAAATGTTTATTACAAAAATTAATAAAGATGAGAAAGCTAAAAGTATCAGTAGTGTCCAGTATTATATGATTTTATGACAATCATTTAGAAGAAAAATTTTAAACATGGAGGATGAGAGTAAAGGCCCTGAGAAGGATTTGTATTTCTGCAGCGTCAAGCAGGCCATAGTCATGGATGGTGAATATTAATCAGCATAAGAAACTCCAAAAGGCATGTTCAGGCATATTACCCACCTAAGCATTCATGGATAGATGTTTTCAAGACAGAACACCAATTATGCAAGTCAGACTTCTTAACCTTCTTGCATGAGCTAAAAACCTTCTCTCCGTCCACACTGCCATGGGTGTGGAAATCTGATGTAATTACCCAGGTAGGGCTGGCAAATAACACTGACCGCAAAATGTGGAAGACTGAGCCATACTGCTTGTTAGCTATCTTCCTGTCAGACTGTCCAGGTAACCTGTTAACCCTTTTCATTCCTTACCTATGCTGACACAGACAATGCCAGCACTGGACTTTTAGTTAAGTCAGCTTACCTCTAAATAAATGGAGTATTCCATATTAACAAAAAAAAACCAACCTTTAAAAACTGATTCATTAGAGTTTTAAAAGATAGATTGAGTTAGTAAGTACTAGCATGGGCAATTTTCTAAGCTTTGTAATCTTCAGAAAATTGTATGAATGTGTCCAATTATAATAATAAGATATTTTAGTTTCATTTCTCTTTTTGTTGTATTCAATTTCCATGAAATTTTTAGTAAAATATTAGGAATAAGATGAAGCTCTCTGTCTGTCTCTCTGTCTCTTTCTCACTCTCTTACACACAAACACACACACACAACCACAACCAAACCAATTTTAAAAAGTGGAAAGTAAAATGTAATATGAGTCCTTGCTGTGATGCAAGCAATGTTTTTCTCTTCTCTTCTAATTCTTAAAAATCACTGTTTGGAATAGTCTTAAATGTTTGTTGGCTTGCAAAGATGTTTTTTTCTAAACAGTCAAAGAAACCTCTCTGCTGTGTCCAAAGCACTCTATTGCCATGTTCTCTAATACGTGGGAGAATGACAGAGACCTGAAGAAAAATCTTTTAATTTCTCTGAATATTTGCTCTTTGGAACTTTTGGAATATTCAAATATTCAAATATCCAAAAGAAAACAAATAACTAGCAGCTTCCATGCTGCTTCTCCTGAGGAGGAGTCTGAGTGTGTAGCATTGTGGTGGATGTTGCTTTATTATAGAGAAAGATCTGAGATTCTCTGAGGTTCCCCTTGGGATGCTCCAATGATAGACTTGGTGTGGAAGCTGAGCAGATCTCTTGATAAAGGACTTTCTTCCTTTCCATATCACCTTCCCACTAATAGTTTCCATTTCTTTTCTTTTTCTTTCTTTTTTTTTTCTGATTCACCAGTCCTCAAGCCTGCTCTTTCCAAACGGGCTTTGATGGCAGATGGCAGGTCAAAACACTCAGGAAGCAAAGATCAAGAAGAAATGGTTGGAAATTTTCCAGTTAACTGTGACTAATCATGAGGTAATCTGGATAATACATAAACTCATTCACACCACCTCTTCTCCAAATTCCCCAGCAGCATTATTAATCAGCATGGCAAGCCAGGAATAAAAAAAAAGAAAAGAAATACCAGGCTGTCTGGAAGGAAAGACCAAGCAAGAGCATACTGCTCTCTAACATGAACAGACCATGCAACTGTCGATACAATCCTAGAGGGGTGTGATTTCTAGCATTTATCAGCATTGAGAACATCTCAAAGTTTACTAAGCCACCAGTGATAGTTCTATATTCTAAATAGCCAAGCAAAATGCACATTTAAATGCAAAGTATTTAAGGAGTATATAGCCAAGCATACGCGCGTAGTCATTCTGACGGTTACTAGGAGGAACTGTGTACCATGAGCTCTGTGAATGCTGCTCTGCAAAACCCTGTATACAAATAGTCAAGCACTGTACCAGAAGATGAGGGCAGCAAAGACCATATTCAGAGGCAAAGGAAAGGAAGATGTTGTGGCCAAGAGGAAGTTAGATGATGCCAAGCACACCGAGGAAAAGCCTTTTCATATCACTTCACCTGCTCCGCACCGTCTCTGGGCTGCAGAACGTGGCATGGCTTATTCTCTTTTCTTTCCAAAATAGGAAAAAATCTGCATTGAAAACATTATTTACATTGTCTTACTTAGAACTTATATAAAGAAATGGTCACTATTAACTCTATTTTAGTGACCAAATAGAAGATTAGAGAAGCCAAGCTTGAACTGTCATGTGGCTAGTTAGTGATTCTGGAACAGTTGATCTGATTCCAGGTTCCTTTAGCACCATGATACACTTATTTGATTAAAACATGAGTTGCCCCAGGTTTGTAATAAGTCAGAGGCCTTCTATTTTCCACTTCTACACTTCATCTATTATTGAGTCTTGTGGTGGACTGTTATTAAAATAAATATGGATTCTTCATTTCTAAGAAACATGAAATTATTTCTTTAAGTGGTTTCCATGCAGAAAAAAAAAGCATATTCCTCGGGTGTAAATACTTTCTGAGCACCCATTACCAGCCCCATTCTGTGTGAGTGCTTGCTGAGCTCATTAAAATCTAGTGGCTTGTGGAATTCCCAATAGCAACGTGTCTCTCCAAAACCAATGAAAGCAGACACTCACACCCTTTCAGGTTAACTCATAACCTGTTAGTGTTTACTTTTAAGAAGAGTACAGACATAAATTATTCCATTTCCTTTTGTGCTGGTCAAGGAGAGATGGTACAAACCCAACTCCCTGGTATTACATTACATAGCTTGAACCAGAGGTCAAGTGGAGCAGTGGTCACCTTCAGGTTCTAACCTGCAAAACAACCCACCTCAGGAAGCCTCGTCATTCAGGGTGGTGAGCGTGCCAGACACCACAAACCCAGACTTGCTGGTGGAGGCCCCTCAAGCCAAACAGCAGCTCAGCCAATAAAGGGTGGTGGGAGGTAGGAAGTAAGCCCAGGTCTGCCAAGGGGGCAGAGTGAGTCACTTCTTTGATGTGGAGCAGTTATTCCAAGCACAGCAAAGGTGAGCATTTCCTTCCCTTGGCTACTGTGACTACTTGGGACAACAGCCCCTTGGTGTGGGAAATTGAGTCACAGGCTAGGAAGGCTTTAGGGTTGAGGGAGAAAAATTGCTTGTTTATAGTCTAACATCAATTTTATTAAGTTGTATTTTGTCAACCTGCTAAAATTACAGTCTGCCTTGTGAATATAAACCAGTTTTCTATTTATTTCCAAAACATTTCTCATGGTTCTCCATTCCTAGCAGGGATGCTCACTGGGAGGTGTATATATTCAACAAGCTCCGTTGGCACAATGGTCATTTAAAGAAGTATATTAATTTTGTAATCCCAACACTAAGAAGGTAGAGATTAGAAAGATCAGAAGTTCAAGGTTGTCCTCCAATAAATGGCAAGTTCAAGGCCAGCCTGGGATATATAAGACCCTTTCAAAGAAAAGGGGTGTGGAAGGGAAAAAAGAGCATGAAATATTAACTATAGCATCCAAAGCATTGAATCCCATGTGTCAGAATAATAATGTAGTAAGACTTTCACAGAAAGCATCTATGTGAATTAACTTCTTTCCTTCCCCAAAATAATCAGTCTTAATATTATTTTCACACACACACACACACACACACACACACACACACACATCATTCCTGAGCAGCAAAAGAGACATGCTTAAGTTTAAACACTTTTTGCCTGAAGCAGAACAGAATGGGAAGGTCTATTCTGAGTAGAGTAAATTTGACGGCTTTGTCATTACTGGTTAAGCATTTCATCAAATTGCAGGCAATAAAACATCCTGGTATGCATAAGTCAGCCATAGTTTGGTGTGTTCAGTTTTGCCTGACTAGGACACTATACTCACAAAAATAATCTGTGATTTTATGTATGATTATATTCATATTTATTTTTCTCATCACTGTCACAAACTTCCTAGAAGAAATGATTTGAAGAAGGAAGGATTTCTTTTTGGCTCTAGCTAGGGAAGGCCTGGTGTGGGACAGAGAAGGCACAGTGTCAGGTCGTTCTTCTGCCTGTTGTGGCCAGAGTTTGCAGGGAAGCAGCATGTTAGAGCCCAAAACAGAGGTGAGTAGAGTTTCCAAAGACAGATCCCACTTCTGCTTACTGGACCACAATTCTAAAGGTTCCACAACTTTCTAAAACTGTGTTGTCTGCAGCAGTTGCTGCACTGTGTGAGCCTAACTGTAAAAAAGACATCATTGGGTTACTTGACTTTATTGGAAAAGTCTAGATGTTCACTGCAGGAACTGAACTACCACTCCTTCCTTCTGTAGTATAGTTTGATAATATTTTCAATGTAAATAACTCACAAATTGAAAGCTCAAATCACAGAATAAAGATGGCTTATAGACTCATCATTTTATTATTAATTATTAAAAAATAATATTAAGTATGTCAGAGATTGATCTAGTCACCAGGAATATAGTAAAGGACAAATAAACAGAAAAATGAAATTAAATTTGTGTATAATAATGATGATGAGTGCTTTTGAGCAAAACCAATCAAGCAAAGGATAATAAAATGTGATTTCAAATAGGGTGGCCTGGGAAGTCTCACTAACAAGGAGACATCTAAGAGAAGGCCTGGGAGGGGATCTCTGTAGTTACCTAAGAAAAGGCCCTTCAAGGGCAGAAGGATGGTGGCTCAATGGACAGTAGACTTGAAGCATGCATTTCACATCTACAAGCAGTGGGACCAGTGTGGTGATATAAGAAACAGAAACAGAAAAGAAAACTACAGGAAGAAGCTCAGAGCCTGAATATAATATGCAAAGATTTGAGTGAAATCTACAATTTCTGTAATGCCTTTCCTATAAACGTTTTATTTCCAGTCTCCCTAGAAAACAAGATTTGACAGTACTAACTTGTGTATTACCACACTGTGACAGCAAAACTAAGCAGCAGTTTTCATAGAATCCCAGATCCTCCTTTATCCTGACAATTGACCTGCTTCCTTCTTATTTGATCCCTATAAAGGAAACTTTAATGGGTGACTACAACATATAGAATTATAGGGTTACTTGGGCCTCTACATAGCCAAATGTAATACGTGATTCTGAACACTGGGTATCTGGCTCGAATTGAGAGACCATATTGCTCTAAATGTCATACCATATGTCTTAATATATGATGAAATTTTCTTTCTCAGTACAGCTACACATCCATGTAGAATACCAAGAACATGGGAACACAGAACAGCAAGAACATGGGAACACAGGCACCATGTGGATCAGCATGTCATTCTGTTTAGCTACACTCTGGGCTTTCCAGGCTGCCTTCAGATAGGAGGTGGTGTTTTTTAAACTACTCATCTTATTTGTTTATCTTTCCTTTTGTATTTGAGTTTTATTGGATGAATACTGTTGAAGAATAGAGTTTAGGTGATATTAATTAACATGTAGGGTAAAGATAAACAAGGAAATAAGGGTAAGAAAGAGATTGTTGCCCAACAAAAAAAGTCACAATATAGAAAAACTAGCAAAGTCACAGTTATGGTAAACTTAATCCAAGGTAATTACCAGTAGCCAGAAATTGTTCTGGACTGAGTGTGAAATCCACAAGGTTTGAAAATGATCAAGTGACCTACATGAGAACAATTTTCACTTCATGAGGAAATATATCTTACCCACACCTTATGACTCAGAGGTATTAATTTTTATCTTCCTGACTCTGGTAGCCAAATGTTAGGATTGAGTCAGACAAATATTTCCCAAATGAGTTACAGAATGTACCTTTACAATAATGCCCCTGAAACCAGAAGACCTGTTCTTGGGCAGTAGAAACTTGTGTCTGGGACATTTGACTATTTACAGGAGTTTTGATTCCTTTAAAAAAGAACATGACTGAGAATAATTTTTTTTAGCAAGCATGAGACATAATAAGTCATGTTAAAGAATGGGACTTAATTGATAGCTTAGAAGTTGAAAACTTCAAAGTAAAAGCTAGCCCCAAAACATTTCAAGGTGAAAATATATTTAGTAGTTTCCTGAAAAATATCTTGGCTGATAACTGATTCAGCTTGAAAAGATTGGTTTCAGAATTTCTCTCCTTGTCCAAGAAAATGATTATAAGAGCAAATAGTGGCTCCAAGGGGATTCAGGTTTTGTTTAAGAATTGTGGTTCCTCTGGCTGACTTGGCTAGCAAACAAACATAAACAGCCTCCCTGGAAAAACACTGTACGACAGGATCTCGCAGGAATGGATAAAAAGTAGACATAACTCCGGCTGTAACTATAGGGGGGAAAAAAGCAAATAACGAAACATAAGCACAGCAAATTGTCAACTCAAAAACAATGCAGAGCATAATTTGTTAAAAATTCAATACTGGTACATTTATGTTCAAATCCAGAGAAAAGAGACTTGGAGACAGACTGGTACACTGAGAGTTTATTGGAAGTATTGTCGGGAGGGACATGCCTGGGAAAATGAAAGTAGGTCCTGGCAAGCTGAAATAGATCGTGCAAGTCCTTCGTGGCAAAGCCAACAGCAATTCCCTTGCAGAATTTGGAAGGCGGAATGACCCTTCAAAGTTCTGCTCAGCTGAGGCAAGCAGTTGCCTTTGACCAAAGGCATATCTGAGGTTGGAATTTATCTGTGACTTGTTATCAGCCAGGGCATGAATTCCTCGACTGAGAATGGGAGACTGGTGGACCTCAGTGTCACAGCAGACAGGACAGCTTCATCTCCCAGAAACATGGACATCACTGGGTCTCTGCACAGTGAGTGGCATAGGATAAAGTGTACTATACCATTTGGAAGCTGAAAATCTGCTACCACCTTGTAGTTTTTGTATTTATTAAAAGCAGAGCAAGCTACCTGACTTGTGAGGTCTCCCACAATAGGAAATGCAGATTCTTTTGTTTGAAAGGAAGAGAAAAGGTGATGCTGGAAGTCCTAAGAGTACTCTACATTTACTGTTTAATATTGCTCTGAATAAGGAAAATTTTATGCATTTAGGATTTGTACTAAACAGGGTATAATATGATCTTACCAGGAAAAAGAAAGGTATGTATAAGTGTGTGTGTGTGTGTGTGTGTGTGTGTGTGGACATGGACAGAGGGGGCATGCAGGGATGGCAGACAGATATGTTAACTTCAAACAGTGGTGCTTTTTACTAACTTTCTATATGTAATCTGTAATATTGTCTTATATACACAAAACTATTTCAAAAATTTAATATTTAAACATTCATAAGAACGTTTAGCTTGTATGGGCTTGTGTGTTTCATTCTTGCTAGAACAGGGAAAGTGGATTAGTGTCCTTATAGCATCATCTTTCTAGCACTCTCCCCTTTCAACCTGTTAATAAATGCAGGCTTAAAGGAAAGCAGCTCTAATTGTGATAGTTTTTCCTTTCCTTGCTTGCCATAATTTTTAGTGTCAATGTCTGGTTTCTTTGAAGACAACACAGGTACAGGCAGGTAAGGTAGTCTTTCCAGGATTGTGTATGTGTGTGTGTACATGCCTGCGAGTGTGCAAGTGCATGTTTCTTAGGACACCGTTGCCTGCCCACCAACATTAATCTCTCTGTTTCCTAACTCTGAATGTACTGTGACTAGCTGCCTGTTTCTGCTACCATCAGACCTTCACTACCACGACTGTGCCCTCAAACTGTGAATCAGAATAAATGCTTCTCTTTTAAGTTGCTTTTGTCAAGTACTTTATTACGGAAAAAGAGGAAATAATGGAGAAAATGGGTACCAAGAGCCATGTCATTGTTGTGATGACAAACCTGACCATGTAGTTCTTGGGGTTTTTAGGAAAAAAAATTTCCAAGAGAAGTGTGAAAGAATTTGGAGCACTAGGATAGATGAGCCATAAACTGCTGTAAGCATAGCTTAATGGAAGTTGGAGTAGAATGGGTCAAGAATGGAGTTGAAGGTCAAGAATATTAAGAAAAAATGTAGACAGTGGAGGTCTGGTTCACGGAGTTTCATAGAGAAACAAGGATTCTATTGAGAACTGGGCTAGTATCACTCATGTGATATTCTGGCAAAGGATCTGGCTACATTTTGTTCATGTCCTGACAACTTGAGTAAAGCTAACTTTGAAAGTGATGAACTAATGTATTTGGCAGGGGAAATGTCGAGGCAGGATACCATTCAGTCTGTGTTATGGTTTCTGCTCACTGCTTGTATCCAAGGCTGCAGCGAGAGAATGCAACCGTGGGAGAAAAAAAAGATGTGAAAAATGTGTCACTTGGTGCAGAAAGGAGAGAGCAGCTCTGCTTATCAAAAACACAACATGCTGCTGCAAGATTTGGTGTGTTCTCTGCTGGGTTTTAGTTTTGTTTTTATTCACATTTTCCCCTACTATGCCCAATTCCTCTCTTTGAGGACAGAAATGTCCGTTTTATTTTGGTAGTGTGTAATTCTGCGGTTACTCGCACTCACTGTGAAAAGGTTGACCGAGTTTCAGAAAACTCTCCACTCTAACTTTGAACAGAGTTCGAACTGTTAGACTATGGTATTTTGGAGGTTGGGCAACATGCATGTTGTGTTATGAGATGACATGAGCTTCTGGGGACAAAGAGTAGAGGATTGTGGCTTAAAAGTAACACAGTTGGGCTCCATGCCACCATCTTTTCTCCCACTCAGACAGGACAAGAGGCTCCAGGTAATGAGATATCCCGAGTTTAACATCCCTTGGGACACAGACCGCCAGGCTTCTTTTTGCACCCAAGACCTGGGCAGCCCTTGCAGTTCGTCTGTGTGCCAACCTGTCATGGGTCGTTTGCCCTGGAGAATAATCAGCACTTGGAGGGGCTCCCCGCTCCCATCTTCGCTCCCAGTCGGATAGGACAAGCAGCTCCAAGTACACAGAGACAACCCCAAGTATAACATTGCTTGGGGCAAGGCACACCGGGGCCCCAATGGCACCCAAGTGTAGGGCAACCCATCAGTAATCTGTTCCAGGGGAAACCAGTCATCCGGAGGAGTAGAAATAGCCTTAGAGGCTTACAGGAGATTAAAACACCAGACAGTGACAACAGGACCAACTAACGCCAGAGATAACAAGATGGCAAAAGGCTAACATAGGAATATTACAGAAATCAAGGCAATATGGCAGCATCTGAACTCATTTCTCTGACAACAGGAAGACCTGGATACCCCAATACACCAGAAAAACAAGATTTGGATTTCAAATCGCTGGTCATGATGCTGTTAGAGGAACACAAGAAGGACATAAATAAATCTCTTAAAGAAATACAGGAGAACATGGATCAAAAGTTAGAAGCCCTTACAAGGGAAACACAAAAATCATTTAAAGAAATTCAGGAGAATATGGGTCAAAAGATAGAAGGCAATAAAGAGGAAATGCAAAAATCACTTAAAGAAATACAGGAGAACTTGGGTCAACAGGCAGAAGTCATGAAAGAGGAAACACAAAAATCTCTTAAAGAATTACAGGGAAACAAACACAAATAAGTGAAGGAACTGGACAAAGCCATCCAGGATCTAAAAACAGAAGTAAAACAACTAAGAAATCACAAAGGAAGACAACTTTGGAGATAGAAAACCTTGGGAAGAAATCAGGGGTCAGAGATGCCAATATCAACAACAGAATACAAGAGATAGAAGAAAGAACCTCAGATGCCAAAGATACCATAGAAAACAGTGACTCTACAGTCAAAGAAAATTAAAAATGCAAAAAGCTTGTAACCCAAAACATACAGGAAATCCAGGACACAATGAGAAGACCAAACCTAAGGATTATAGGTATAGATGAGAGTGAAGATTTACAACTTAAAGGGCCAGCAAATATCTTGAAAAAAAATCTAGAAGAAAACTTCCCTAACCTAAAGAGAGAGAGTTGCCCATGAATATACAAGAAGCCTACAGAACTCCAAAGAGACTGGACCAGAACAGAAATACCTCCTGTCACATAATAATCAAAACCCCAAATGTACTAAACAAAGAAAGAATATTAAAGGCAGTAAGAGAAAAGGGCCAAGTAACATATAAAGGAAGACCTATCAGAATTACACCAGACTTCTCACCAGAGACTATTAAAGGTAGAAGATCCTGGGCAGACCTCATGCAACTCTAAGAAAACACAAATGCCATCCAAGATTATTATACCCAGGAAAACTCACGATCACCATAGATGGAGAAACCAAGATATTCCATGATAAAACCAAATTTACACAATATCTTTCCACAAACCTAGCCATACAAAGGATAATAGGTGGAAAATGCCAATACAAGGAGGGAAACTACACCCTAGCAAAAGCAAGATAGTAACCATCTTTCATCAAACCCAAAAGAAGATAACCACTCAAACATAAAAATAGCATAAAAAATAACAGGAAGTAATAATCACTATTCCTTAATATCCCTTAACGTCAATGGACTCAGTTCCCAAATAAAAAGACATAGACTAACAGACTGGATGCATAAACAGGACCCTACATTTTGCTGCATACAGGAAACACACGTCAGTGTCAAAGACAAACACTACTTCAGTGTAAAAGGCTAGAAAACAAATTTACAAGCAAATGGTCTCAGGAAAAAGGTCGGAGTAGCCACTCTAATATCAGATAAAATTGATTTTCAACCTAAAGTCATCAAAGGGACACAGAAAGACACTTCTTTTTTATTCCAACATTTTAGAGTTTATTTATTTTTTATTATTTATTCTATATTCTTTGTTTACATTCCAAAGGCTTTCCCCTTTCCCAGTTCCCCCCTCACCATATGTCCCATAAGTCCTCACCCCCCAACTATTCCCCAACCACCCACCACCCACCATTTCTCTGTTCTGGTGCTCTCCTACAAAACTGGATCCAATCTTTTCAGGACCAGGGTCCTCTCATTCCTTCTTCTTGGGAATCTTTTGACTTGCTAATTGTGCCTTGAGTATTCAGAGCTTCTGGGCTCATTAATATCCACTTATCAGTGATTGCATTTCATGTGTATTCTTTTGTGATTGGGTTAACTGGCTTAGGATGATATTTTCCAGATCTAACCATTTGCCTACAAATTGCATGAATTCATTATTTTTAATTGCTGAGTAGTATTCCATTGTATAAATATATCACATTTTCTGTATCCATTACTCCTTTAAGGGACATCTGGGCTATTTCCAACTTCTGGCTATTATAAATAAAGCTGCTATGAACATAGTGGAGCATGTGTCTTTATTGGATGCAGGGGAATCCTCTGGGTATATGCCCAGGAGTCGAATGCTAGGATCCTCTGGAAGTGTCATGCCCAATTTTCTAAGGAACCACCAGACTGATTTCCAGAGCGGTTGTACCACCTTGCAATCCCACCAACAGTGTAGGAGTGTTTCTCTTTCTCCACATCCTCGCCAGCACCTGTTGTCTCCTGAGTTTTTAATCTTAGCCATTCTGACTGGTGTGAGGTGGAATCTCAGGGTTGTTTTGATTTGCATTCCCCTGATGACTAATGATGTTGATCATCTCTTAAGGGGCTTCTCAGCCATCCAAATTTCTTCTGGTGAAAATTCTTTGTTTAGCTCTGTACCCCATTTTTTTAATAAGAAGGACACTTCTTACTGGTCAAAGGAAAAATCCACCAAGAAGAACTCTCTATTCTGAACGTCTATGCTCCAAATACAAGGGCACCCTCATTCATAAAAGAAACTTTCCTAAAGCTCAAAGCACACATTGTACCTAACTCAATAATTGTGGGTGACTTCAACACTCCACTCTCCTCAATGGATCGATCAGGAAAACAGAACACAGTGAAACTAATTGAAACTTTGGGCCAATTGGATTTAACAGATATATATAGAGAGAATATTTCATCCTAAAGCAAAACAATATACCTTTATCTCAGCACCTCATGGAACCTTCTCCAAAATCAACAATGTAATTGGTCACAAGACAGACCTCAACAGATATAAAAAGATCGAATTAATCCCATGCCTTTTATCAGATCACTATGGAGTAAGAGTGGTCTTCAATAACAATAAAACCAACAGAAATCCCACATACACATGGAAGCTGAACAGTGCTCTACTCAATGACACTTTGGTCAAGGAAGAAATAAAGAAAGAAATCAAAGACTTTCTAGAATTTAATGAAAATGAAGGCACAACATACCCAAATTTATGGGACACAATGAAAGCAATGCTAAGAGGAAAACTCATAGCCCTGAATGCCTCCAAAAACAAACTGGAGAGAGCATACACTAGCAGCTTAATTGCACATCTTAAAGTCCTGGAACAAAAAGAAGTCATTTCACCCAAGAGGAGTAGGAAAAAAAAGGAAATAATCAAACTCAGGACTGAAATCAATCAAGTAGAAACAAAGAGAACGATACAAAGTATCAACAAAACCAGGAGCTGGTTCTTTGGGAAAATCAACAAGATAGATACACCCTTAGCAAGACTAATCAGAGGGCACAAAGACGTTATCTAAATTAACAAAATTAGAAATGAAAAGGGAGATATAACAACAAAAACAGAAAATTCAAAAAAAATCATCAGATCCTACTACAAAAACCTATACTCAACACAAGGGGAGAATCTGGAGGAAATGGACAATTTCCTAGACAGATACCAAATACCAAAATTAAATCAGGATCAGATAGATCATCTAAACAGTCCCATAACCCCTAAAGAATTAGAAGTGGTCATTGAAAGTCTTCCAACCAAAAAAAAAAAAAAAAAAAAAAAAAAAAAAGCAAGGGACCAGATGGTTTTAGTGCAGAATTCTATTAGACCTTCAACTATAAGGTCTTTCAAAGAAGACCTAATGCCAATAATCTTCAAACTATTCCACAAAATAGAAACAAAAGGAATATTACCCAATTCACTCTATGAAGCCACAATTAAGCTGATACCAAAACCACACATAGATCCAACTAAGAAAGAGAACTTCAGACCAATTTCCCTAATGAATTTCGATGCAAAAATACTAAATAAAATTCTTGTCAACCGAATCCAAAAACACATCAAAACGATCATTCACCATGATCAAGTAGGCTTCATCCCAGGGATGCAGGGATGGTCCAATATACGGAAATCCATCAATGTAATCCACTACATAAACAAACTCAAAGAAAAAACCCATGGTCATTTCATTAGATGCTGAAAAAGCATTTGACAAAATTCAGCATCCTTTCATGCTAAAAGTCTTGGAAAGAACAGGAATTCAAGGCCCATACCTAAACATAGTAAAAGCAATATACAGCAAACTGGTAGCCAACATCAAACTAAATAGAGAGAAGATTGAAGCAATCCCACTAAAATCAGAGACTAGACAATGCTGCCACCTCTCTCCATATCTTTTCACTATAGTACTTGAAGTTCTAGCTAGAGCAATTAGAAAACATAAGGAGGTCAAAGGGATACAAATTGGAAAGGAAGACGTCAAACTATCACTATTCCCGGATGATATGATAGTATATTTAAGTGACCCAAAAACTCAACCACAGAACTCCTACAGCTGATAAACAACCTCAGCAAAGTGGCTGGTTATAAAATCAACTCAAGCAAATCAGTAGCCTTCCTATACTCAAAGGATAAGCAGGCTGAGAAAGAAATTAGGGAAATGACACCCTTCACAATAGCGACAAACAATATAAAGTATTTTGGTATAAATCTAACCAAACAAGTGAAAGAGCTGTATGACAAGTACTTTAGGTCTCTGAAGAGGGAAATTGAAGAAGACCTCAGAAAATGGAAAAATCTTCCATGCTCGTGGATTGGCAGGATTAATATAGTTAAAATGGCCATCTTGCCAAAAGCAATATACAGATTCAATGCAATCCCCATCAAAATCCCAACTCAGGTCTTCATAGAGTTAGAAAGAGCAATTCTCAAATTCGTCTGGAATAACAAAAAATCCAGGATAGCTAAAACTATTTTCAACAGTAAAAGAACTTCTGGGGGAAATCAGTATCCCCGACCTCAAGCAATACTACAGAGCAATAGTGTTAAAAACTGCATGGTATTGGTACAGTAACAGGCAGGTGGATCATTGGAATAGGATTGAAGACCCAAAAATGAACCCACACACCTATGGTCACTTGATCTTCGACAAAGGAGCTGAAAACATCCAATGGAAAAAAGATAGCCTTTTCAACAAATGGTGCTGGTTCAAGTGGAGGTCAGCATGAAGAAGAATGTGAATTGATCCATTCTTATCTCCTTGTACTAAGCTCAACTCCAAGTGGATCAAGGACCTCCACATAAAACCAGACACACTGAAACTAATAGAAAAGGAACTCGAGAAGACCCTTGAGGACATGGGCACAGGGGTAAAGTTCCTGAACAGAACACCAATAGCTTATGCTCTAAGATCAAGAATTGACAAATGGGACCTCATAAAATTACAAAGTTTCTGTAAGGCAAAGGACACTGTCAGAAGGACAAAATGGCAACCAACAAATTAGGACAAGATCTTCACCAACCCTACATCTGACACAGGGCTAATATCCAAAATATACAAAGAATTCAAGACTCCAGAAAGCCAAATAACTCTATTAAAAATGGGGTACAGAGCTAAACAAAGAATTTTCACCTGAAGAATTTCAAATGGCTGAGAAGCAACTTAAGAAATGTTCCCTAATTTCATTAGGGAAATGCAAATCAAAACAACCCTGAGACTTCACCTCACACCAGTCAGAATGGCCAAGATTAAAAACTCAGAAGACAACAGGTGTTGGCAAGGATGTGGAGAAACAGGAACACTTCTACACTGCTGGTGGTATTGCAAGCTAGTACAAATACTCTGGAAATCAGTCTGGCGGTTCCTCAGAAATCTGGGCATGACACTTCCAGAGGACCCTGCTATACCATTCCCGGGCATATACCCAGAGAATTCCCTGGCATGCAATAAAGACGCATGCTCCACTATGTTCATAGAAGCCTTATTTATAATAGCCAGAAGCTGGAAAGAACCCAGATATCCCTCAATGGAGGAATGGATACAGAAAATGTGGTATATTTACACAATGGAATACTACTCAGCAATTAAAAACAATGAATACATGAAATTCTTAGGCAAATGGTTGGATCTGGAAAATATCATCCTAAGTGAGGTAACCCAATCACAAAAGAACACACATGGAATGCAGTCACTGATAAGCAGATATTAGCCCAGAAGCTCCGAATACCCAACACAATTCACATATCAAATCATTGGCAAGAAGAAGGAAGGAGAGGGCCCTGATCCTGGAAAGGCTTGATGCAGCATTGTAGGGGATTACCAAGACAGAGAAATAGGAGGGGGTTGATTGGGGAATGGGCAGAGGGAAGAGGGCTTATGGGACCTATGGGGTGGGGGGGAACCTGGAAAGGGAAAATCATTTAAATGTAAACAAGGAATATAGAAAATAAAAAAAAAGAAAATGGAAGTAATTTCTAACACAGAAAGGAGAACAGGGAGAGGATATGATGGGCTATATGTATGATATGTTTCATTGGAGATGCTTCCTAAGAAATTTACTAAGTAACCGGGTATATGAATACTGATTTTAGGAGCATAGTTAGCTGTTAAATGCCAAAAGTTCTTGGGAACCAAAAAGAATATTTTTGAGAGGGCTTAAAGGTCAAATTTTGGAACAAAACAATGGAAGCAAAATGACACAGTCAAAAATATAAGGGACAGTTAGAAATAGAGTAGTACTTATTTTTAAAAAATGCCACACTATTTGTTATTAAGCTGGGTTGATTATTAGTGCATTAATTTCCAAATCATTTTAATGACCCCTATGTTCAGTCATTTATACACAAATGGGAACACAGACTGATTATTTGTCCCAGTTCTCCCCATATTGAACATTTGCATGGTTTTATAGAAGAGATGGCACAATGTATGCAATGAATGCAATCACTGATAAGTGGATATTAATTAGCCCAGAAGCTCTGAATACTCAAGACACAATTAACATATCAAATGATTCCCAAGAAGAAGGAAGGAGAGGGTCCTGGCTCTCTCGAAAGGCTTGATCCAGCATTGTAGGGGATTACCAGGACAGAGAAATGGGAGGGAGTGATTGGGGAATAGGCAGAGGGAAGAGGGCTTATGGGGAGGGGAGAACCAGAAAAGGCAAAGGCATTTGGGATGTAAACAAAGAATATAGAAAATAAATTTTAAAAATTCTAAAAAAAAAAATAGTATCACAGTTGGATGTCAGGTAGACAAAGGGTCTACTTGTGATGGTGAATACTGATTGTCAATCAGACAAATCCAGAACCATGCAGGAGACAAGGCTCTGGACAGATGTGAAGGAGTTTAGAGATTGGGTTGAGGTGGGAAGGCCCACCCTAAGTGCAGTCAGCATGACTTCATGGGTTGGGGTCCTGAGCTGAATACAAAGAACTCCAGCTGAACACCAACCTTCATTGATCTCTGTTGCTTGAATGTAGATGCAGTGTAGACAGCAGCCTCTTGCCTCTGTTGTATGAATACTTCCCCCACCACAATGGGCTTCATCTTCCAAATGAAAGGCATTATCAACCCATCCTTCCTTAAGTAGCTTTCATTTTCTGTGTAAGACTGTAAGTAGGAAAGGCTTTCTGCAATTAAGGAATAAAAGTGAACAGTGATTAAACCACAGCATTGACGAGTGGCCCTCTGGGTAATGGATGCCTATGATTTTGCTAAGACATCAAATCCACCATTGCATGATTTCCTCCAACATGTGCAGCAGATAGTGAGTAAGCACAAGAAAACAAACAAATAAACAAACAAAAAAGAACACAAACCAAAAGACCAGTGGGCTACTGGCTTGATCCAAGATCATAGAACACTTGGTCAGAGCCACCAATAATACTGGCAGAAGTTCCAAAATGATTTGTCATATGTGAGCAAAGGAGAAAATAAATTCAGGAGGCACTTGATAAATACTACCAGAAAAAAAACTATATTACATACCAGTGAACACTGATTACAATAAAAGGGTACGTCTAAATTACCTCTAAGTCCTACACTATGCTTAAATTCTCTTTTCCACAAAGTTTCCTGACTCCTCATTTGGAAAGAAGTTGTTCTTCCTTAGATCTTAAAATAATTACACTTGTCTATATAATATATATGTTCATGTATATGTATTTCCTTAGATTAAATATTCAATAGGTTATGTTTCATTCACATAATTTTCTAAAATTTTTATAATAATGTCTTAGCCATATAAAATTATTAGGTTTTAAGTGTTAGGTATACATTAATAAATTAATATAGTAGAAATAAAACTCCAAATATTTTCAAACCTTTGAGTAAGAAGTGACTTTAAGGTTTCTATTTTAAGTACTTAAGTTCATCGAAAATTGTATGCCTTTTGAAACGCATGAAAAAATCACACTTACTTTTAAATAATATATTTCATTTCCTAACTCAATGCTGATATTAATTATGTATTACAAAAGATTTCCTGACGCCCTCTTCTGGTCTCTATTGGAATTCACACATATAGCATATACTCCTACACACACACACACACACACACACACATAAATAAATGAGTAAATGCATCTTTAAAAATATTCCAGAAAGAAAAACTAAGTTTCGAATTCCTAAGAAAAATAAATACATTTCTTCCAAAGAGAAAAGCAATTTATTTGGTTCTTATTATTACTGATAAAATCATATTTAACTGCTGAAGCATCATTGTCATATTCTTCTAAACATGTTCTGCACAGGCCATTTGAGTTCACTAAAACACCCAGAAATAACAGATGAATATTAAATGCTGACTGCACCTGAGTATATTTGAAGAAATGTGTTTTATTTCTTGACTAACATCCTCTGAGTCACTTACCTCTTACAAATGAGAACTGTACTTATCTATGATTAAAAAATAAAACATATTTACTTGGTGAGTAGAAGTGTGGATTTTCCAAGACAGCATACCAAATCCAATGTTTAATAGTCATGCTGCCTTCTAATTGACAAATCATCCAAGGAGTTAAAGAGCATAGACTCAGTGGCTTAAATAACAGAAAATTTTCTTCCTCACAGCTCTGGTGTCTTGAAAAGACAAAAGCTTAAGGTCAGATGATCCAGTGTCTGGTGAGAGAGCTGGTACCAGTGACAGTAGGCTACCTTCTTATTCTAGTACTTGTATGGTGAGAGGGAGGATGGGAGAGAGAGGAGAGAGGAGGAGGGAAGAGAGGGTGAGAGAATCTTGCTCTTTTTTATAGGGATGCTGTTCTTATTGGATTACTGCACACTTGTATGGCTTCAGTTAATCTTTATCACCTTTTCTATGAGCCCTGTCTCTGGTGTCTCATTAGGAGTATAGGGACAATGCACACATTTTATCCAGGATGCAATCACATCCATTTATAGAAATATATGTCCTTTGTCTTGACTTGCCTCCATTTTGTCCATTTGATCTTATTGTCAGTCAGATGACGTTATACTTGGGGTTCTCCAACTTTAAGATTTTTGGGAAGATGCTGCTACCTGGAGTTCAGTCCTAGGAAGTTTGGTTTAGCCGATTTGGAATGGAGCCCATGCAGCAGCAGCTGTTGACCATGATAACAATGCTGTTGAGTGGATCACTTGGAGGAGAGCAAACTATACACTTTATTAAATCATCAAACAAAATTAAATCTAATCTGAGCTACCTACGATGTATGTTTTTTAACTAACTGTAATGAACTTGCCTCTTAGAACAGCCCTTCCTATGTCCCATAAATTTGGATATGTGGTGTATTCATTTTCATTCAATACTAGAAAGTCTGATTTCTTTCTAATTTCTGTCTTGACTCATTTTTCAATCAGTAGAGAGTTGTTCAGTTTCCATGAGTTGGTAAGCTTTCTGTTGCTTCTGCTGTTTTTGATATCCAGCTTTAATCTGCAGTGGTCCGATAGGGTATGGGGTGCTATTTCATTTTTCTTGTATAGGTTGAGACTCACTTTGTGTTCAGTATGTGAAAAATTCAGAAGAACATTCCATGAGATACAGAGAAGAAAATATATTCTTTAATGTTTTGGTTGAATGTTGAGTAAATATGTTAGGTCCATTTGGTTTATAGCATCAGTTGGCTCAACAGCATTTCCCTGTTCAGTTTTTGTTGGATAACCTGTCTACTAGTTGAGAGTAGGTTATTGAAGTCTTCCACTATCTGTGTATGAAGGTCACTTTGTGATTTAAGCTATAGTAGTGTTTCTTTTATGAACATGGGAGCCCTTGTATTTGGTACATAGATGTTAAGAATTGCAATGTCCTCTTGTTGGATCTTTCCCTTGATGAGTATGTAATATCTTTTCCCATCTTTTCTGATTAGTTTTGGCTTGAAGTCTATTTTGTCAGATATTAACTAGGCTATACCAGCTTACTTCTTAGGTCCATTTGCTTGGATTATCTTTTCCACCATTTTATACTGAAGTGATGTCTAGCCTTGACGTTGAGGTGTGTTTCTTAAATGCAGCAGAAGGATGGACCTATTTTCCTATCCATTCTGTTGGCCTGTGTCTTTTTATTGGGGAATTGAGACCACTGATGCTGAGAGGTAACAATGAGCAATGATTGTTGATTGCTGCTATTTTGTTGTTGTTGTGGTGGTGGTGGTGGTAGTGGTGGTGGTGGTGGTGGTGGTGGTGGTGGTGGTGGTGGTGTGTGTGTGTGTGTGTGTGTTTCTCCTTTTTTTAATTTTGTGATTGAGATTTTTTATTCCTTGTGTTTTGTTCAGTGGGCCAGACAGGGGTCTGCTACAAAGCTGGAGAAGAAACTGGGGAGTTATGTTATATTTGGACTAGATGAGGAAGAAGTGAAAGATCTGCAGTTAAAGTAACTGCTTCCATGGCCGAAGATGGCTTCAGGTTCCCAGAGTGGAGTACTGGAGCTCGGGCTGGGATAATGGGATGAGAGAAGGTAAGGAAGTTTGGAAGGGAAGATCTATGTGATCTACTAGAGGTGGGACCATTTGTCATAATTTGTAAATAGTCTGGATAAAACTTCTTGGGTTTAGGGATTTCTTTGTTGTTGTTTTGGATTAGTTTTCATTCCTTTTCTGTTTGTTTGTACTTTGTTTTTGTTTTTTTTGGGGGGGTTGTTTGTTTGTTTTTTGAGACAAAGTCTCACTATCTATCTTTGGCTAGCATATAACTTGCTATACAGAACAAACTGATCTCTGCCTAGAGTTCTGGGATTCAAGGTGTGTGCCACCACTCCTGAAAAATAAATGAATAAATAAATAAGTAAATAAATAAATAAATAAATATCCTTGCTTTTATGCCTTATTTTTCCTTTTCCTTTTCCCCTTTTTCTTTTCCTTTATTTATTTATTTTTTGAGACAGGGTTTTTTTTTTCTGTGTAATTCTGGCTGTCCTAGAACTTGTTCAGTAGAGTAATCTAGCCTAGAGATATGCCTGCCTCTGCCACTCAAGTGCTGGAATTCAAGGCATGAACCACCACAGCATTTTCTCCAATCTTAGCTTTACTCTACTTTCTCAACTGTACCAGTTTTTGGGAAAATGACACAGACAAAGCCAGGATTTAGAACCATCACTGGCTGCCATTATGTGAAAATCTTCTTCCTCACCCTTTCTCTAGGCTCCTATAGATAAGTTACCATTTTGTCCCAAATATTTGTCTATTTGATAAGTTCATCATTGTGTTGAAATTGGAACATTGTTGGCTAGTTTGCCTTAAAGCTGGTAGCAACTGAAGAGTTTTTTTGATTGTTTTGTTTTCTTTATTGTGATGAAGGTGTACTGTGTGTAGGTGTGTGTGTCTGTGTGTGTCTGTGTGTGTGTGCGCGCGCGCACACGCACAGGCATCTGCATGCCTTTGTATGCATGTGTCTTTGTTAGTTTGTTTGTTAGCTTGATATGGAATCTTAATATGAAGTCCTGGCTGGCCTGGGATTGACTCTGTAGAAGAAGCTGGTCTCAGACTCACAGAGATTTATCTACTTGTTTCTGTCTCCCAGTTGCTGGAATTAAAGGAATGCATCATTATGCTCAGAGCCCAGCTAGAATTTTAACTTGTGCAGAATATGCAATATTCTTGGCATTGTGCTAAATTATATTCTATCTGGATATAAAATTCAAATGTGATAGTTGATTTTAACAAATTCCTTCTGATACAACATTCCCCCAAATCTATAGCCAGACTTTCCTCTTAATTGATCTTATGTTGAGCCACCAAATAGTAGATGACACAACAAACACACATCCCACTGGAACTGTCTTCTAAGTATATCACTATAGAGAGATATCGCATTCTGTCACAAAATTAAATTTCATAATTGAAATTCCAGAGGGAATGGAGATTTCAGGTCATTTTTCCCCTCCCTTCCTTCCTTCCTTCCTTCCTTCCTTCCTTCCTTCCTTCCTTCCTCCCTTCCTTCCTTCCTTCCTTTCTTTTTTCCTTCCTTCCTTCCTTCCTTCCTTCCTTCCTTCCTTCCTTCCTTTCTTTCTTTCTTAACATATTGGCATAATGGTATTTTAAGTTAAATGAGACCATCAGTTTCAAATAATCTAGTCTAACTAAACCTAACAGAAGTGAATATTTTTGTGTCTTTGCTCATATAAAACACACTATAACTTTCTTTGGCACACCCAGGCCACCCTTGGTTCCTCTTCCTCAACTCCTTTCTGATATGTCACCAAGCCATCAATGCTTAAGTCACTTCAAATCACTAGTCTATTCCAATACTAATTTCCTTCTTTCTCCCTGGTTTTATCCCTGGGGTTCTATTTATCTGATGCAGCTTTCATTATTCCCCTTCATCTTGAATCTTTCTTCTTGCAAAACTATCAAACTTGTCATCCTCACAGTTAGCAGGTCTTATATTTGTCCTCTGAGCCATTTCCAGAATTACCTTGCACAAACAAAACAAAGCATGGTCAATTTACCCCTTCCAGTGGCCTTCAAAGTCTCGCTCATGTTCGAAAAGTCCAAAAATACCTCAGCAAGGTAACTAAGCCCTACTCCAAATGAACTCTTTAACATTTCAGCACCAGCTGCTCCACCAACTTCTCATTTTCCCCTCCGTGTTTTCCCACAAATTGAGACAGCTTTTCAAGATCTACAACCTCCTTTGTGCCTTCTGGGGAGCTACCCTCTCTCCAGGTGCAGCACAAATATTGCCTCATTGTTGAAGAATTCCACACTTTTTTCTCATTCAGATGCCATTATTAAGAAAACAGTGTGTGGAAATATTAAGCAGACTAGTTTCTATTTTAGAAGTCACCAGGAGACAACGAAAATACAACATTAATTGAGTTGGAAGGTAATGGTTACAAATGTTTGGAGGGAGGCTGACAAGATGTCTCAACAGGTAAAGGTGATTACTGCCAAGTCTCACAACCTGATTTCAATCCCCAGAAGCCAAGTGATGGGATGAGAAAGCTGACGCCTGCAAGCTGTCCCCTGAGCTCCATACATGCACTGCACTGTGGCACATTCACCACATACAAGTAAATAAATGTACTTATTTATATGTTAAAATAAAAACAATGTTACTTTAAATTTTATAAGTGTTTGAATATATAACAGTATAATACACAATTTCCTGCTTAGAAATGCCCAGTCGGTAGAGAGAATAGAATGTTGGGAATGAAATTAGAAATATCTAGAAAGGCAGATGGTCTTTAGCACATATGAGTGATCAAGACTGTTATTATATGTATCCTCCAGGCCTGCACTATTTTACTCATTCATAAAATAAAATTATACCCACCACAGAGAGGGTTGTTGAGGATGTCACATGCCCAATAGCAGTGACAGTCAACAGACAGCTTTTGTCATGCTCACTGTTAATGATGTGTCCAGTTGTCCTTTAGGCAAAGGAAGAAACTTACCCAAAGACTAGTAATTCAGGGGGAAGAAGTAAGTTAGAGAAAAATAAGTTAAGAGTGGGTATCATCCTTGTAAAAGGTACCATAGTATCCTCTTAGAAGAGACTTGTAGACATTCTTAGTAGGTTGTCTTTTCCTCCACAAACTCCCAAATTTAAAAATCTTGCAAAAATATGCCTCCACTTTGTAAGTCTTTCCTGACCATTGTCATCTTCTAAGTCAGGTGTCAAGGCTGAATGCAATCCAGGTGGCTTTAAGCAAATGTCGCCTGGAGTTTTGTATGCTAACTACTCCAACAAGATGCTACCTGGGTTTCTGTGTGGTACCTTGGGTGCTATCGTATACTACAGGTTCTTAACTTTTCATGTTTTCACCTAAACTTCTGGAGAAAACGGTTTAAGACCATTTAAACTGTTCTGATTGATGTTCAGTGGATGCACTGCTTGCTAACCTGCACCCAGTTCTTCCTCCCTTACTGAGAGCATGACCATGTCAACAGCCTGGTGGTCTAGGAAAAACTGCTTCACCTTCCAGTTAAACAATGTTTCCCTTTAAGAAGCATCAGAGCACCAAAGTTAACTTAGGAGACATGACTCAACTTGTGTCTCCATTGTAGAGTAAGATTAAAGTGGTTTGGGGGTTGGTTTTTTTTTCTTTTTCTTTTACCCACTCCCCCTTCCTATCCCTCTTAATCCTCTATCCAGCTGATTCACGACAGCTGTTAAATAACTAGGCATTTAGGTAAAGGCAGACTGAACCTATAAATCAATGGATGTAATATAATAACCAGCTCTCTGAGGCAAAGCCTGCTCATGTTGTCTTGGTATGCTATTTTTATGCTGACTTCGGCTGCAGCATTTGTATGAAGGGATTTAAAGCAATTGTAAATACTTATCTCTGGGATGCCATTGTCAACATGGAAATACATACAAATCAGTAAGCTTCCAGTACATTCATAGAGTTGGGTATTGGGCTTTCTAAGAAGATATGTATCCTCCAAGCCTGTAAAAAAATCTTCCTGCTTCCCAAGGGAATAATTATTAGGACTATCTTGGCTGTGAATGACAGGAACCATTATCAGCTGGTTTCAGAATCAGAAGACACAAGACATTGCAGGGAACCCATTTGCAGAGATTCTATGATACCTATAACACTGGAGCCTAGAAAGACATGGAGAATCTCTGCACTTCATCTTTTTCTCAGTCCACCCATTCCTTCTTTCTGCTCTCTATTAATTTTTTCCCTTCATGTAGCAGACATTTCTAGTTTAGCACATCCATTTTCCTTTTATCTAAGGACACCTCGGGATCACATCTTTTATTAATATAAACATGTAGCCAGGATGATAAAAACTGAGACCTTGAGGGAAGTTGGCTGGAAACCAAAACTCAGTTCCAAACAGTGCAATCTCTACCTGGAAGCTCCTCCCCATTCAGCATCTACCAGGAAGCTCCTCTTCCTCCTCCTTCAGCCTGTACTTGATGGAATGAGAAGTCAAATGCTATGCTAATTCATATCTCCTTTAAGCTCTAAAGAATTAGTTTCTCTTTAGAGTGACAGTGGTTAGTTATCACTATAAAACACCTATCTTGTTACATTAATTGATCTCTTTTCTTAATTTTATGAAACCAGATGGATGTCTGACCCTATCCTTGAAAGGAACAATTTTGAAGAGGAAGACAGGTTATAATGATCAAAACGTCCATTAAAGGGTTTACCAAGTGAACATGCAGTTGTTAGAACACATTAAGTTTGAGGTTGTTTCGACTACTACTAACTCAGTGAGCATCTTCACCCACAAACTATCTCCTTCAACATCAGCCCCTTCTCTTGGCACAAATGGTCTAGATGAATTTATCTCCAAAATCTTTGCAAGTGTGTCCTACTCCACCTACAAAACAACTATTACACAATGAAAAGGGATTTTCCTGAATCATTTTTGCAAGTTAATATCCTAATGTCAAAAATGTCAACAGCTATTTTGGGATTCTGAAATACCCTGCTTAGTGTCCTAACATCATGGGAACAAAAATGGGTACTGCTTTAAAGTTAATCCTATGTTTTGCTTTGTTTTGTTTGCAGGGGCCATGCCAATGTCTTTTCTACCAATCTTTTTTAAATCTTCCACAATTTCTCAGATTACTGTAATCCAAGATTATACTATGTATGATCATACATTAGATATATAAGACTGCAGATATCAAAGTCAGATCATATAAATTCAGGCCTTTATTCTTTTTTTCTTTTCCTAACACAAGGTAAGCAATTTATTCATACTAAATAAATTTGAATCATTTCATTTGAATCATTGACACTTTGAATCATTAAGTGTCAGAGGTGAGTACTATAATCATTCATCATGAACGTCCTACAACATAACAAGAGTATTTAATTCCCTTATGACCACACAACATGATCTAAATCTAGTCTAGACATTTCTATGTTCAGAATCTAAATGTCTTGAGAATGAGACCTAGCCACTTCCTATTCACAAGTGGCTCACTGTCTAGAGTGTAAGATGGATGGGTAAGTAGAACTAAATGCCAATTGAGCATGTTCTGACAAAAGTGCACATGGGCTTGTGTGGTGGATCTGTCAATAAAACACTTGATGTACCCCAGGTGTGGACTTTGGGACACATGCGAAAAAGCTGAAAAGCTGAGGCTTGTACCTGTGACATTAGCATTGGAGAGGTGGGAACAGGTGACACCCTGAGGCTCACTGGCACTGTCAGGTGACAGGCCTTTATTCTACTACCTTTTAACTGAAGCTAATATTTAGAATAAATATAATTAGAATAAAGGGTTTTCAAACACTACACATGACAAGCACCACAAATTCAATAAATAAATGTGATATTTTTAAAGTATATGTCTTTAAGCCCTTAACATCTACACATCAAATTTTATTAAAACGATTGTCATTCAGATCCCAGTATAAGACCTGGAACATAATATTTACTTAACAAAACTTTTTAGATGAGAAAATAAATGACAATACAAGTCCTACAAGGGATGCTGATGTGCCTTAGTAAATGTATTTCTCATTTAAAATTCTTTCAATAGATTACTATGTATTAAGGTTATCTTTTTAAATCCTTTTTGTATAGCCCTATGGGATACCCAACAATTATGAGGATATGGCTGTGAATAGCATTACTTGGAAGTTGGTAAGCTCTTTAAACATCTATTGTAGATGCCTGGTTCTTACTCAAACTTGCTAAGTTAGAATCTTGCACCTGTGTATCAGGATACTTTTAATAACCCACAAGGTATCAGCCAGGGTTTGAGCCTCTTCTGTGACCTATCTGTTCAATGTGACCTAGTGTTTTCAATGATGTCTCAAGCACATTTGCTTAATTTTGTATGAAGGAACACTAGTTATGTGCAGTACTAGTTAGGGTTCTCCAGAGAAGCAGAACCAACAAGATTTGATATTTTAAGGACTTGGATCACACAACTAGGGAGGCTTGATGAATTCAAAACTCTACAGGACAGGCTAGACACCTGGGAAGAGTTATGTGCTGACAAAATCTTTTTGTCTTCTAAGAGATCGATCTTTCCTATTAAGGCTTCCAACTGACTGAGTGATGTCTATTCCCAACAGGAAGGGTAAATCTATTCAAAGTCTACCAATGTAAATATTAGACTCACCTTTCAAAAAGATCACCCCCAAAAATCCACTACAATATTTGTCCAAAAATTTGGGTAACTCTGACCTAGCCAAACTGACATGTAAAATTAACTATCACAGACACGTGGGGCCCAGTTTTTGTCAGTAGTGATCCACTCGTGCCCTGTCAGGCATTCCTTACTGATAATCTCCTTTCTCCTATTGAGGATGATGTCTGCTCTTCCAGGAGCAGAAAATGCAAAGTTGAGGTGGGAGAGTTAAAAGTCCCACAGGCCAGCTTTCACATGAGTCCTGGGAGGATTCTGCATGGTTGCCTCTATCTGCCATTACATTCAATTCCCTGTGAATGTCTCTTAGAAAACCCAAGAGACTGTCAAATGAATGTACACATTCACCCTTTCTTATGGGAATTACATCCGGGAAATCTAGATTAATCCCAAGTCAAAACTGCCAATGTAACCAACAGATTCTTTCCTGATTGCAGACACAATAACCATGTCAACACACAACTGCACTCTTTAAAAGACCCTGTGTCCAAAATTTGAAATCTGTCAGAGTTCTTAGGGAGAAGTTTGCAGTATATTTTCATGGATCCATGAATTGCTATGTTAATTTTTTTAAATACTTGTGGGGGTTCTTGCTTGTAATTCCACTACTCATAAGGGTAGACTGGGAGTTCAAGTTCTTTCTCAGTCATTATCTTGAGTTCAAGGATACAGTTTCAGCCTCTATCTACCCTGGCACGCTCACAAATGTGGGCACAGAGACCTGTACAACCTTGCCTATGATTCCAAAACCAAAATTATTTGCAGGAAATATTACTGTACAGCATTAGCTTTTAGTTTGTCTGGATTGAATGCTTCAAAAATTAGAGGTGCACAGCCTCAGAATTACTGGAAATGTACTAAATTCACTGAACTCTAAGCATTATTAAATGCATTTTGTTTAAAACACCCATAAAAACAGTTCAATGGCCAACATAACTTTCACAATAAAAGTTCCACCTTACATATTCCTTAGAATGAAGTGAAGTTTAAAGCAGAGATTTATGGTTAATCTCAAATGTTACTGAACAGTTTTATATTTAATACACAGATTCTCTCTCCCTCTTTCTCCCTCTCTGTGAATGATTTTTAGTTTGGCTTCCTCTTGTAAAGTTTAAGTGTATCTTTGTATAATAGCTTCTAGCTTACACATTCATATACTGAACCATACAGGATCATTATAATTGGGCTAAATTACCAATAGCATACTATTAATAATACCACTTCTTAAAAGGATAATTACTGACTCCTGAATTAATGATACTGTGCACTCCCAACTTCTGCTCAGGCTGAAGATTCACATAAACACCTGTTCCAGATTCCATGCGTCACTCTTTCTGTTGACTCAATGACAATGACACTATGCTTTAAAAATCTAGATACATCTCTTTCCACCAGCAAAATTGTTGGGCTATATCTGTAGATCGAAATGAATTCTATTTGGGTGTATTTTTGAATCTGGCATTAAACTTTTTTGTTGCATGAGGAGCAATTTAGGTAGATTAGGAAACTTGATTCCCCCAATGATCACTGGAAACTGTCTGACCATAAATATAAAACTCTCCCATTCCCACACTGTCTGGGAGCCAGAAGCAGCTCAGCCCACAGACCCACAAAACTAAAGCCTTCAAGCAGAGATTACTTACAAGGTACATGGTGAAATATTTATCTCCTGCCAAGAATGAAGCCATCATCTCTGGTTTTGGAGAAAATGGCTTCTTGCTCCCTGAATTGATTTTAAAATTGCATCCTTAGCTACACAAACTTCAGTCAAAGGGCCTCAACAATCAAATAGAGGAATCTGCCAGGTAAGCTAAAGAATTAAGTCAGAAAGCAGTGAAGAGCAAAATAAAACTCAACCAGATAGAAGTGTTTGAGAGAGTTGTGGAACGCTATAGAAAACAATAGATCTTCAGAGTATTTTTGAAAAGAAAAAAACAGAAATAGTTAATATTTACTTTGCACTTTCCAGTGAACTGAAGAATTAAATTGCTTCTCAATTGTTCTGAATGTTTCTCTAGATCTAGGTGTGAGTCCCTGCAGGGAGATGCCTTGGGGAGGCTCATCTTTATTTAAATGATATTACTTAACCAAAGAATTGCACATATTTTTAATAAATTGAAGTGGCATTAATTTCCTTCAGCTGCAGCCTGGTGTCCCTATGTGAAGAAAAGACATCAAATTAAATTTCTTGTGAGAAATGACTAAGCCCTTGATAACCTAAATATGGAGCATATGGTAGTTATTAGAAAGCCAGAAGAGGGAATAGAAATAAAGGGATGTTGGACTTGTTTAGTGCATGTTATGAGAACTCATCAAGATATTACATGGCATTCATCAATTTTCAGTTACTATGGCAAAGTACCTAAGACAATCAACTTAGAAAAAAGAAACAGTTTATTTGGCTAATTCTTTCAGAGGTTTAACTGTTTGGTTGCTTGTTGCTGTTGTTTTCGGCATGTTCTGACACAGTACCTTTTGATGTGGTTTTATAATATACCTGTCCCTTTCAGGGTGGCAGGAATCAAAAATAAAGGACCATGCCAGGGTCAAATATTCTTTCCAAAGTCAATCTCTAAATAACCAAATTTCTTGCAATTGGACTCCACACAGACATTTCACCGCTTCCTAATGGCGCTGTAGACTGGGAACTAGACATTGACTATGTGAGTATTTGGGGGGACATTCAATGGCCAGGCTTCCACTGACACCCATTAATATACAGTCCATGCATATCCCAAACTTTAAAAGAGAACTTCAGAATCCCAGGCGTCGCCCAGGTTGTCATAAAATCACATCCATGTGTTAATCCATTAAGGATGCATGACATGATCTCCAATGGTCATCAGTTGTAGGGCTTGCCTCCTTCCCTAGTGTTGTCCCACTGTCATTAGTGCTCCATCCTTCCTGGGCCAGCCATGCACAAATGTCTTCACTGCACTTAGGAAAAATCCAGCCAGTCCCACAGGGGTTTTATGTTTTTCCATACTGTTATGCCTCTATAGGAGAAAAAGAGTTGAACACTGCTTTAAAACAAACAAGCAAACAAACAACAAAACGGGCTCACACTGTTTTGACATCTTGAAGATAAAAGTTCTTTCCGAAAAGAACCTCCGAGGGGAAACACTGTATCTGCTTCCTTGGGTTTCTTTTTCAGAGGAAACCAGGAGTCTTGTTACTTCTGAGGTGTACTCTAAATTCATACCAAGGCTAAAGGCTTTCAGCACACAAAGAAAAGGGTGATGCTAGAAAAACTGCTAGTCTTTCTTCTGGTACCTTCTTACCTACCTGTCAGCCACTGGCCTCAGGCAGATTGTGCAACCTTCCTGGACCTTCTTGCCTCATCTGGAAATGAGGATAATGATGCTGCCTGACGCCTGGGCCCTGCTCCAGGCTGTCCCTTAAGATCCCTTCCAACTCTGAGATGCAGGATTTCGTAATACCGACCGAGTTAGCATACACTCCAGCAGTCACCATTTTGCATTATTCATTGCTAACTTTTCTCCCTTCCTCTCCGATCTGCTGTCTACTTGAAACCATACAGGCAGACCACCCCCTTGTTCTATATCTAGTAAAATTTAAGAGAGAAATTTGCTTTCCGCATACATTCAGTACACTTTTTTTTACGGTAATTAACCTGTCACTGTCAAAACACCATGTATGTATTAATTATCTAGTTAATTGGGCGCAGTTGAGAAGAACAAGTACATCTAGAGAGCAGTATTTAAGAAATGTAATAGTGGCCACTTAATCTAACTACCCACTGACCTCATGTAGAATGCATGGGAATGAAATGGAGCGGTAGAGCCTGGAAGGTTTCTCCTGCTGTGGGAACAGCTCAGCAGATATCATTAGTAAAATCATCTGCAAAATTCAGGAGTTATTATGCCATTCAAACTGGATGGGTAACTCCTTGCCTGGGACTTGGATTCCATGCTTATAATTCCAATACTTGCAAAGCAGAAACAGGAGGAGTAGGAGCTCAAGGCCAGCCTCAGCCACATAGTAAGTAAAGGCCAGTGTGGGCTATGAACAATCAAACAAAATAAATACATATAAAAATTGACCTGTTTTCACCCATATTGGCTATTAATTAGACCTAAAACACTGCACACTGTTCTTATGACCTCTAACATTTTTCAAAGTAGGACCAGGTCTTTCTTTTAGATGAGAATGAGACTAGTTTAAGTAACGTCCCATACTTTGGAGAATTCTCGTTAACCTCTGAAAGCTATATGCAAGCAGTTCCCTGGTTCTAGGCTTGTAAAAGACTTTATTATGTTTGTATCTTGCCATATAGATACGTGGCTGAATGATATTTTCAGATCAGAAGCATTAGAAGCATACATCCTCACATGACTCCTGCCTTACCAGATATCAAGCACTAGGCAAATATCTTAAGTCTTCTTGTCTGCAATGATGTTAAAATATCCCAGAAGAATGCCAAGGATCAAGGGAAATGAGAATGCCAAGGATCAAAGGAAATGAGGCATATAAATCATGTGTCTGTGAATTCATTAATAAAAAAACTATTACTGTGTGTTTCCTATGTGACTGGCATGATATCAGTGCTTAAAATATCCGGAGACCACCAAGTCAAGCCCCTACCTTCACTGAGATGACCTTCCAGTGGCCTATCACAGCCTCTGTCTCACAGAAGTTGCCCATCAGTTGAAAATTACTCATCGTCATTATTAAATTCATTTTACCTTATATTTGATTTTCTGTTTCTTTGCTGAGTTGGGGATTAAACCAACATTGTATGCATGGTAGCCAAGTGCTGTACAACTGAGCTACACTCTGAGCCCTTAAAATGTATATTATTTTAACCCAAAAGTAAATTTTAACTCTTAAACGCCACTAAAAAAGTTTAATGGCACAGTAATAGATATATATTGTCTGTGGTGACATTTCTCATACAGCTTTTCTGAACTCAGTTCTGAGGCCAAGGTTAAAATCTTGAAGTGCAGTCAACAGAATGAGTGTTCCATTAGAAAGAATAATTTGAAATGAGGTTTAAATTGTAAGTGCACTGAAACTGTCCAGAAGAGTAGAACAGGGTGATGCTTAAGAAGATGGATCCTCTAGCCATTTGAGTGAGTTTGAAACCAGACTCTACACTTACCAGTGCAATACCATTGGAACTTCCTTGACTTTGCCAGCATGTCTTTCTCTGCTTCCTAGTCTGTCAAGGTGCAAGCAAAGAGCCTTACACCCTTGTCCCCACGGCCTCAAGCCTTCCCATTACACCTTCTCTTCCATAATGGAACTTACCCTCAAACTGTGAACTAAACAAAGTCTATTCTTCCTTCTTTCCTTCCTTTCTTTCATCCTCCCTTCCTTCCCTAAGGGGCTCTTGTCATGGATTTTGTCTCAGCAGCCAGAAATGTAACTGATATAAATATTTCCTACATTAAAGACCAGCGTATATATTAAATGAATTATTTCAGGCACGGAGATATAGCTCAGTATTTATTAATACTGGCTCTTCTTCCATAGGACCTAGGTTCAATTTCCAGCAACCACTTGGATGATTGCAACTTTCTACAACTCCAGTTCCAGAGTATCCAATATACATACATACATACATACATACATACATACTGGCAAAACACCAATGCATATAAAATAAAAACAAATAAATAGCTCTGGCTCGAGACCATCCTCTGCCACAGCACACAATATTCAAGTGACTCAAGGAGGTAGCTAATCACTCAGGAGTGGGGAGAGGCCTGATAGCACAGATAGGACCACCCCTGCTACTCAGAGGATCACATCCCAGAACCCTCAGGTGGGAGATTTACAGTTACTGTCTCCAGCTCAGGGCCATCCTCTGCCACAGAGTGCCATATCCAGGTGGTACAGGGAGATATCTGACCACCCAAGAGTGAGGAGAGGCCAGACAGCACAGGTAGGACTACCCTGGCTGCTCAGAGGAACGAACCCTCAACTCTGAGGACACAAGAGCCTAGGAGCAGCCTGGGACAGGTGTCTTCCAATTTCTATCCATACCCAGAGCTGATTCTGGGCCACAGAGCTACATATACAAATACCACCACAAGAAAGCTGGTCTGCCAAGAGTACCTACATAAGAAGGTACTCTGTACACAGAAATAATGAGTCTCCCAGGGCACAGATACAGAGGCTTGCAGGGCAGATAAGCCACAGCCAGAGACAGCTAGCACCAGAGATAACCATATGGCAAAAGGCAAATGCAAGAATATTACCAACAGAAACCAAGGCTACATGTCACAATCTGAACCAAGTTCTCCCATAACAGCAAGTTCTGGATACCCTAACACACTGGAAAAGCAAGATCCTGATTTAAAATCACATCTCATTATGCTGATAGAGAACTTCAAGGACATAAATAACTCCCTTAAAGGAATACAGGAGAACATGAGTCAACAGGTAAAAGCCTTACAGAGGAAACACAAAACTCCCTTAAAGAAATACAGGAGAAGATGGTTCAAAGGTAGACACCCTTAATGAAGAAACACAAAAATCCCTTAAAGAATTACATGAAAACACAAACAAACAAGTAAAGAACTGAAAAAAAACACCCAGGATCTAAAAATGGAAGTAGAAACAACAAAGAAATCACAATGGGAGACAACTCTGGAGATAGAAAACTTGGAAAGAAATCAGGAGTCATAGATTCAAGCATCAACAATAGAATACAAGAGACAGAAGAAAGTATCTCAGGTGCTGAAGATACCATAGAAAACATTGACTCAACAGTCAAAGAAAATGCAAAATGCAAAAAGCTTGTAACCCAAAACATCCAGGAAATCCAGGACACAATGAGAAGACCAAACCTAAAGATTATAGGTATAGAAAAGAGTGAAGATTTACAAATTAAAGGACCAGTAAATATCTTCCACAAAATAATAGAGAAAAAAACTTCTTTAACCTAAAGAAAGAGATGCACATGAACATACTAGACGCCTACAGAACTCCAAACAGACTGGAACAGAGCAGAAATTCCTCCCGTCACATAATAATCAAAACACCAAATGCATTAAACAAAGAAAGAATATTAAAAGCAGTGAGGGAAAAAGGCCAAGTAACATATGAGAATTACACCAGACTTCTCACTAGAGACCCTGAAAGCTAGAAGACCCTGGGCAGATCTCATACAGACCCTAAAAGAACACAAATGCCAGTCCAGACTACTATAACCAGCAAAACTCTCAATCACCGTAGATGGAGAAACCAAGATATTCCATGATAAAACTAAATTTACACAAAAACTTTCCACAAATCCAGCCCTACAAAGGAAAATAGATGGAAAACGCTAACACTACACCATATCAAAAGTGAGAAAGTAATCTTCTTTATACAAACCCAAAAGAAGATAACCACACAAATGTAAAAGTAACATCAAAAATAACAGGAAGCAACAATCACTATTCCTTAATATCTCTTAACATCAATAGTCTCAATTCTCCAATAAAAAGACATAGACTAACAGACTGGATACGTAAACAGGACCCAGCATTTTGCTGCATACAAGAAACACACCTCAGGGTGAAACGCAAATACTACCTCAGAGTAAAAGGCTGGAAAACATTTTTTTAAGCAAATGGAAACAAGCTGAAGTAGCCATTCTAATATCCAATAAAATAGACTTTCAACCAAAAGTCATCAAGAAAGACACAAAAGGACACTTCATACTCATTGAAGGAAAAATCTATCAAGAAGAATTCTCAATTCTGAATATCTATGCTCCAAGTGTAAGGGCACCCACATTCATAAAAGAAACTTTACTAAAGCTCAAAGCATACATAGAACCTCAAACAATAATAATGGGAGACTTCAACACCCCACTATCATCAATGGACAGATCAGGGAAACAAACTAAACAGAGACACAGTGAAATTAACAGAAGTTATGGACCAAATGGAATTAACAGATATCTATAGAACATTTCATCCTAAATCAAAAGAATATGCCTTCTTCGCAGCACCTCATGGTACCTTCTCCAAAACTGGCCATATAATTGGTCACAAAACAGACCTCAACAGATATAAGAAGACTGAAATAATCCCATGCCTCCAATCAGATCCCTATGGATTAAGGGTGGTCTTCAATAGAAAAAAAAACAGAAAGCCCACATACACATGGAAGCTGAACAGTACTCTACTCAATGACACCTTGGTCAAGGAAGAAATGAAGAAAGAAATCAAAGACTTTTTAGAATTTAATGAAAATGAAGGCACAATATACCCAAACTTATGGGACACAATGAAAGCAATGCTAAGAGGAAAATTCATAGCCCTGAGTGCCTCCAAAAAGAAACAGGAGAGAGCATCCACCTGCAGCTTAACGGCATATCTTAGAGCTCTGGAACAGAAAGAAGCTAGTACACTCAAGAGGAGTAGAAGGCAGGAAATCATCAAACTCAGGAATGAAATCAACCAAGGAGAAACAGAAAGAACCATACAAAGAATCAACAAAACTAGGATCTAGTTCTTTGAGAAAATCAACAAGATAGATAAACCCTTAGCCAGACTAATCGGAGGGCACAGAGACAGTGTCCAAATTAACAAAATCAGAAATGAAAAGGGAGATATAACAACAGAGAGTGAGGAAATTCAAAAAAATCATCAGATCCTACTACAAAAGCTAATACTCAACACAACTGGAGAATCTGGAGGAAATGGACAATTTTCTAGACAGATACCAAATACCAAAGTTAAATCAGGAACAGCTAGACCACTTAAACAGTCCCATAACCCCTAAAGAAATAGAAGTGGTCATTGAAAGTCTCTCAACCAAAAAAAGCACAGGGCCAGATGATTTTAGTGCAGAATTCTATCAGACCTTCAAAGAAGACCTAACACCAATACTCTTCAAACTATTCCACAAATTAGAAACATATGAAACACTACCCAACTCCTTCCTATGAAGCCACAATTACAGTGATACAAATAAAAATTTTAAATTTAGTGAATTAATTCACATAATCTCTCACAACACTTCCTAGCACAAAATAAGTAAGTGTTAAATAATTATATTACTTTTGTTATTGTTGTTATTAAAGAGAACACATGATTTTCATCACTACCATGTGGAGAGATATGTGACATAATTATCCATAACAAACCACCCACCTCCAGAGAATACAGAAGGAACGATTCAGAGTCTTGTGTGTGTTTTACATTTGGTTTCTAGCTGTCTTCTAAAATTGTGTTCCATAGGATGTTAAGACAATCCTCAAAGAAGAGAGTTTTACAATCCACAAATTTTGTAAGTTATTCTTTTTTTAAAGATGTATTTACTTATTATATGTAAGTACATGTAGCTGTCCCCAGATGCACGAGAAGAGGGAGCCAGGTCTCATTACAGATGGTTGAGACACCATGTGGTTGCTGAGATTTGAACTCAGGACCTTCAAAAAAGCAGTCAGTGCTCTTAACTGCTGAGCCATCTCTCTAGCTCTGGAAGTTATTCTTTGAGTATTTAATATATATATATATTTACAGACCAGGTCAGCGTCAAAGAGATGGAATTCTCAAAATTATCTTACTAGTCTCAAAAATAGAAATTTGCAAAACAGTAGCACCATTTTCATTTTTTCCTCCTGAAGCAGAGAGGTCTGGTGTGTGATGGATCATCATATCTCTTCCACATTCTGCTCAAAGGCCTCAACTTGGTAACCTGAAATCAGTCATGGGGAGAGCATCTAGAACCAAAGTTCTCAACCTGTGGGTCACAGGCCCTTTGGCAAACCTCTGTTTCCAGAACTGTTCACATGATGATTCATAACAGTAGCAAAATCACAGTTAAGGAGTAGCAACAAAATTAATGTTATGGTTGGGGGTCACCAGGACATGAAAATGTATGAAAGGGTCACAGCATTAGGAAGGTGGAGAGCCACTGCTCGAGATGGTAGAAACTGGTATGTTGCAGAAAGGATGGTGTATTATTTTGTAGCTTCTTTTCTTAGACTGTATGGCAGGAAAATGTTACAGGGAAAAAATCCTGAAAGTGTGTCATCAGTGTAGTCATTGTTGAGGCAACAGCACAGCGCGTAAAGGAACCACTCTTTAAAATTCAAAATGCTGTCGTGTAAGTCATCAAGGAGGTCACATAAATTATTGACCAGTGAGGTGAGGCTCTGATTTTACATCTTTATCGGCTCAGTTTTATCTTGCTGATTAGACAAAAATAACATCAGCTTGCAGGTCAGAAGTAGCTGTAAGACTTGCAGATTAAGCAAAGCACAGAGACTGTGGATAATGGAAGTATTGCTGGCACTGGGAGTTTGGAGCCTTGGTTAACACTCCTCCCAAATGATCCCATCCAGCATGGATTTGACAGATATGTTTTGAAAAGATATCACTACATGATCAGTGTCTGGAAATGTGTCAATCATCCTCTTCCCTGTGGCGCACACCTCACCTCTAACAGGAGCAGCACAGCCGGCCAGAGGACCAATGACCTCTCCTAACTCCAGCATTGAAACTCTCTCTAGAATGTTTAACAGTATTTTTCCTAACAGAAACCTTCAACTTTTATTGTTGTATTAATATACACATTCTACATACCATTTTCATATCTATAGAAAATTAAATCCATGACACATATTACCTGGTCAGGTGTTTTCAAAAGCATGCTGCCTAGCCTTTTTTTTTTAATTTAAGTTTTATTTTCTATATTCTCTGTTTACATTCCAAAGGCTTTCCCAGTTCCCCCCCCCACCATACGTCCCACAATTCCTCTCCCCCCCCAACTATTCCCCAATCATCCCCCCCCCCGCCACGATTTCTCTGTTCTGGGTCTACTAAACTGGATCCAATCTTTACAGGCCCAGGGTCCTCTCCTTCCTTCTTCTTGGGAGTCATTTGACTTGCTAATTGTGCCTTGAGTATTTAGGGCTTCTGGGCTCATTAATATCCACTTATCAATGATTGCATTTCATGTGTATTCTTTTGTGAGTGGGTTAACTCACTTAGGATGATATTTTCCAGATCTAACCATTTACCTACAAATTGCATGAGTTCATTATTTTTAATGCTGAGTAGTACTCCATTGTATAAATATACCACATTTTCTGTATCCATTCCTCTTTTGAGGGATATCTGGGCTCCTTCCAATTTCTGGTTATTATAAACAAGGCTGCTATAAACATAGTGGAGCATGTGTCTTTATTGTATGCAGGGGAATCCTCTGGGTATATGCCCAGGAGTGGTATGCCAGGGTCCTCTGGAAGTGACATGCCCAATTTTCTGAGGAACCGCCAAACTGATTTCCAGAGAGGTTTTACCATCTTGCAATCCCACCAACAGTGGAGGAGTGTTCCTCTTTCTCCACATCCTCGCCAGCACTTGTTTTCTCTTGAGTTTTTAATCTTAGCCATTCTGACTGGTGTGAGGTGGAATCTCAGGGTTGTTTTGATTTGCATTTCCCTGATGACTAATGATGTTGAACATCTCTTAAGGTGTTTCTCGGCCATCCGAATTTCGGCTGGTGAAAATTCTTTGTTTAGCTCTGTACCCCATTTTTTGATAGGGTTATTTGGTTCTTTGGGGTCTAACTTCTTGAGTTCTTTGTATATATTGGATATTAGCCCTCTGTCGGATGTGGTGTTGGTGAATATCATTTCCCACTTTGTTGGTTGCCATTTTGTCCTTCTGACAGTGCCCCACTGCCTAGCCTTTTTAACAAAAGAGGGGAGGGGTGACTGCAAAACTTCACAAAAACCTGCAACACATTAGCCAAATGGTGATTTCCAAGAACATCTAAGAACATAACACTTTCCTAACACGTGTGTTCAGGCAAATTATTCTATAAAATATCCTTTGGGATCAGTGATCCAGGAAACACGCTTAGGTAACTCACACCACCCACAGTGTATGCCCTAAAGATGTTACAGAGCAGCACTAACTTTATGAGACCCCTTCAGTCACGTAAAAATAGGAGAGCACAGGAAGGCAGGACATACATGAGAGATGAGATCCCAGGAGTTATTTTACTCACACCACGGTTTTGTAGTACCATTACGTGGGCTAACCACATCCTGCAAGTCAGTAAGAGTAAATAGTACTGTGATCTATAACTTGGTCACTGGGACATTGTACCACGATCCTTGCACTTTCATTAAAACAGGAGATAAAAGTGAGACAACAATATATCCCAGAATGATCAGAAGAAGGTCATCATTTCCAAGAGTTTATTTTTCTTCCCTGATAACACTTTTTTCTTTCAGATCAGATTTATTTATTTTTATCTAGGAAAATAAAATCACTGTAGACAGAAGATTCAAGAAATTTAGCATTTTTTATTGTTATGAAATTTTCTTTTTTCTTTTCTATATTCTTTGTTTACATTCCAAAGGCTTTCCCCTTTCCCAGTTCCCCCCTCACCATATGTCCCATAAGTCCTCTTCCCTCTGCCCATTCCCTGATCACCCCCTCCACCACCACCATTTCTCTGTTCTGGTACTCTCCTACAAAACTGGATCCAGTCGTTTTGGGACCAGGGTCCTCTCCTTCCTTCTTCTTGGGAATATTTTGACATCTGATAAAAAGCAAAGCAATCCTAAGCTACATGGATATTTTAAAATGTCTTGAGATTGCTAACATGTCAGAGGAAAGCATGAGGCTAGAAGCGACCTAGCTACTAGTGAGCCACGGGATCCAGTGGTTTAAGGATGGGACGTGGAAACGCGGGGCTGAGGCGAGGAACTCCCGTTTCAAGGCCCTCTGAGGTGCTGAGTGAAGAAGAGATAAGAACAGAAAACATCAGTTGGAAGGAAGGCTGCGGAAGGCATGCCCAGAAAGAGATAACTATGTCAGAGCCTAAGGAAATGGGTGGGGCTATGAGGTAAGCAAACAGGACTCTGTTGATGTAAAGACAGAGGTGAGCATTCACCAAACAGAGATACCAGTGAAGAAAGCACTAAAGCTGTCTATGTACCAATACCATGCATAAATTTGCGGATGTGGTCATTGTGGTTATTATTTCTTACCTTAGTATTCCACATGTCACAAATGCAAAATGTGTGTTTCATGTGTCTGAATGTATTCTGTTCTCTTGTCAATGTTACCACTAAACACCAACAGAAAATATAATAACAGATTTCATTAGTTAAATAGAAGACAACCTTTATTGCTGCAACATATCAGAAATTTCTAGTCTTTAACTCATGTGTATTATATGCCTTTCCTGGATTTATGTATATTTTAATACATTAAAGAAAAACTAACAGTTTAAAGTTGTCTGGGAGAAACAAACACAAATTGTGACCCAGAGGTAGATTAAAATTTCTGTCTTTTTAAAAGCGTTCTGTGGTTTTGTTTCATGCTTCCAGATTACTTTGAGCTTCTCTTAAAATCTTTTTCTTAACAGTTTCTTTAAAAAAACCCAACCCTCTGTGTGTTAATACCTACAATTATAACAGCTGGTGTTCGCGTATCAAGTGACAGGGCTGAGGTAAACATTGATCATCTCGGTTCCTCTGTGGTGTGTGACAACAAATGTTTCAGAAAAGCACTGAGGCTCAGACGGTGCCCACCTGAACTGAGGCCCTGACTCCTGGAGCTGAAGTTCTAGTCTTGGGATCAAAACCACCAGCCTGGGAGCGGGCACCCAACAGCAAAGCCTTGCAGGACATAAACCACAGAGGAGCTTGAGGTGCCGGCTAAGGTGGAAAAAACCTCAGGAGCTTACACATCAGAACTCTGATACATTTTTAGTATTGACAAATCAAAATAAACTCCTACCTCTTATATTCAAGAAAGGATATCAAAGCAATATTAATCATTTTAAATGGTATCTCACACTAAAGAGCAACATTTCTATTTGACCAGATTATGCTTTATCCCTATTTTGTTTTGTGTAGAATACAATTTATTATTTTATTTATATAAAATGCTAAAGAAAAACTAAAGAAATTTTACTTACTGTTCTCTGTCTTTATGGAAACTCGTCCACATGTGGGGAAACATTGACTGGTGAAAACAATGGCTCCTTACACAGAATGACTCTGAACTTAAAAGTTCAGCTGCATGATGTCTCGAAACTGTAGCACCATAGGCCATAGGCCCATAAGAGAAAGAATTACTATTATTCTGCTAAATAAACAATCTATTAATCCACCTTCTAATGACTTTTTTCTTCCTCTTTTATTGGTTATTTTATTTATTTACATTTTAAATGTTGTCACCCTTCCAAGTTTCCCTTTTGAAGCCCTCCCATCCCATCCCCCCTCCCCTTTGCCTCTGTGAGGGTGCCCCCCCACTCACCCACTCCAGCCTCATCTCATTTATATTCACCTATGCTGGAGCATCAAGCCACAGGACCAAGGGCCTCTCCTTCCACTGCTGTCCAACGAGGTCATCCTCTTCTACATATGCAGCTGGAGCTATGGATTCCTCCATATGTACCCTTTGGTTGGTTGTTAAGTCCCTGGGAGCTCTGGAGGGTCTGGTTGGTTGATATTTTTCTTCCTATGGGGATGCAAACCCCTTCAGCTCCTTCAGTCCTTCCCCTAGTTCTAATGACTTCTTGTTACACCCATGACTTCTTGTTATACCTATACATTAGTTCGTCTCTCAAACCCCATCAAAGAAGCTTCTTTTTGCACTAGACAGAGATTAACAGAGATTTTTGCAAGTGGTTGGATGCAGAACATAAATGAGCACTGTGGAGTACTCAGCTTTAAATGAGATATATTATCCTGCCCTCCCCTCCTCTTCCTCCTCCTCCTAGCAAAGCTCAGGATCATTGCAGAAGAGGCCAGGGGGGAAAACTGTGAGGCTGGAGGTGGTGGTGGCTATAAGGAAAGGACTTTCTGGACACAGTAGGGCAGTTGTACATATGAGTTTACAGTGTCGAGACAGCACATACAAGACCTACACACGCTCAAGCCAGAGGAAACCCCTACCTGAGCAAGGTAGGAAGTCCGACCCTTAGTTGAAGAGCTACTGGCCATTGCTAACCACTGGGAAATGGGAAGTTGGGTTTCTTTAAGGGTATGATCCCTTGTAAGTGAGTGAAATCGTTCATGGAGCTATTGGAACAGAAGGGAACTTTTCCCAGAAGGGCAGTTAGTGGTTCCAGGAGACATGATTGGCACAAGAAAGAGTAGATAAGTAGACAAACCTATATAAATATAACTAAGAAAATAAAAATGTAAGTATTTTGGTAGTACAAACTGGGCTCAAATTTGAAAAAAGCGATCACAGAGTTGGTTGGGTGTCTTAGTATCATTGCTGTGAAGAGACATCATGAGCAAGGCAACTCTTAGAAAAGAAAGCATGTAATTGGGGCTGGTTTACAGTTTCAGAGGTTTAGTCTATTATCATCATGGCAGGGTGCATGGCAGCATCCAGACAGATGAGGTGTTGGAAAAGGAGAGTTCTCCATCCTGATCCAAAGGCAACTAGAAGGAGACTTTCTTAAACACTGGGAGGAGTTTGTGCACTAGGAGCCCTCAGAGCCTGCCATCAAATTCCTTCAACAAGGTCATAGCTCCTAATGATGCCACTTCCCATGGACCAAGCATAGTTAAACCACCACAGTGGGTATCAAATGGGGTTGGATCTGGAGAGGAGGAGAATACGTATGCTCAAAATTTAATGTATAAAATTCTCAAAAAAAAAACAGTAGTATATATGAACTATCAAAAATAATAGTTTTCAAGAACAATATAACACTTAAACTTACAACTATAATCCTTCTGCATCTATGAACTGCTGGAGTGCATCATGGGATAGGTCCTGCAGAAGCTGAAGGATCCCATGACACAGAGCAACAACAGGATATGGAGAGAAGTCTCAGTTAGGAGCCAGTATTGATGGTGTAGCAAAAGCCAAAGGCCTCAAACCATACCAATGATTCATTGCAACGAAAATTTGCAAGTAAAGTTGCTTGGACAAAGGGTGTACTGTGATACACCATGATACACTGCAACATGCACTGCTAGATGGTTTATTTTGTTTTGGAGGAGGGTTGCCAGGGTGCATATGGAGGAATGGGGAGATGAGTGGGATTGGGTATGTGATGTGAAATTCACAGAGAATCAATAAAAAGTTTTTTTAAATTAAAATTCAAGAAGTCATTTAAATACCGTAAACGAGAGAATACTGGAGTTACTGCCTTTATTATATAGTTCAATAGAAAGTATTCAGACTAGTGCCCTACAAAACTGAAGAAAAAATACAAGGAACAAACAAAAGAGGATTCAGAGAAAAGGGTCTTACAATGTGTGTCTGAGGTTCCTTTAGACTAGAACATCCACCCAAACATTTCTAGACAGATGAAAGACGCTGATGAAAGCTCTTTACATAGATGTAAAGAACTCTTTGTACTCCAAGCCGGATAACTAGAGCAAACCAGCCATGCTTATACATGTTACAATAAAACTACTAAAAGCCAGAAACAAAGAGAATATCCCAGGAGCACTTAGAGGAAGAAGACACATTATCTTCAAAAGGATCAACAGCTGTTTTCTCATAGTTTTCAACTGAAATGTTAGAAACCAGAAGAAAATGGACTGACATCTTAGAATGCTAAAACAGAAACGCTGCCAACTTAGAATTCTTGTCTGGGGAAAACAGACTTCTAAAACAAGAGTGAAATTACTACATTCAAAGAAATAAAAAAGAATTTTACCATGGTGAGTAAAATGCTTCATGGAGTTACTGAAGCAGAAGGGAAATTGTCCCAGAAAGGCAGTTAGTTATTCCAGGAGATATGATTGGCACAAGAAAGACTAGATAAGTAGACAAACACACACACACACACACACACACACACACACACACACACACATTTATGTATGTATGTATGTATGTATGTATGTATATATATATATATGTATGTATTGTGTATGCATGTATGTATGCAAAAGTTGCAGATTCACAGCTTCTACCCTAACTGGACTTTAGGGTCATAGTCCAAGTGGTTGTTTTTGATGGATATAAACTCAAGATTCTGGAATGGCAGCTCAGGCAGAGACTACTTCCTGAGAAGTCTGTAGCTCTGTCACCGGATTCCTCTTCTTCAAGGGTTCTTGCTCCAATCACACCACCCACAGTTTCTTCCACATTCTTCCTTCTATACTCAGGATGCTGACAGTTTTCTCTGACTTTAAATGCAAACATCTCTCTCTCTCTCTCTCTCTCTCTCTCTCTCTCTCTCTCTCTCTCTCTCTCTCTCTCTCTCATCTACCAAACCCCGAGTAGACAATGATTGGGTTCAAGCTCCAATACATTTACCATTTGCAACCTTCCCTGTATGTGGGCTACCACCATATCTAGCATTTTGCCAGGCCACACTGCAGGACTTTTTCTTTAAAGGATGATTATTATCCTGCCTAGGAAGATTTGGGTTCCTTAGAAGTCTTCTCTTATTCAACGCTGCTTACCTTTCAACAGCGTCTGAGCTGATGGATCAGATAGAATAGGAGTGGGTCGTGGAGACAGAAGGGTGAGGAGGGAGCTTTTATGGACATCATTAAAAATAGATTTTGCTGATTTGCATCTATTTAATTCATAGCCCAGGCTTACCACACGCTTTTCTCTCATCTCTACTTTGTCTCATTTTGTTTACAAATGTGGAGCCATCAAATAACTCAAGAGAACCATATTCAACCAGGTAAAATCTCTCAATGGCTATTTTCATCCCTAAGTTAGGAAGGTACAATTAAAGGGGAAAAGGAGTTGATGGAATTGGGGTTTTATGAGAAGAGAGAGGAGATAGAAAGTATTCTTTAAGAAGGTTAGCTGGCTTATAATTTACTGAGAAAACAATCAGGAAGTGCAAGTTCCTGAGATCAGCATTGTTCTGTGTGTTTAATTTTTGTGGCTTAAAGGAGAGATCTTTTTTTTTAATGTTTTCCTTTTTTATTGGATATATTCTTTATTTACATTTCATTTCCCTTTTCCTGGTTCCCCACCCCGCAAAGGTCCCATATGCCCTTTTCCCTCCCCCTGTTCCCCCTTCCTCCTCTTCCCAGTCCCTATTCTGGTATTCTCCTACACTGATGCATTGGCCTTTCCAGATCCAGGGTCAACTCCTTTCTTCTTTTCGGACATCATTTGATATGTGGATTGTATCTTTGGTGTTCCAAAATTCTAGGCTAATATCCACTTATCAGTGAGGGCATACCATGGGTATTCTTTTGAGACTGGGTTGCCTCACTTAGTATGATGTTCTCCAGCTCCATCCATTTGTCTAAGAATTTCATGAATTCATTATTTCTAATGGCTGAATAGTACTCCATTGTGTATATATACCACATCTTTTGTATTTAAAGGAGAGATCTTAAAAAACACAGTATAATGAAGACTGAGTTGTTCTTTTGTTAAATGAACTGATTCACACTCAAAAAAATGAAATGTATTAAAAATAATTTATGTTCAGTCATATACACATAAAAGCTGGCAGGAACACCAGAAGCTTAGAAATGGACCGCTGTCCAAGCCATCATAAACATGAAACAACCTCAACTAAGGTTGTATATATATGTGTATATATATATATATATGTATATGTATATTCCTGGCATGTTTTATGATTAAATATTCAAGCAGATACCTAGGCATGGAAAAATTGAGTTTGGTGATTTTTGATTTGCTAATTGGTAGCATTTAGAAATTCCTAATGATGTATGTACATTAAGTGAGTTTTTTAATAACCCTTCAAAGCAAAATAGGACTCTACAACATAATACCATAACGTTCAATGAATGAACACAATTACATGCCTCCTGAGTACCCATTATCCATTGTTCCTAATATTCCTGGTTTTATTGGAAATATCAGTGTCTCAAATGAAAACAAAACAAAGCACAAAGTTGTTCTCAGTTTTAGGGTGAGATTTTGACTGTTCCATTTTAGACTCTCCAACACTCTTGGAAGCTTGACCCATCCATCCACTCACTCGCTTCTACCAGCATACAATTTTTAAGTTGTAGAGAAGCTCTGAATTCAGGGCCTTGGGGAAGACAGAGGAGCTGGCTTTGGGGCAGATTTGTGCTTTTCCTTGAGTTACTGTCATTTTCAGACATTCTTAAGAAACTAAATTATAGTGAGGTTAGGAGACTGGAACTGTTCCCGATGTCCAGGCCTGGTCCAGAGGTGACAGAGATGTAAGTAATGCTATTGTTATATATTTCTCCAAAGAAACACGCCAGAGCAGTGCATTCACCACAAGCTAATTCCTCCCATGCACAGATACGCACATTTCTTGGAAACGCTTGTTGCACTTTTAAACATCACAGAGCATATATCCAAATAAGACACTTTTTTTGATGGGGTGTCACTATATAGCCCTGACTGTCCCAGAGCTCACTTTGTAGAACAGTCTGGGCTTATACTCAGAGATTTTCCTGCCTCTGCTTCCTAAGTACTGGGATTAAAGGTATGTGCCACCACCAAGCCCTGCTAACATGTTTTAAAAATTTTTTTTTTAATTTTACTTACTAGCTAAGGGATAGAAGTATTTCTTGACCATTTTACTTTGGACCTACATCAAGGACAAATGCAATGGCAGAGATAGTCTTAGGAAATAAAGCTGCTCACTTTCTGGTGGCCAAGAAGCAACCAGAGAGACAAAAAGTGTCCAGGAACCAGATATATGTCTTTCAAAAAAAATTCCTGTGACTTATTTCTTCCAACTAGGTTCAGTCTCTTAATAGAACATTCACTATGGAGACGTCCATCGATTGCATCACTGTTGGTCTGACTCAAGCACCACGGCTGGAAACCAAGCCTTTGTGAGGACACTTTGTATCCAAACCATCTCAGAGTGTGCCTGATTTTATCTCATCTGTTTCTTCTATCTGTTCTAACTGTTCCTTCCCCTCAATTGCATAACAACCATACTTAATACTTCAGCCATCTAGAGTGACCACTGCAGATGTCTCCAGTATTAACACCCATGGCCATATACAACATGTACCCAGCAATTATTCATTTAAGTCCTAGGACAAGTTCTACACGGACACTTAGCCTCCCAGTTTCCTTCACAGTGTTTCCACCATGCTTGGCCCAACATGATGAGGCATGACATAATGGGTGTCAGAAGTCAGGAAAAATCTCGGGGAAATTTGTGAAGGGAAACAAAACACAAAGCCTCCTGCCAGATACTTCACTGCAGCTTTGCTGGAAATCCCAACCTACCATCATGGGCTTTGGTAGTCAAAGCAAACGTTGGATGGTGCTAAGAAACTTTGACATGTGCAAATTGGCAGCCTGTGTTGCTTTCTGATTCAGCGCAATTTCTTAAGCTGCCTGGCATGATGATGAGGGGTTAGTAGGCACAACATCTTGTGTCTTTTTTTTTTAAAGATCCTCTTTTATGATTGTGACAATTTACAATAGGATCAAGAAAGCTGGTGTTAGCACTTACCACAGCTGGGACAACAAGGCCTTGTAGGAGATGGGGCAAGAATAGAGATGCCACAGTGCAGGTGTTTGCATGAGTCTAACGCACACACTTCCACTGTGGAAAACCAGTGTCCGGCTTTATTCCCAGCCATTGTGTTGCTGAGGGTGGTTTCTTGTTGACATCTCTGGATCTGAATTAGGAGCTCGGTGTTTAATGTGACTTCTGTGACATCAGTGACCAGTTGTTTAGTGAAACATTATTTCTCCAAAGAGGAATTTAACTCAAGTCACCCACATTTTAAACTTGTAATCCCTCATTGTTCCCCACTGAAGCCAACCATCAGCTTCCAGGACTGCTGCAGAGAGGGCAGAAGGTTTCTGGGAGACTAGTACGGTGTCTGAGGAGTAGGGTTTCTCAACCTTTGGGTCATGAGTAACAGCAAAATTATGAAGTAGCAACAAAACCAATTTTATGGTTGAGAGTCCCTGCAACATGAGGAACTGCATCAAAGGGCCATGGCGTTAGGAAGGTTGAGAACTACATCTCTGCAGTGTGTTCTCAGCATTTGCTCTCCTGTTTTGGAATACCATGATGAATCTTTCCATACTGTGTGTGACCAAGCCTCTTGGCTAGCCTAGAGGTGGGGGTAGGGAGCGGGGTGGAGACAGTGATTCTAGATTCTAATCTATGGTTTTAGTCCAAATTAAAATTGCGACTTGTGGAGTCTCAAGGACAATCATAAGTAACTCTGGAAAACATTCAATTTCACATTTGTTAAGAGGAACAATTTAAACCAGCACTAATTATATATAGACTCAGTAAATACAGCAATGAACATTTAAAAACTGTATCACTATGTCTTGAAATCAGGAGAAATACATGAAATACATGAATTGTATGATAAGAACAATAAAGAAGTAGGATGATGGAAATCAGCAAGGCAGGCAGGGGTCAGTTTTAAATAGCATCTCTATTAAAAAAATGGTCAACATTTTAGCAAGAACCTGAAGAAGGCAAAGCCAAGGGTCCTATGGAGACCACCAGTAGCCAATGTGTAGAGAGAGCACAAGGTGAGCTCACAGGGAGAGAGGAAGGGTCCATGGAAGAGGATATTGTGAGACATTGTTAGCTCTTCTTTATTTTGCATAATGATGGAAATCCAGTAAAGGATGTTTAGCAGATACAGTCATGTACTGTATGACAGACATGCTGTTGGAATCACTGTACTTGTGTTTTGTTTTTGACTGCAGAGCAGCAACCCAGAAGCAGAGCATCTATACAAGAGGTCATTGCAGTGGTCTAAATGAATGGCTTGGAAACTTGAGAATCAGCAAGAAGTGGCTAGCTTTCTAGTAGATGCTTCAGCTAACGCTGCTAGCATTGGCTGGTGGGAAAAACAAAAAGGTCAAGTGGGGTCCCAGTGTTTTGGGATGGAGGAGCTGGAAGGCTGGAATGTGATGTGTATGAGGAACTACTCAGCAAACGGCACAAAGCTGGCACCAGATGGATTTATGCTTATGCAGCATGCAAAACAAAGCTGTAGTATGACCATTTTCTTCTATCTTTCATAAATCAGCAGAACTTGGCCTTTGGGTGTGTGTGTCATTAAAAGAACATGGTCTGCACACACTCAAGTTTTATAACAGTATCTAGCTATCCTTGGCTCACTAACTGAGAGCTGACATCACTCTGTAATTCAGTTTGCAGGGAAAATGCTATGTGTCAGTTGCACCTTAGAACAATGTGGAGGCTTTATCTAATCTAAAACCAACAGCCAGGGATGAGGAAGTGCACTCTGGAGTTCGTGAGCAAAAATGAAAGAACATGGCAGGATGTATTGAAATTGAGAACAAATGTCAAAAGAAGTTTGGTCTGTTGTAAAATTTTGGTCATAAGATCCTTTCTTTGTGAATCCTTTATTTCTCTTCGTTCCTTATTTAGGAATCTCTTATTTCTTCTTATTCCTTCTTTATCATTCTCAACATATATTTTGCTCCCAAAATATAGGCAAGAAAGTAAAAGTTAGTTCTAAAAATTGAGCAAAAATAATAAAATATATATTATCCATTCTACCCTAATAATTAGACTATACTAACCACCAAAAGCCCCTTAAGCCTTAATTCTAATTTTAAGAAATGACAAGGCTGTATGGCGGTTCCTCAGAAAACTGGATGTGATACTTCCGGAGGACCCAGCCATACCACTCCTGGGAATATACCCAGAAGATTCCCCAACATGCAATAAGGATACATGCTCCACTATGTTCATAGCAGCCTTATATATAATAGCCAGAAGCTGGAAAGAACCCAGATGTCCCTCAACAGAGGAATGGATACAAAAAATGTGGTATATATACACAATGGAGTACTATTCAGCCATTAGAAACAATGAATTCATGAAATTCTTAGAGAAATGGATGGAGTTGGAGAACGTCATACTAAGTGAGGTGACCCAGTCTCAAAAGAATACCGATGGTATATAGTCACTGATAAGTGGATATTAGCCTAGAAGCTTGGAACACAAAAGACATAAATCACATATCAAGTGATGTCTCACAAGAAGAAAGGAGTGGACACTGGTGCTAGAATGGACCAAAACATCATTGTGGGGGAGTACAAGAACAGTGAGGTGGGAGGGGGTGGATGAGGGAGCAGGGGGAGGGAAAAGGGCATGTGGGACCTTTGGGGGTGGGGAACCAGAAAAAGGGAAATGAATTGTAAATATAGAATATATCCAATAAATAAAAAATAAAAATAAAAAAAAGAAATGTAAATAAAGAATATATCTAATAAAAAATGTAATGTAGGAAAAATAAATATAATCAACAAGTTCTCATTAAAAATAAAAGTTCTAATAAGACAAAAAAAAGAAAGAAATGACAAGGCTATAATAAAATCTAGAGTAAAGCAAGAAGTCGCTGCTTTCTTCTGCTGTTTGCAGGCTCTAAATTAACCTCATGCCTGAGATCTGGCATGGCAATTTTAAAATTGTATGAAAGAAAACCCAGCCTCCCAGAGCGAGTCGGAATCAGAAAGGTGTCTGTAGCCAAATGATGGAAATACTATAAGCTGTTCCATCTGTAACAGATATTATTCAATGGTAATGAACAGTAAATCCAATAGGCTTGTTATAAAGCTCAGATTCGTGAATATGCATAGAGCAGCAATGTAAAAACTAAGGACTTAATGGGAACAGCTATTCTATCAGCAGTCAGTATAAAAACAAACAAACAAACAACAACAACAAAAGAGCAGTTGAGATTGACACCTTTCTTGGATGATTTTGTTTTCCATGTTTTTTACCTGCTTTTCAGATGGAGTCTCAGACTGTCCTAAAACTCACCATCTTCCTGCTTCAGCCTTCCTGGCATTCCTATTACAGCCACATGTCTCCATACTCCCACCCAGCACTGCCAGCCACATTTTTAAGTGAGGATGTGGAGAAAGAGGAACACTCCTCCACTGTTGGTGGGATTGCAAGATGGTACAACCGCTCTGGAAATCAGTCTGGCGGTTCCTCAGAAAATTGGGCATGACACTTCCAGAGGACCCTGTTATACCACTCCTGGGCATATACCCAGAGGATTCCCCTGCATACAATAAAGACACATGCTCCACTATGTTCATAGCAGCCTTATTTATAATACCCAGAAGCTGGAAGGAGCCCAGATGTCCCTCAAAGGAGGAATGGATACAGAAAATGTGGTATATTTATACAATGGAATACTACTCAGCAATTAAAAATAATGAATTCATGCAATTTGTAGGCAAATGGTTGGATCTGGAAAATATCATCCTAAGTGAGTTAAACCAATCACAAAAGAATACACATGAAATGCAATCACTGATAAGTGGATATTAATGAGCCCAAAAGCTCTGAATACTCAAGGCACAATTAGAAAATCAAAAGATTCCCAAGAAGAAGGAAGGAAAGGACCCTGGTCCTGAAAAGACTGGATCCAGATTTGTAGGAGAATATCAGAACAGAGAAATGGAGTGGGGGGTGATTGGGGAATGGGTGGAAGGAAGAGGACTTATGGGACATATGGTGAGGGGGGAACTGGGAAAGGGGAAAGCCTTTGGAATGTAAACAAAGAATATAGAAAATAAAGAAAATATATATATAATTTAAAAAATAAAAATAAAAATAAGAAAGGAAATAGTACTTCAAAATTGGCCCATGATAGATAGATAGATAGATAAATAAATAAATAAATAAATAAATAAATAAATAAAGTATTATTAAATAAATAAATAAAGTGCTATTTGGTAATAGCCTGCCTTATATGAATAAACAGATGAACACTCCTCCACTTCTCCTGTGAGCCTTTCCATCTAGTTTTACAGCCCATGCTGTATTATGTGTTCCACAAACATGATCCTTCTGCAATTCATTTGGAACTCTCATTATGATCAGGAAAGTGTAATGACTCCATTTGTCCCAATCCAAGGGTTGTTTTTTTTTTTTTTTTACAACATCACAAAATGACATCTTAGAGAAAATAAGCCAACAATGCCATAATATTCCATGCAAGAGAAACTACTGAAATCAAGACACCATTTTCCCTTAACCAGAGAAAAAGTATAGTGGTCATCATGTTCTCAGCAGCAAACCTGCTTCTGTCCTTCCACAAACAGAATCGCCTACTTGCCTCATTGACTAAATGGTTAAACTCTTCCTTTCAAAGTGATCAGAATTCCTCCCCCATTATCTTTCTAGGAAGGGGACGTTTAGACACAGACATATTCATCTAGGAGGGATATAGAAGGGAATATGAGAATTTAGACAAAAGGTGGTTATCTAGGAGATCAGGTTAGGGACCTGAAACAGATCCCTCCTTCACACCCCTCAGAAGGAGCCAACTCTGCCAGCACTTTGATCCTAGAATCCCAGCCTCCAGAACTACAAAAATAAATAAATAAATACACAGTAGAAAATTGGGTTGCTTAAACTACTCAGTTTGTGATGCTTTGTCATGAAAACCTTAGCAGATTATTACAGTACACAGTTTACCTAATGTATCCAGCTCAGAGGATATGCATCAGTTACCAGTGAATCTTTAAAATAGTTGATCATCTTAGAAGCCTTGTATCCTTTAGCTCTCAACATCGAATCATCACTTTCTCCAGTGTCCTCCTCTATGGTTTTGTCTCCATAGATTGTCCCTTCATGGACATTTCATATCGACAGAATCATATAATGTAGTAGTTCCGTGGCTTTCTCCTTCACTTAACCTGTGTTCAAGATTCATCACTGTTGTGACATATATGGGGAAAGTATTCCTTATTATGTTGATTATCTTGTCCATTTATCAACTGATAGATATTATTTCCATCTTTAGATGGTTGTGAATTATGCCAACACATGAGTTCATGCAGATAATCCTCTTTTGAAGTGAAAACCATGTTTTATTGATCACAGAAATGAAAATGCCACACAGTTTTTGTGAGATGATTTCTGGCAGGGTTCTACCTCTTTGACCTTCCCAGGGGCCCCTCCATCATCCTAGTCTTAAAGAAGTTATACTCTATTTGACAGGCTGACTCATGGCCTGTTTGTTCAATAACTGCATCTCACCAAGATGACTGAAGAATGTATGGAGATACTTGGGGGAGAAGGAACGTGTCACTAGGATGATGTCAGATGAAGTAGGAAAATATGTGGATTAGAGGGTGGGTGGCTGGGTGTGAAAGGGTGTGTTTGTACTCAGAAGAAAAAAAAAAGAATCCCCTAGGTGTGTGGAAAGGTTGGCCAAAGAACATTAAATTTGAAAGCAATGGTTGAAACGTTGCCAGGCAAAGAGGTATGAGAGTTAGGTACAGCACACCTGGCCCATTAGCTCATCGAGCTGTTCTTCAGTCTTCACATAAAACGGTGTTTATAAGAATTCCATTGAACCATTAGTTGTAACGTAAGCCCATAAAGCATGAAGGTAGAAAAGTCATGGGAATCTCGATTTCTGCCAAATTAAATTGTTAAGAGTCTGAAAGAAGAAATTTATGAGTACCACGGTGGAGCAAGTCACCACATCGTGATTTTGACTGAGACATTCTCAATTTTTGGCAAGGCTCCGAGTTTCTTAAATGACAGCATTCTCACAATAGCATTATCCAGGTAGGAGAGGACATTGTGCCTCTGCACCAACTTTGTGAGAAAAAAGGGCCAAACTGTTGGTTCAGCAACTTACTATGCACTAGGCATCATGTCAGATGCTAGAGAGGCTGTTGAGAAATAAGATAGACGGTGTCCCTGACAAAAAGTACTTGCTGATTTGTGGATTACAGAATTGTTCCTGACACCTCAACTGGAAATTCCAGCTCTGATAGAATCTGTTCAGACACCTGTGTGTGCCAGACAGTGTTAGGCACAGAAAGTGCAAGAAAGCTCATACTGTATGGTACTGAATTCCAAAGAGCTAGTGGTCTATGCTCTGCTTGTTCTCTGCATAAGAGATTGCATATGCAGCATAAACAATGGCTGCTTTTACAATAGAGCAATTCAATTTAAGAGCACACGAGTCACTAAATTTTTTGTGCAGTTGGTGGTTGAACAAAGGAATGGGGTGGTAGATTTCACAGAAAGGTGGGGCTTGCATGGTCCTTGGAGAATTTTGAGGATTTGGATGGAGAGTACAATAAAGGAACTGTAATTAGAGAGAGTAGCTTGAGGCATGGAAGCAGGTTTGGTAGAACAGTGTGAACCTAGGTTCTGAGACTTCCCGCCCTGCTCCCCCTTCCAAAGAGGAAAACACCAGACCTGTTCCACTTTAATGGAAAGCTAAAACCAGTGTGTCACTTCTCTTTGAACACCTGGAAGGTTTCAAAACACATCAAAGCAGACACAGGTTTCTAAGGCTTACCACACATTGATCTTGGATGTCAATCAAGGTAGAAGAAAGGTTTACTAGGCAAATAATATTGATTGACAGGATCCCGCCACATCAGCACAAAGTAGGAATTAAAGTAAATTAAAAAATACTTATTTCTTCTTTATTTTTGGAGGGGGGTCACAAGAGTAGGGAGCAGATATGGAAGGAAAATTAGTGTAATCAGTGTGCATGTGAGATTCACAGAGTATCAACAAAAATATTATGTTTGGTCCTGTGGAGGCTTGATGACCCAGCAGAGGAGAATGCTAGGGTGGTAAAGTGGGAGGGGGGAGCACCCTCATAGAAGCAGGGGGGAGGGGATAGGAGGTTTGTGGAGGGGAAACCTGGAAGGGGAGAGCAATTGAAATGTAAAAAAATAAAATAACCAATAAAAGAGAAAAGAAATACAAATGACAAGAAAGAAAGAAAGAAAGAAAGAAAGAAAGAAAGAAAGAAAGAAAGAAAGGAGGGAGGGAGGGAGGGAGGGAGGGAGGGAGGGAGGGAGGGAGGGAGGGAGGAAGGAAAGAAAGAAAGAAAGAAAGAAAGAAAGAAAGAAAGAGACAAAGAAGGTATGGGAGAGGGAGGAAGGGAAGGAAGGGGGAGAGAAAGAAAGAAAGAAAGAAAGAAAGAAAGAAAGAAAGAAAGAAAGAAAGAAAGAAAGAAAGAGAAAGAGAGAGAGAAAGAAGGAAGAAAGGAAGGAAGGAAGGAAGGAAGGAAGGAAGGAAGGAAGGAAGGAAAGAAAGAAACAAAAGACAGACAGACAACATGGGGCCAGCAAGATAGTGGATAAAGGGCCCTTGCTGCTATACCTGATGTTCAGACCAAACCTGACACCCTGAGTTGGATCCCCAGAACGCACATGATAAAAACAATCAGCTCCTCCTGCAAGTAGTGTTCTAATGACAGTGCACAAGCACATGCGCACACACAGACGCACACATGCAGATCATCATCATGCACATTATGGCACCCACATGCTTGTATATATAGACATACACATGAGCTACGTAAATATATAAACGTTAAGTAACATTTCAAAGAAGTGCAGTATGTCCTTTAGCAAATTAGGTTTTCTTCTACTTGTTGGTACTCTGGACTCCACCCCAGGACAGTTACCTGGCAACAGCCAGGAAGGCCCAGCCCACTATAAAGGGGGCTGCTTGCCCTCCTCTTCTCTTACCCTCTCGCTCTCTCTCTTTTTCTCTCTTGCCCTCCTGGGCTCTCCTCTCTCCCCATTCCCTTTCCCCCTTCTCTCCACATGATCATGGCCTGCCTCTACTTCTCTACTCTCTCCTTCTCTCTGCCTTTTCCTGCCTCTACTACTCTCTTAACTCCCCTCCTCATGCGCTAAATAAACTCTATTCTATTACCATTGTGTGGCTGGTCCCTCATGGGGAAGGGATGCCTCAGCATGAGCCCACTGATGTACCCCCTCCCCCACGCTTCCCCACACCCCTATAGAACATATTCTTACAGCTTCTCTCTCTTTTTATGGTCACAACACCATCTCTTTAAAATATCCCATCTCCTTTAAATTTCAGTCTTTTTACAATTCAGTCTCTTAACTGTGGGCTTACTAAAATACCTTCTTCCTCCAAGCGGGAAAAATATCAGGGCAGAGTCAATCAAAAGCAAAATTTGGGATCCACTCACAAACTTCTGGGTTTCTCCAAGGGTTTGGATCACTTCTCAAGCTCTGGACTTTGTAGCACACTCCTTGTCTTCTAGGGTTCAGCTGTCTGTACTCCACTATTGCTGCTGTTCTCAGTGATCATCACGTAGTACTGGCACCTCCAAAACACTGCTGTCTTCCACTGCAACTAGACTTCTCCAATAACATCTCACAGGCTCTCTTCATGGTGCCAAGCCTCAGCTGCTCTTCTGGACCCCCTTCAAGCCTTTCAAACCCAGTACTACCTGGGTGACTCTTACACATTACCAAGTACAGCTGCAGCATGAGGTATAACCTTGGCTATCTCTGGAACACACCCTCTGTGCTCTCAGAAAACACTTCTCAGAAGATGTCACCTCAATGATGCTGGCCTCTTCTTAATCTTCACAAATTTCTTAGCTTCAGCTAACCAGCATCAATAGCCCCAGCAATGCAAAGGTTTCGCTTTAGTACTTCTGGTATCTTGTTAATCAGAGCTGATTCTTCAGCCCCAGCTAACCAAAACCACAGAATCTTCACAATCAAAACAGCAACAGCCCTGATAAGAGTCTTTAATCTTCCCTCTGAATTTCACTAGCCAGGTTCCATGGTTTGCACTGTTCTCAACATTATCTTCCAAGCTCCACTGAACATCCCACTGAACTCCTAACATCCAATGGCTCTTCTAGCCCAAAGGTCCAAAGTCCTTCCAGAATCCTCCCCAAAACATGGTCAGTTTGTCACAGGAATATCCCACTATGCTGGTACCAATTTGTCTCAGTCAGGGTTTCTATTCCAGCACAAACATCATGACCAAAAGGCAAGGTGGGGAGGAAAGGATTTATCCAGCTTACACTTCCACATTACTGTTCATCACTAAAGGAAGTCAGGACAGGAATCCACAGGTCAGGAAGCAGAGGCCATGGAGGGATGTTACTCACTGGCTTGCATCCCCTGGCTTGCTCAGCTTGCTTTCTTACAGAACCCAAGACTACCAGCCCAGGGATGACACCACCCACAAGGGGCCCATCCCCCTTGATCACTAAATGAGAAAATGCTTTACAGCTGGATCTCATGGAGGACTTTCCTCAAGGGAGACTCCTTTCTCTGTGGTCACTCCAGCTTGTGTCAAGTTGACACAGAAAACCAGCCAGTACAATCCCTGGATGAGAAAATCTCCAGTTGGTCCCCACCATCTTCCCACGGACATTGTCCTCCTCCATGTGGCTTGCTCTTTCCACAGCCTAGGATGCCACAGCTCCCACCTTCAGGGCTTCCAGACGTGTCCCTCCTACTCCCTCAGGTCCCAATGTCAAGATGCTCTCTGATAATGACCCCAGCTCTCATTATGTCATCTGGTTAGGTGAGATGAAGTTTCATTCTAGACTCAGTCAGTGGCAGCTGACCTTCACCCAGTGAATCCTGAGAGTAGAAGCCTGTCCCGTGCCCCTTTGCTACTGCCACAGTCCTGTTTCTGTGTGTCACTCATGTTTGGGGAGGTGGTCACTTTGATACATGTTGAGGTGGAAGGGCAAACCAGGGGAGTCATTCTCTTCTCCAAGCATATGGATTCCCAATTCCCGTCACTGAACTTAGGTGCTCAGACTTAATGCCCAATGCTGTTGCCAACTGTGTCATGTCATAAAGGATGTGCAACATCCCGGTTAAAAGAAAACATGTTTCATACCCTGCCACTTTGCTGAAGTTGTTTATCAGCTGTAGAAGTTCTCTGGTGGAGTTTTTTGGGTCGCTTAGGTAAACTATCATATCGTCTGCAAATAATGATAGTTTCACTTCTTCCTTTCCAATTTGTATCCCTTTGACTTCCTTATGTTGTCTAATTGCTCTTGCTAGAACTTCAAGTACTATATTGAAAAGATATGGAGAGAGGGGGCAGCCTTGTCTAGTCCCTGATTTTAGTGGGAATGCTTCAAGTTTCTCTCCATTTATTTTGATGTTGGCTACTGGTTTGCTGTAGATTGCTTTTACTATGTTTAGGTATGGGCCTTGAATTCCTGCTCTTTCCAAGACTTTTAGCATGAAAGGATGCTGAATTTTGTCGAATGCTTTTTCAGCATCTAATGAGATGACCATGTGGTTTTTTTTCTTTCAGTTTGTTTATGTAGTGGATTACATTGATGGATTTCCGTATATTGAACCATCCCTGCATCCCTGGGATGAAGCCTACTTGATCATGGTGGATGATCGTTTTGATGTGCTCTTGGATTCGGTTAGCAAGAATTTTATTTAGTATTTTTGCATCTATATTCATAAGAGAAATTGGCCTGTAGTTCTCTTTCTTTGTTGGATCTTTTTGTTTCGTTTTGAGACTATGTGGCTCTAGCTGGTCTAAAGTTAGCTATGTAGTCCTGTCCGGCCTTAGTCTCACAGAGCTCCTGCTCTGCCCCCTCAGGGCTGGGAGTTAAGGTGTGGCCACCACACTCTGCTGAGCTCCCATCTTCATCTACCTTCTCCAGACAGTCAGCTGCTGCTCCCATCCTTTCAGACACACCCTCTGCCTTATATTTTTGAGAACAGAGGCCACAAAACACAGTGATTTGTGGACTGAGGCTATAGAAAGACAATTGGAGTGGTTGGTCAATTTGACCTAAAAGGAAGCCACATAGTCTACTGGGATACTCCTGAAATCCTAACAGTAGAGAAAGAGAGAAACCAATCTCAAGTCTCAAGGACAGTTTGAGGCACATGAAGTGACCTTGTCTGCACAGATGCTCAAGGGAAATGAACGATTTGAATGCAGATCACAGGTAGAGCACTTCTCCAGCCAATACCTAGATCAAATCCCAGGATCAAACGGCTTTGCCTCCCAAAACAAAGGGGCTTATCGATCCATGTCATGTTTGGCTTTGTTTTTAACCCTCCAAAACTGGACTGACCTGAAACTGAAAGTGTAGACTAGGATACATGCAATCCTCCTGCATTTTCCTCCAGTGTTGTAATTTTAGGCTGCTGCCAAGAAGCATGGTATCCATGCAGCATGTGAGGAGCAAATAAGAGAAACAGGCCTGGAAATAAGGTGATATCACATTGGCTGCTGTACAACTGTAGGCGCTTGTAGTGTGCCTTGTCTACAGAATCAGCTCTGTTGAGTCCCTTCTCAACAACAAGGAAGTTATTAGAAAGACAGGATCCTCTTACCCACAACCCAACACTCCTTATTCTCCAGTGTCACATGACATAGATAGGGTTCACCACATCAGGCTCTAAAGCTTTGAAAGAAAAAAGACACAACACCATTTTATAAATGCATCTTTTGTCTGTTGAAGGTAGACTATGGGGAGGTTGGACAAATAGCATTTCCATTGCCCTGCAAAGGCGGTTTGTATACTGTTTGCTGTAAGGGAATGAGGTTTGGATTTCTTTTTCCTGAATTTCACTTTCTACATGGATATGAGATTCAGAGCAGCCAAGGTTGGAACTGGATGAAACTGTGGTTGACATGAATGATTGTGTGGACCGACCCTCACATGCTGCCAGTGTGGGAAAATGGTCTTTGATATCGTCAAATAGTGAGTGGTCTTGGGTAACTTCAAGCCTACATCATCATCAGGATGGTAACAGGTGCTTCCTGTGAGGTGTGGAGGACAACATACAGAGACTGAAAATATATTCTCTCTTAAATGCTCTCAGGATCATCTCCTTGAATAACCAAGTCCCCTCTGTACTCCTATATGTGGCAGTACAGAGGGTGTGTGACTCCAAAGGGTCCTTGGTCATTTTAACATAGGTGAGGCATGGTAACACACATTCCTGAAATTCCTCCTTTTGGGAAGGAGAGGCAGAAGGATCCTGAAATTCAAGGTCCCTCTCAGCTACAATGCCTGTTGAAAGATAGCCTGGGAAACTTGATAACCTGTTTTTGAACAAAACTAAACACACAAAGTCAATCAGGAAAGCAAACAAATAAATAGATCTCAGAGGAACCCAAAGGGAAACTTAAAAGTCCTGGAGACCAACTACTTCTTAACTTCCTGGAGGTCTGCTGCCCCCTGCAGACACCCATTAGTCTCCCACAGCCAATCTACAAGGTGACACAACTTAAGAGAACACACATAAATCCCTGCTTGTCTTATTCAATGCAAATGTTATCCAATGCAAATGTTTAAGAGCCTGGTTGTGGGCCAAGCTTGGCCATACAATAGGATACTAACCGTGGAAGATCACTTGTTGGAAACCAGTATGGTAAGCAATGTGAGTTAGAGACTATCTCCATATGCACATCCATTCTCTATTCATAAAAGCAGAAACCACCTGTTACAGGCTCATGTCTGTAACTCAGCATGTAGTAGACTGAGGCAGGTGAGCAGGTTTCCATGTATCTGCAACTAGCTTGTCTACCCTGAGAATCCTAAGGCAGTCTGCACTATATATTCACTATATATGTATACGTATATAGTGAAATCTGGTGTCAAATAAAACCTATGGATCAACATATAAAGTAATTGCTGAAGGCATTGGAAAAGGCCTGAGGGATAGCTCTATGGTAAAGTGATTACCTCCACTACACAAGTAGAACCAGAGTAAACAAGACAATATCAAGATTTTGTAAAGGAGAGGCTGGGGAGGTGGCTCAGCAGTAAAGAGCATTAGCAGCTTCGGAATCAACTTAGGAATACTTTTATGCCTACCATTAGTATATCTATATAAAATTTTCCATGATAATCTTCAGTTCTAACATGTTTTTCTACATTTTTCTACAATTTTATCAGAAGTATTTTCCACGTAAATCTTCAATTCTATCATAAAATGTTTCTATCCCATATTTCAATTAATTTAGCAATGTTTTACATGTCTACCACTTTACTCCTTAATTTTCCATGAAAATTATCAATTTTAACGTGTTTATCTGAAGCTACCTGTGTGGTGTCCAAAGCAGTCTGCATTCTCACACTGAATCACTGCACACTTAGTAGAAGCAACTTTGAATAACTGTGGCTGTTTATTTAGATTTGCTCAGTTAGGCCATTAAGGTCTTATACTGTATCATAGTGACTCTTCTTTCTGCTAGAGCAATTTAATGTTCACCAACTAAAGTAGAGACTTCAGGATACATGAAAACTTTGTTTTGGAATTGGCTCGAGGACTAAAGAGATGTCTTGGTGGTTAAGAGCACTGACTGCGCTTCCAAAGGTCCTGAGTTCAATTCCCAACAACCGCATGGTGGCTCACAACCATCTGCAATGTAATCTGACACCCTCTTTTGGTGCGTCTGAAGGCAACTACAGTGTACTCATCTACATAAAATACATAAATAAATCTTTAAAAAATAAGTGGCTTAAAAAGTTCTCAGAGATTATTTTGGTAATAACTGACAATTAACTGTTTTGCTTCTTCACTGTTGTTCAGACCTGTGATCTTTCTTCTCCCAACTACAAATTGTTCAATAAATTTTAGAAATGTCAAAAAGGTTTATATAATTTTTAGTTATGTGTTCTTGTGTGTGTTCTGTGTGTAGATATGTTTACAGAAATGAAGGTGACCTACCACAGAGAGCTGTATCCTTCTGAATCGGGAATTTAAAGGGCTTATGAGGCACCTGACACAGGTGCTAACTTGAGTTGTGGAATCTAACTTGAGTTCTCTGAAAGAAAAGTCCGAATTCTCAACTCCCAAGCCCTGCTGTGAGCTGCATCAGATTGGCTCATGTGTTTGTTTGGGGGATCACTAACATCTCCCTGGCACGGCACATGTGCGTGCACCTATGGGGGAGGGGCAGGGTAGACCCTTGCATGTCATGGCACAAGGGTAGAGGTCAGAGGACAGCTGGATAAATGGGTTTCTCCTGCCACTTGGGTCCGGGGTGAAGGACCTTTGTTTGCTGTAAGCATTTTCACTCACTGAGCCATCTTACCCTTTCTGTTGTCGTCTGAGGCAGGAATCAAAGGCCAGGCTGGCACTGAACTTCATCAGTCTTTTTGCCTCTGCTCCCAGAGTCAGGACAGGGATGACAGATGCTTCCCCACCAGACATTTCTGTTGACGATTTGTGAGGGAGGAGTTATTTTCTTCGTAGTTTCAAAGGGTTTTCTGTCTATCACAGGGAGGGTCTGATAGGCCAGAAACCTTACCTGAGGCAACTGGAAAATGAGAAGAACACTGACAGTAAGCTAAAACTATGTCCCCAAGTGCACTTTCAGGGGATTCTTCTTTTTACCATCTCATGATTATACATGTATGGACATGCATAGGGTTCAAGTCAGATGCATTGTGGGAGAAGACCTGGAAAGGAAGTGAAGGGCTATGTATACAAAGAAACTCTATCAATCATAACAGAGATCCACACACACTGTACTCCTAGTGAGAAAACTCCTCTGTTCCCCAAACCCCATAAAAGCAAGCCTCATTCAGTCATCTGGACCTTGAGTGCCTTATATGGCTGCTGTCAGTGCTGATGTCCTTCCCATTGAATGACAGCCCCTCACTACCTGGCAATCTGTATGGACTTTTAGTTCATTGTTGAATAAGAGGGCAAGAATCTGAAAATCACCTGTGGTCAGACACTGACTACAGGTCACAAGATTTTACCATTGAGCCCTCTCCCAGACACTTTAAATATTTTTGTGTCTGTCTATTGATCTATCTATCTATCTGTCTGTCTGTCTGTCTGTCTATCTATCTATCTACCAGTTTGGGGGATTCAATTTTGTTTTTCAAGACAGGATCTCTCTGTGTGGCCCTGGCTGTACTGGGATTCACTCTGTAGAGTAGACCAGCATTGATCTCAGAGTTCTACATGTCTCTGTCTCCCAAGTTCTGAGCTTAAAGGAAGTGTGTCACCACTGCTCTGCAAGTTTACCTTTTATAATGACACAAGGTCTTGCTCCATTTTCTGGTCTGCCACAGTCTTGTACCCCAGGCAGGTCATGTATCTAGAGTCCTCCTGTGTCAGGCTCTAGCATGGCAGGGACAGCTGTCTGACTCACCTTAAAATCTCCATGAACCAAAGGGATGGGTGGTTAGCCTGGGCTTCAAGGTTACCTAGAATCTAGCTCTGTAACTGGCTCTGACCTCTGACTGAAAAGGAAAGTCTGCAGCTGTACTGGCTGGTTTTGTGTGTCAACTTGACACAGGCTGAATTATCACAGAGAAAGGAGCTTCAAGTGAGGAAGTGCCTCCATGAGATCCAGCTGTGGGGCATTTTCTCATTTAGTGATGAAGGGTGGGAGTGCTCATTGTGGGTGGTGCCATCCCTGGCTGGTAGTCTTGGGTTCTATAAGAAAGCAAGCCGAGCAAATCAGGGGATGCAAGCCAGTAACAACCCTCCATGGCCTCTGCTTCCTGACCTGTTTGAATTCTTGTCATGACTTCCCTTAGTGATAAACAGTGATATGGAAGTGTAAGCCGAATAAATCCTTTCCTCCCCAACTTGCTTTTTGGTTATGATGTTTGTGCTGGAATAGAAACCCTGGCTAAGACAAATTGGTACCAGCAAAGTGGAGTATTCCTGTGACAAACTGACCATGTTCTGGGGAGGACTCTGGAAGGACTTTGGAACTTTGCAATAGAAGAACCATTGGATTTTAAGAGCTCAGTGGGATGTTTGGTGGAGCTTGGAGGATAATGTTGAGAACGTTGCAAATGATAGAGGCCTGGCTAGTGAAAATCAGAGGGAAGATTAAAGACTCTTATGAGGGCTGTTGCTGTTTTGATTGTGAAGTTCTGTGGTTTGGGTTATCTGGGGCTGAAGAATTGGCTGTGACTAAGAAGATACCAGAACTACTAAAGCAAAACCTTTGCATTGCTGGGACTATTGATGCAATTTAGCTGGAGCTAAGAAAGGATCAGTGATTTAGAAGAGACCAGCATCCATTGAGGTGATATCTTCTGAGAAGTGTTTTCTGAGAGCACAAAGAGGCTTTGTTCTGGAGATAGCCAAAGTTGTACTTCCTGCTGCAGTAGGACTTGGTAATGTCTAAGAGTCACCATGTGGTACTGTTTTGAAGGCATGAAGGGTTCCTGAAGAGCAGTTGAGGCTTGGCACTGTGGGAGGCCATGGAAGGCCATTGGTGAAGGTACAGTCTCAGTTGCAATTGATGATCCAGGACTTGAAGGAGTCAGGCAAAGGAGTTGAGGCTTGGCACCATGAAGAGAGTCAGTGAGAGGCTATTGGTACTACCTAGTTACATTAGAATACAGCAGTGTTGTGGTGATGCCAGTACCATGAACGACCAAGAACAGCAACAGCAGTCAAGTACAGGCATCTGGAGCCTAGAAGACAAGGTGTGTGCTGCAAAGGGCAGAGCTGGAAAAGTGACCCAAGCCCTTGGAGGAATCCAGAAGATCATGAGTGGTTCCCAGACATTGGAGTTTGATTTTGCTTTTGATTGTGACTGTGCCCTGACATTATTTTCTTCATGAAGGAAGAAAATATTTTAGTGGAGCCCACAGTTAAGAGACTTTGAATTGTAAAAAAAAAGACTTTGAATTTTAAAAGAGATTGGATATTTTAAAATAATTGAAATTTTAAGAATTTGCAAAGACTGGGACTTTAAAGTTATTTAGATCTTGGGGATGAATAAGAAAATAAGGGTTGAGGCTTAATGGTGATGTGTTTGTGTGTCAAGTTGACAAGTCAGTTGTGCTGGCTGGTTTTGTGTCAACTTGACACAAGTTGGAGTTATCACAGAGAAAGGAGCTTCAGGTGAGAAAATGTCATGGCCTCTGCATCAGCTCCTGCTTCATGACCTGCTTGAGTTCCAGTCCTGACTTCCTTTGGTGATCAGCAGCAATGTGTAAAGTGTAAGCTCCATAAACCCTTTCCTTCCCAACTTGCTTCTTGGTCGTGATGTTTGTGCAGGAATAGAAACCCTGACTAAGACAGCAGTTTTTTTGCCCTCATACTGCCAGGGACACAGACCTTCTTCACGCTGCTTGCTCTCTCACATACCAGGCTCCAAGGGCTCCTACCTTCAGGACTTTCAGACTTGCTCCCTCTACAGCACAGGTACTCAACCTGTGGGTCACCCTTTGAGTTGTATCCGACATTTATATTATGATTTATAATAGTAGAAAAATTACATTTATGAAGAAGCAATAAAACTAATTGTATGATTGGGAGTCACATCTCTAGGCCACAGCTCTAGGAGGGTTGTGAACCACTGCACCAGGACCTGGCAGGGATCTGTGAGGGCCTTTTAGAGATTAATGGAAGGGGATGAATGTGGATGCCATGGTCTACAGTGCAGCTAGAGTGAAGAGAGGAATGGAGATGCAACGCAGTACTTCAATGCCTCTTTATCTGTTTCCTGGCCTTTCACAACATGAGCTGCTCACATCAATGGGCTGATCTAATGTCTCAGGTCTGGATGTCAAGATAAACTTCAGCATTGAGTCTCAGTTATTCTTTGTTAGTGAGTTAGGTGAGATAGAATTTAACATGCAGCTTAGCCAGACTCAAAGAACTAACAATCTCATTTCTGCCTCCTGTTATAAGGGTGAACCACCATGCTGGCTCAAATCATATTTTACTCAAATAGAGTCTTACTATTATGGTTCTTGAATGGCCTCAAATGGAGAGAGATCCTCCCACTTCTGCTTAGCAGATGCTGGGATTAAAGTTATCTGAGTCCAAGCCTGACTTGTCTGTCAGTCACAATTTCATCTCTCTATTCAGCATGCAGGGATGGTCTTCTCTGAAACCATTTTCCCACATAGAACAAGGGCCCATCCTCCTCCTACACACAGTTTTGTAATATCCTTGGAAACCAGATTTGTGTAGCGCAGGTGGCCTCCACCTTGCTATATAGCCAATGCTGACATTGAACCTCTGATCCTTAGATGTCAAACTCTTGAATTCTGGGATGTCAAGTGTGTTCCACCATGTCTACTTCATGCAGTGCTAAAGAAAGTACTTAAAAGAACTCTGAAAGAGAGCATTTGAACAAACCTAGGTCATATTCATTGGCTCACAACATTAATTCTAACAGGAGGAAGGTTGATGCAGGAGGATTGCTCACAGTTGAAATTTCAAATCAATTAGCTACAGAGCAACCCCGTATCTCAAAAGCAAATCCAAAACTAACTTCAAAAATACTGTCTTAGTCAGGGTTGCTATTTCTGTGATGAAACACCATGACCAAAAACAACTTGGGGCGGAAGGGGCTTGTTTGTCTTACCCTTTCCCATGGCTGTACATCATCAAAAGAAGTCAGTACAAGATTCTGAAAGTGAAGCTGATGCAGAGCCCAAGGAGGGAGGCTACTTACTGGCTTTTTCCCCATGGCTCCATCAGCCTGCTTTCATATAGAACACAGGACCACCAGCTCCCACAATGGGCTAAGCCCTCCCCTATGAATCACTAAGAAAAATGCCCTCCAGGAGCTAACTGAGTTCCTACCTGTTCACACAGGTACTTCACAGGGATACAGAATCAGTCTGCCCTTGGGCAGTCACTAAGCTGCCATGGAACTCAGAATAGTGCTGGTTTTCTCCTCATAATAAACTGATGATTCTTTTGACCCAAGTTTGGTGTACCGGAGAGGCTGAGACAAGAGGATTACAAGTTTGACTAAATCTGGTCTAAAAAGTGAGGAAGAGGGCTGTCTAGGCTGCATAGCAAGATCCTACCTCGAGAAATAAACAAAAACCATGCCAAATCATCAACAACAAAAAGAAAGCAGAGTGTGGTGGTATACTTCTTTAATCCTGGAACCTTGGGATGTAGAGGCATGAGGATCTCTGAGTTTGAGTACAGCCTGGTCTGGTCTATATAGCAATGTTCAGGCAAGGCAGAGGTAATTAGTGAAACTATGTCTTCAATACTGCAACAACAGAAACACACGAGAGAGAGAGAGAGAGAGAGAGAGAGAGAGAGAGAGACAGAGACAGAGACAGAGACAGAGACAGAGACAGAGACAGAGACAGAGACAGAGAGAGAATTAGATAGCTGCTTGTCCTGGTGCAAGTCTGCTGGAACTTAAAGTAAAGGCTCCCAGCCACTGTTCATGTAATGGTGGGGATCGAACTACAGGTTTCCTGCATGTTAGGCCTGCAACATTCCTCAGCAGGGCTTCATCAACAAGCCCTGGTCCAGTGTGTTTTGAAACCATGAATACTTATTTTAGCTGATTAGTAAGCTCAATGCCTTTCCTTCTCCACAGATATAAGAAATCAAGACCATAAGGCTAATGACCAAGTCAATGCCCAAGAAGAACATGAAAAGAGTAGACATCCAGTTTTCTATTATCTGACCATTAAGCCAAAACTGCCCTCAGGAGAAGTTCAGTCATTATTTTATTGTGCTAGAAGCCTCTTAGAATATCAGAATTTCATTTGACTCTTGAGTCTTCTGTCTCTATGGTCCAAAGTTCTTCATGCCAATTTTAACCACTAACTCTAGACTTCCTACATGATGTTCTACCCCTAACACACAGAGTCACTGTTCTGTGTCTTTTTAAGGAGACATGCCTCTACTGGATTTGATTTCTCAGTGCATAGAAGTAACTTTCACCCTATCGTTGCCAAAAAGAAAAAGTCAGCCAAGCAATGATGGCACACAACTTTGATTCCAGAAATTGAAAGGCAGACACAGGTGGATATTTTGAGTTTGAGGCCAGCCTGGTCTATAGAGCAAGTTCCAGGACAGCCAAGGCTACACAGAGAAATCCTGTCTCAAAAAACAAAACCCCACCAAAAAAACAAAAAAGGAAATGTGTGTCCTCAGGTCAGAACACTAGAGATCATGACTTTCAGGGCAGTTACAGGTAGCAACGTGACTGATTTGTGTTCCTGGAGACAGCATACCATGACATGGATGGCATCTGGGACACTGGGAAGCAAGAGACACATCCCTCCAGGGGACTCACCATCAGAAATAAGGAACTGCCTGCAGCATTCCTAGATGGTGACATCTCAGCGGCCTGTGGTCAGCTCATTTGTAAAAAAAAAAAAAAAAAAAAAAAAAAAAAAAAAAAAGTTGTTCCCTTTCTCTTAGCAATGGCAGTATAGAACTTATCTGTACATGATTGCTCTTCAATTGGTCTTCCTGTGCATAGACATTCTGTTATACCTGGTTGTCCTATTTCTTTTTCCTTCAGCTCTTATGAATTCTGTGAAACTATATGTTCCTTTATATAGTGATTCCTTTTTAAAAAATTGTTTGTTTATTTTATGTGTATGAGTACAGTATTGCTCTCTTCAGACATATCAGAAGAGGGCATCAGAGCCCATTACAGATGGTTGTGAGCCACCATGTGGCTGCTGGGAATTGAACTCAGGACCTCTGGAAGAGTAGTCAGTGCTCCTAACAACTGAGCCACCTCCCCAGCCCATATATAATTATTCCTAAACAATCAAAAATTGAGACATAGGGGACAGCAGAGCATAGTCCTAATGTCCTGGATTCATGCTGTAAAAACACTTCTGGAAAGTTAACCTAACAACATGATCATTTTGGGAACAATGTAGTAGTAACTATACAATGGCAATGGTATGGCTTGTGAAGAAAGTTTGAAGAAATTATGTCTAGAAACAAATTAGAAAATGAAACAGAACCACATACTGGTAGAATCATACAGGGTCCATTACAAGAAAGTGAAGGAATTTACTGGAACTTCGAAAATGTATGAGAGACACAATCAAGAAATAAGGAAAAAATGGAATAAGGAAACACAAACATGGTATACTTTAATTAAGAAAGAAAAAAAGCTATTGAAGTTATTAAATGAGTTTTGTACATTTGAGAGTGGTTCCTGGTCTCCTGTGGATAAGCAAGCAAAAATTAGACTCCTGAAAGAAGGCTTAGAATGCATAAAATCATACACTCGTAAAACTGAGCTAAAACACTGAGACTCTTATTAGATCATTGTGTGCTACATGCAGAGGCAGATATTGGTAATTGCTGAGTGAAAGATTAATCTGATTCTTTCTAACCACTATCTGACACCTTTGCCCATGTCATGTGTCAATAGGAAACCCACACGTTGCTGTCATTGGAGCTTTGAGCTCTGAAGTAGAAGTTTAAGGTTAAAGTTTAAATAATGGTAAGCTTGCTAATTGTATTTTGGCCACAATCCTGGGAATATAGAAAGCTTGAAACTTTGGGGAACAACTGTAATTTTTAATTCTTTGTGAGATTTGATCATTCTTGTGGATTTGACACATCTGGTAATGATTATACAATGTCTCTCTTTCTACTTCCTCTTCTGAGTGACAATAAAAGGCTAGGGTTGGTCAGAGGTGAGAGAGTGTGTACATCCTCAAGCCTGAGAGCAAGAGAGCTAGCAAGGTGGTGAATGGACACAAGCTGAGACTGCCTGTCAGCTTGTACCATCAAATGCTGTCTGTACATCCATTCTACGCGATCCAGATATCCATGCTTCCATTTGAGACTCTGACACTGTGTCCAGGCTGGACTCTGGCATTGAGCTACCTTAAAGCCTTCAGTACACCCATGAGCCCCAGGTAAGTATAGTCAAATCTATGCAAAAGTCACCAATGTCATCAGCACTCTCCTGAGGGACCAGATAGAGTTTCTGGCTCAACTGAGTGATATTTTCTGTGTGGCATTTTCTCTGAGCATCAAAGGTGCTCAGAGATGGCCATGGAGATGCTGTTCTCATTGTAATAGATCTAACTGATCTAGTTGCAGGGGCTTAGGGCTGACAGAAAGGATGTGAGTTGGGAGTGCCTCTTCCTACAGCTGTCCAATCTCAAGGTTTCTAGAATAGATGCAACTCTCTTCAGAAGTACATGGAGGTGCCCAATACATAAATGTATGTGATGGTTTGTTTATGCTTTTCCCAGGGAGTGGCACTATTAGGAGGTGTGGCCTTGTTGGAGTAGGTGTGTCACTGTGGGTGTGGGCTTAAGACCTTCACCCTAGTTGCCTGGAAATTAGTCTTCCACTAGCAGCCTTAAAATGAAGATGTAGAACTCTCAGCTCCTCCTGCACCATGCCTGCCTGGATGCTGCCATGTTTTTGCCTTGATGACAATGAACTAAACCACTGAGCCTGTAAGCCAGCCCCAATTAAATGTTATCTTTTATAGAACTTGCATTGGTCATGGTGTCTGTTCACAGCAGTGAAACCCTAACTAAGACAATGTGATACTTCCACACAGTGAGATCAAGTTTGGGAACTGATTCAGGTCTGGGATCAGGGCTAGATGAGTCAAGTCTTCCTGTGAGAGATGGCAGTGAGAGATGGATAGGGCCTCCAAAGGAGGGAGGGGGTGTCTTCAAGCACCTAAGCCAAGAAAGGGATAAGTTTTGGCAGTGTTAGACATGGATTCGTAGGGATCTTTCGGTCTAGGTAGATGGCCTCACTTGACCCAACATCAGACCACTCATTCTAGGACAATATTCAGATATCGCCATTGGATTCTTGTCACTCAATTCTTATCCCTCTTGTCTCAGGCCTGTCTGCATCATTGTGGGACTGGCCCAGTCCTCAATTCTGCTGCCCCTTTTCCTCACTGCCAATGAGGAGCCACAATACTACATACATTGGGCCAGGAGGAAGGACCGACCTGTTCAGGAGAGTGCTATGCCACCTTGACACAAACTAGAGCCATCTGAAAGAAAAAAGCCAGTGTTGAGAAAATTCCTCTATGAGATCAGGGAGCATGCCGGCAGGCTCCTTGCAAACAGTCTTCTAACCTCCATTTCAGCAGTGACATTTTCTCTCTGCCCCACTTTGTCCTCGTCTCTCTGTCTCTGTCTCTCTGTCTCTCACACACAAATAAATGTGAAAAACTCTAAATCCTTAAGGTGTGTAATTTCTTTTCATCACCGATGAGTGAAATTTATGACATTGCCCTCCATCTCCCAGTGAACTTTCCCTGACCATGCTCTTGTACATGCGGACACCACAAGAAACCATGAGCTAAGCTTTCACCTGACATCTGGGGGTAGGGACTAACCAGACTGTCAGCCCATTGACTGACAAAACCCTTTGATACCAGTGGCAGTTCTTCAATACCCCACCACCACCACTATGCTAGACGTGATGCAGAAAGCCTGTATCCCAGCATGGGAGGTGGAGTAAGCAGGTGTTCAGGGTCATCATTAGCTACATAACAATTACCAAACCAGCCTGGGCTCAAGGGTAATGACAAGAAAACAAAGGGAACCCCATCTTAAAGGATGGATTTGGATCTCAGGCAGCTTTCTTCATTGCTAAGCTTAGTTTCATACTCCAACTTTGTGCAATCCCCCAGTCTCAGTCTTCATCCTGGTAGCATTATTGTTGTGAGGCAATGCACATGGCTGAATTGTATTTGTATGTGAACCAAATGGTTCAGAGTGTTCCTAACAATAGACATGCACACAAAATCCCCTTAAAGAAAAGCCTCAAAGGATGTTGCCTTATGGTTTCTCTTGCTACAAAGAAACACTATGGCCAAAAGCAAGCAGAGGATGAAAGGGTTTATTTGGCATACATGTCCACATCATAGGGCATCAATGAAGGAAGCCAGGACAGGAGATCCAAGTGGCCTGAACCTGGAGGATGGAGCTGATGCAGAGCACACTGAGGATGCTGCTTACTGGCCTTCTCCTTCGTGGCTTACTCAGTCTGCTTTCTTAATAGAAAAGGATCACAAGCACAGGAGTGGCCTGGCCCTCAATGGGCGTGGTCCTCCCCATCCATCACTAAGAGTATGCCTTCTAGGTGGATCACATGGAGATGTTTTCACAACTGAGCTTTCCTTCTCCCTGATGACTCTAGCTTGATTCAAGTTGACATAAAAAAAAAATACCAGTACACCTTGGGACAAATGCCTTTTCATAATTGTGTAATCTGTTCTGGAATAAAGAGCCAACCAGACTGCTCTGTGATCTGCTGTGTTACCTACTAGAAAGGTTGAGGCAGGAGGATGGCTTGCATCCATTAAACTTATATAGGGAATTTGGAGATGTATAGGAATAGGGAGGGAGCTTGTCTAGAATCACAAACCTTGGGCTAGCTCTTCTGAACTATGACCTAGATGTGGTGGAACTTGCCTGCTATCTAAGAATTCAAATGTTGGCAGCCAGAGGTTCAGAAGCTCAAGGTCGCTGGGCAGTGGTGGCACATGCCTTTAATCCCAGCACTTGGGAGGCAGAGCCAGGTGGATTTCTGAGTTTGAGGCCAGCCTGGTCTACAGAGTGAGTTCCAGGACAGTCAGGGCTACACAGAGAAACCCTGTCTCAAAAAAAAAAAACAAAAAAACAAAACAAAAAAAACAAAAAAAAAAAAACAAAAAAAAAACAGAAGCTCAAGGTCATCATTTCCTACATATCAGTGGAGCTTATCTGGTCTACATACACCTGTCGCTCAAAAATTTAAAACTGCATTTAGGAAGGAGATGGGCCCTGGTTGTCAGAAGGTTTTAGATAAGAGCATCCCAGCAGGCCAAATAGAGAAATGAAATCATGTCTGAGAGCCAAGTCAGTCTTGGTCCCACACACCTTTCGTCCCAGCATCTAGGAGAAAGATGAAAGAAAATCTCTGAGGTTGAAGCCAGCCTGGTCTATAGAAAGAATTCTGAGACAGCCAGAGCTACATATTAAAACACCATTTCAAAAATAAAAGAATGGGATATGATCCAGCATGATGGCTTACATTTATCAAAACAAAAGGTAGATACAGTGTTGTCATGTCTTTGAGTCTAGCCTGGGCAAACATATAAAAACATCCAGAAAAAAAAAACAATCAAATAGTCAAACATGCCTGTACGCCACTTTAATTTCAATACTCCAGAGGCAGGAGAAAAGGGAGGTGGTCTACATAGTGAGTCACAAGACAGCCCATGTCGAATTATGATTATTTTGAGGCTAGAGAGATGCCTAAGGGGTTAGGAGCACACACAACTATTTCAGAGCACCTATGTCAGGTGGCTTAAAACCACCTGTAAGTAACTACAGATCTCAAGATATCCCAAGGAAATCTAATACTTTGTCATATCTCAACCTTCCTTTTTTGGTACCATCTTCTTATAACAGAAGTGTATTTTATTTGATCTCTGACTGGCCCACAGATTGAAGTGATTACAGTAGCATCTAAGAGTACCCACCAGGGAGTGATAGCATAAAGAGTTACTTATGCCTCAGCAATTGTTGTGGAATCATCCTCCTCTGGTTGGAGCTGTGAAATGTAGAGATGGTCCTGTCTTGGATTCCTTATTACTTGGAAGACATGGTTGACATCCAGCAAATAGAGCTCTTTCAGTCTACACCTCCTGTGTGTCAAACAAGAAGGGTATTAGGGTGGTTAGAGATGCAATGTATAATCTGCCTTGATCCAATATCTCAACCTCTCTTCATTACATTCTCTTTGAATTACAACACAGCCTTGCCTTCCACAAGAACTCAGACTCACTCACCTAGGCAAACCTCCTGGCCACTCAGCCAATCCACTCCATCCAACACAGCCTGGGAGTTATCTGCTGGAAGGAGTTCCTCGGGGAGCCAATATAGAGGTTGGGGTAGGGCCAAGTCGTTACCGTGCTCTTCACAATCTTCGTGTGCCTCTTAATGAAAGCCTCCTTGGACAGTGGTGGTAAAAACACTAAGGGGAGGACAGACAGCAAAGTCTTCATCACTCAACAGCCCCTGGATTGCCAGCTGATGGAGTATGGGACCAGCCTGGAAGCTCATCCTGAGAGATTCAGGTGGAAGGATCCTGTGGAAGCATCCAGAAAGAGATCCTCTTAGATCAAGGCTTAGGATAGCATTTACTTTCCCTTTACAGAAGGCACTTCAGGACCAGGGTCATGATCCTCACAGTAGAAAGTTAATTTTCCAACTTAACTTTCTGCTCATCTCACAGCCAGGGCTCCTCAAGGCAGCATGGTAGATGTGAATCACCCACATAAGGTGTGCCTTACCATTATCCTGCCAACCCAACCCTGCTCCTATAAATGTCACTTCTCAGAGGAGTAGGCACTCTGGAGATAATGGAGCCTCATCATTTTAGGATGGGCCATCTCTCCATAAAGACTCTCAAAGGAACCTGAAAGATCCTCTGAGAATCCTTGCTAACTCCTGTCATCTACTTTTGGGGCCTTGCCTCGGAGCAAATTCTGAAATGGGTAAGATTAATTACTGTTGCTGTCAGAACCTTAGACCTATTCCAGAGCATGGGAGATTGAAGAAGCACATTTGCCAATGTGACGCTACCTTGGGAAAAGGGCAGTGTCCAGCACAAGCACAGCAACAGAACTGAAAGTAAGAAACGCTTTTAAACAGCAAGGGTGAAAGGTGAGCTCTCATGCTGAGAACACAGACTGAGACATGACCCCAAGAGGGCCTGCCCTTGCATGCAATGTAAGAAGAAATATGTGGGAGAAAACAGTGTTAGCTCTTATTGTATTTCATTCCCATTTGGTTTTTACTGTACGTTGTATGTTTTACTGTTGTTTGAAGCAGAGTCTCATTATGAGGCATTTTCTAGACTGACACTTTGCTGTAAAACAGGACTTCAAGTAATAGAAATCTACCTACTTCTCCTGGAACGTAGGAGTACCCCCTACACAAATGTGATACTATTGCATATCAAGGTTCACTTGTGGGAACTGATTCAGGCCCGGGCCCAATGGTAGATGATTCAACTCTGACTGTGGAGCTGGCAATGAGTGATGGATAGGGTCTCAGCGTGTTTGTGTGGGTGTCGTCAGGCACCTAAGCCAAAAACTAGAGTTGAGCTTTATCAGTGTTGGATGGGGATTTGTGGGGTTGGTTTTGCCCAGAAAGACATCCCCACTTGGCCCTAGTAGGTCAGGCTGCCCATACTAGGACAAAATCTTGTCAATTGGAGTCTTGTCACTCAAGTCACACCACTGTTTTCACAGGACCGTCAGCATCACTGTGGGACTGGACCCTGTACTCTGGGTCCAGTACTCTGTACTCTGTCGATTCCTTTCCTCACCGCCAATCAGAAACCACAGTGCTGAACACAGCAGATCAGCAAGAAGGACCAAAGAGGATTTAACAAAATATTTAAGATGAAATCAGCAGCACAGCTTCCCTGTTTACAGTACTTCTTTCCAACTCCTGACATTCAACCCCATCATCACTCATGTCCCACCACTTCACGAGAGCCCCAGGTCCTAAGCAGCTCTTCACACCGAGACTTACAAACCAGCAGAGTGCAGTTCAGACACCTTCCCGGTCACTGATAGGACCACAATAACTTCTCCACATCAAGCACCCAATAATCTTTAATGGAAAAGAAAAACTCACCCTGGGGGGCCCAGCAGCTCACCATCCTTCCTCATCTGAGCAACTTTTCAGGTGGAGTCTTTGAAAGCAGACACTGTTCCTAGAGAGATGCCAGAGACTCCTAACAATCTTAGTGTCTCATCTAACACAAGTATATACACAGGCAAGAGCTGAGAACTCCTGAAAGGCTTTTGCTTTCCTCACCAGAAGAAGAGAACAAAACCAAAGGATGTCTTTCATCATCAATTACAAAGTGTGCTTAGTCTCAGCCAATCATCTTCCCACTCTTGATGTCACAAGCAGACAGGAACTAGGGCCATGCAGTTGACCCTGTGATTCCTGCAGAGGCTCTAGAAGGAAAAGGCATATTAAAATTCTACAGACAGAAGTTTATATCTCATCATTTTTTAGTGTAGCCTATGTTGTAGATTTTTTAAAGGTTTTTCTTTCTTCATTTAATACAAAGTATACAGGTGTGTAATTATATCCAGGCATACTTACAGTACTCTCAGAGTCCAGAAGAAGGTGGCAATCTCTAGGAGCTAGAGTAACAGGTGTTTGTGGACTGTCTGGGCAAGATACTATGGATTAATTCTGGTCTTATTCAAGAACATTACAAACCTTAACCAATGATCCATCCCTTAAGTCTCTGACAGAAAGTCCCAGCCAAAATTTAGTTGATTATTTCCAACAGTGTATAAATGTACAATATCAACTTGAGTTCATTAGGAAATAAAGACAATTAGAAAAATCTAACCCATTAACAGTTATAAAAAAAAAAAGAATGTATTAAGGAATTAGGAAATCACTGACACATAGCCTGGGAGGAAGAGCATTGCTATGGAATACAGCCATCTAGGGGTGGAGGTTGGGAACCAGAGCTAGAAACACATGGAATATCAATCTGCTTGCACTGAATCACCCACCCCTGCCCTTGTGCTTCATCGCACATGAATGGAAAGCAAAGGGCTGTAAGACATTAGAGGGGGAGGGATTCTTATGTAATAAAAGCCAAGGTACACAAGAGAACATGACTTAACAGAAACAAAAATTTCACGGAACAGGAGAGAAGGGTGATGCAAGTGTCACTTCTCATCTACAAATCTTCATCACTGTGATTTTTATTAGTCTGTATCCAGAAGTCAGATTGTGGTGTCTAAAAATAACACTGTACATGTAAGACATTGTAATTATTAAATAGTAGAAAGTTATAATATTGATTCTAAGCCTTTTGACTAAGAAAGCCTGTTTAGTCGACTATCTCTTCTCCATCTATAACATTCCTTTCCTTTTGAACTATTTTGTAGCATTTTTGTGTGTGTGTGTGTGTAGAAGGACCAGAAAAAAAGATAGATGTGTTGTCAGCTCTCATGTGATAAGGGACGGAACTTTGTTTCCTCTGATCAAATCCCAAAGGCAGCTATTGCTAAGAACAAAGGAGGAATGGGATTGAACAAAATAAAGCCTTTTAAAGATGTTTAAAAATCTATAAGCCCTATGGTATCAAAATTGCAACCTTAGATATCTGGATTAAAAATACTTTTAAAAGGTTATGTTACTTAGTTAGAAACTAAGTCTTTCATGTGGTCTGCGAATTATATCTTGGGTATTCAAAGGGAGTGGGTGGATGGGTAGAGGAACACCCACATAGAAGCAGAGGGGGCAATAGGAGAGGAGGTTTCCTTGAGAGGGGGAAACCAGGTAAGGGGATAACACTTGAAATGTAAATAAATTAAAATAATTAAAATAAATAAATACATTTTTTAAAAAAGAAAGAAACTAAGTCCTTGTGCCCAGGAACAATACTTGGGGTTTGGTATGTCTTCTCAAAACAACTTTTTTATCCTGCAAAGGAGAAATAAAGAATATGATTACATAATCGTTCAGACTGTAAAAAATATTAGCATGTAAAATCATGTGCAGGACACATTCTAACTCCACATATGTCTACAGTACTTCAAACATAAAGAAACTTGATAAAGAAGAAAAGAGGGTCTGCAGAGATGGCTGCAGGCTAGGAGCACAGCTCTTAGTGCTCTTACAGAGAGAGGGCTGAGGGTCAGTTCCCAATAACCACAGGGCAGCATACAACCATGATTGTTAGTTCCTGTTATGTTGGCTTTGTCTTGGACTGCATTGTTCATTTCGTTCACCTGTTTGATTGTGTTTTGCTGTGTTTCTTTAAGAGATTTATTTACTTCTTCTTTAAGGGTTTCTAAATGTTTACCTGTGTTTTCCTGTATTTCTTCCAGTGAGTTATTTATAACCTCCTTAAAGTGCTCTTATCTTCATGACATGGGATTTTAGGTCATCTTCCTGATTTTCAGGTTTGGTGGTGTATCCAGGGTTTGCTGTGGTGAGAGAACTGAGTTCTGATGATGCCAAAGTATATTGACTACTGTTACTTATGGTCTTGTGCTTGCCTCTTACCATCTGGTTATATCTGGTGATAGCTGGCCTGGGTGTCTCTGTCTGTAACCAACCTGCTGTTTCCTGGGAGCCACCATGTGATGGCTGGGCATCACAGCTGTGTTCCTGGCGAGAGCAGCAGTGGCCTTAACTGCTGAGACATCTCTCCAGCTGCCAAGGTAGTCAGAGTTTTTTTTAAAGTAACCACACATCCGCACAAATACTATGAACAGATGACCCATTTCTCCAGCCCCTGCATTCTATTTATTTATTTTGTGTGTGCATGTGCAAAGCACACATTCCCACCTTGGACTGCTTAATGTCAGAGAACATTTGGGGTCAGCCCTGTCCTTCCACTATGTGCATCCCAGGGAATAAGCTACAGGTATCAAACTTGTTGCTGGACCCCTTTCCCTTCATGGCAAATTCTGCCACCCATATTTAACAAGAATAACAATGAGGGATGAAATAAGTACGCTTCAAAATTCATCATTGCTATCTCTTATGGGGGGGGTACAAGGACTAGTCTTAGCAACACAGAATAAGGACAGTTGTCTGAGTGTCAGAAGCTTTTTATGTGGCCGGACCTGGTGAGTACTTGCACAGTGGTGCAAGAGCTTGTGATTTAAATGGAGGCTAATTTGTCTGCATGTTAGATGTCTTCCATGAGATCTACAGAATATAACAAAAACTTGTGTAAAGATAAATAGCTTGTGCTGCCATGTGAACATTTCCAGGTCTAGGTAAACATCTGTGCAGTACTATGTGTTGCCGTGTGTGTGTGAGCGCCACCTTTTGGTTCGCTCTTGTTACTGCAGGCTGAATCCTTTTCTTCCAGGTCTGAGTGGTACCACAATGCATCTTCTGTAACCACAACCTTCTGGTGGGTTCTTGTTACTGCAGGCTGTCTGGTTTTTTTCTGGTTTTGGTTTTTGTTGCTGTCTTTGTTCACAGATTCTGACTGGCATCACATCTGTCTCCTGTAAGTGCCACCCTCTGGTTGGTTCTTTTTATTACAGGCTGAATCTTTTTCAAGTTCTGGTTGGTCATGTGGTCATGGAAAATAATACAGATAAAATGGTAGACAAAAAAACATTATTAAATTAATTGAAAGAGGAATTACAAACATTTTCTGATAAAACTGATTTACATGAAAAACATTTCTGTTAGCCTATGTCTTTTTATTGGGGAATTGAGTCCATTGATGTTAAGAGATATTAAGGAATAGTGATTGTTGATTCCTGTTATTTTTTATGTTATTTTTATGTTTGTGTGGTTACTTTCTTTTGGGTTTGTTGGAAGATTACTTTCTTGCTTTTCCTAGGGTGTAGTTTTCCTCCTTGTGTTGGCATTTTCCATCTATTATCCTTTATAGGACTGGATGTGTGAAAAGATATTGTGCAAATTTGGTTTATCATGGAATATCTTGGTTTCTCCATCTGTGGTGATTGAGAGTTTTGCTGGGTATAGTAGTCTGGGTGGCATTTGTGTTCTCTTAAGGTCTGTATGAGATCTGCCCAGGATCTTCTAGCTTTCATCGTCTAAGGTGAGAAGTCTGGTGTAATTCTGATAGGTCTGCCTTTATAATTTACTTGACCTTTTTTCCTTACTGCTTTTAATATTCTTTCTTTGTTTAGTGCATTTGGTGTTTTGATTATTATGTGCCGGGAGGACTTTCTGGTCTGGTCCAGTCTGTTTGGAGTTCTGTAGGCTTCTTGTATGTTCATGGGCATCTCTTTCTTTAGGTTAGGGAAGTTTTTTTTCCCTATAATTTTGTTGAAGACATTTACTGGCCCTTTAAGTTGGAAATCTTTGCTCTCTTCTATACCTGTAATCCTTAGGTTTGGTCTTCTCATTGTGTCCTGGATTTCCTGAGTGTTTTGGGTTACAAGGTTTATGCATTTTGCATTTTCTTTGACTGTTGAGTCAATGTTTTCTATGGTATCTTCAGCACCTGAGGTTCTTTCTTCTATCTTTTGAATTCTGTTGTTGATGCTTGAATCTATGACTCCTGAATTCTTTCCAAGGTTTTCTATCTCCAGAGATGTCTCACTTTGTAATTTATATATTGTTTCTACTTCCATTTTTAGATCCTGGATGGTTTTGTTTAATTCCTTCACTTGTTTGTGTTTTCCTGTAATTCTTTAAGGGATTTTTGTGTTTCCTCTTTAAGGACTTTTACCTGTTGACCCATGTTCTCCTGCATTTCTTTAAGGGAGCTATTTATATCTTTCTTGAAGTCCTCTATCAGCATCATGAGATGTGATTTTAAATCCAACTCTTGCTTTTCTGGTGTGTTGGGGTATCCGGGACTTGCTGTGGTGGGAGAACTGGGTACTGATGTTACCAAGTAGCCTTGGTTTCTGTTGATAGGGTTCTTGCACTTGCCTTTCGCCGTCTGGTTATCTCTGGTGTTAGTTTGTCTTGCTGTCTCTGGCTGGAGTTTGTCCCTCCCATAGGCCTGTAAGCCTGTGTCCTTACTCCTGGGAGACCAACTTTCTTCTGGCAGGGTCTGTGCACAGAAGGCTGTGGAGCCGCTTGTCTCCCTGGTACAAATGGCGACTGGAAGGGAAGACTCCTGTCCCAGCAGCCCCCTCTCTGCTTTGTTTTGAGAGAGGGTCTCTCTGTTTAGCTCTGGGTATTCTGGAACTCCCTCCTTAGATCATGCTGAGCTTGAATTCAGTGATCCTCCTGCTTCCACCTTCTGAGTACTGGGATTAAAGATATGTGCCAGCACCTGGCTCCACTCCCTTTCTTAGTATCTGTCACAGGACATGCTTGCCACAGCCTCCAGCCCAGATTCTTAATCTAGACAGACTGACAGGAACATGGTCCCTTGGACCATGGTGTATTTAGATTCATGTGTCCTATCTGTCAGCAACAGACTACAGCTAGTGTTGCATCGTACTCAGAACTCCAGAGAACTGACAGGGTGTGGCGGCTCTCCTTCATAATCCTATTTCATAACCAACATCTAAGGCAGGAGGATTACTGAATGTTGGATGGATGGGAACTCAATTGGATTTCTGAGTAGACATAGGTAAACTCTCTCTCTCTCTCTCTCTCTCTCTCTCTCTCTCTCTCTCTCTCTCTCTCTCTCTCTCTCTCTGAAAAGAAAATCCAAAATAATTAAATTTAAAAGTGGAGTCACATGTGGATAGGAAGCTTCTCACTGAGCCAGCTTAGAGGAGTGCAGAGTCATCACTGCTCAAAGAGGCTTCAGCAAAGTTGAGTCAGGCTCGGAGAGCAGCACAGTTCATGTTTAGCCACAGAGGACCAAGGCTGTCTCAACTCCTCTGGACAGCATAGGATCAGGCAAGAGTTAAGGGAAGCACATTAGAGGGCAGTAAAACAGTTACGTGCAACTGAAGCAACGGGTCCATCTAGGGCATGAAGCCTGGGTTTGATGGCTAGCACTGACAACATAGCCCTCTCTTCTAAGACAGGGGACAAGGGAAAGTGACAGCTGAGTAATGGGAGAATAGCAGACTCACGTAGGGGATGGTCCTAGATCCTGAGATTTTTATCTATCCTCAGGAGGCGGGACCTCTGAGTGCTTGGTTTTCAGAATAACCATCAGGATGTCTAGGATGTATGGGATAGAAGTACAGATAGTATCTACAACCCATTGGTCCTAAGTCAGAAGCAAATTAGAGGGGACTATCTAAAGTTTGCGGTGGAGAGCCCTTGGGGTGCTAGATGTTTTAACCTCTTTGGCAGCATCTCAAGGAATCTGACAAATACCTGATGACATGGGCCAGGCTGAGAGAACACCTGGTGCAGCTGTGCTGTGAGAAACTCAAGATCAGAGCATCGCGTGTCTGCACGGTCATACAGATCCTGAAATTCTAGACAAAGAATGTGTCCAGGAGTTGGAGCCTAATTCCCTGTGGCGGCAGGGAGGCCAGGACTAGTTTGCATGTTACCTGGGAGAGCTGCAAAAGATTTGGAAACTCCTCCAGGCGATCTACAAGACACTTTAATGGTGAGCATGTCCTGTCAAAGATGAAGACGACGTGTCACTGAGCCTCTTCCTGAATCCCCCACCCTTACCCGTCTCCAGCGTCTCTACAGGAGTGCTGTCCACTTTCTAAATGGCAATTCAGAAACAGTACTAAGTTAAGATGGGAGCGGTGCTGCAGACAGGAGCAAAGCCTTTCTCTGTGCTGTGCCGCCCTCTCTGCCCCCTATGCTAGAGAGATGACTCAGCAGTTAGGAGCACAGGCTGTTCTTCCAGAGGACTCAGATTCAATTCCCAGCACCCATGTGACAGCTCACCACTGTCCACCTGTAACTCCAGCTCCAGGAGAAATGACATCCTCACCCAGACTTAATTGCAAGGGAAATACCAATGAACATAAAAAACTAAATATATTATTTTTTTTAAAAAAATAATAATCTTTCAAGAGTCCCATCAGGATCTGGGTGCACAGAAGCTTGAAAACTACAGGCTGTATCCCAGCCTGTGCCTTTTCTCCCCTGGGAAAATATGGGCTGAGACCCCAAGCTTAGGCTACAACCCCCCAGTAAAAAAAAAAGTAATAATAATAATCCTCTTCTGACCTCTGTGGACACCTGTTCATAGGTGGGCACCTATAATCATGTTCACATACACACATACATACATACATACATACATACATACATATATACATATAATTAAAACTAAATCTTTAAAAATGATCAGAAAAGACATATGAGGTTTGAGTTATAAAATTCTCATTAACTTTCTCTTTCATTTTATCTTATTTTAATGATTAATTTTTGAGTTAATGTGGTTTGAGGTAAAAAAAAAAAATGGATGACAGATTTTCACACTAACCATGCGTAACATTTCTACTCACAAAGGCACACTTGTGACCAATATCCAGATGCAAACTACACCAGTGGGTTTCATATTGTTCTCAGAATCTTGTAGTTTCTCAGAGGTTTCTCTCTCAGGACGCCATGGGTATGGGGGATTCCCTGAGTGTGTACTGCAAGCTACTCTCACCACGCCTTACTCTGCTGTGTCTGTCAGCCTCTGGTTCAAAGCTTCACTTGTAAAGAAGACATCTGTCGCTTCTTCCAAGTGCCTGAAGATGACGACGGAATCATGATTTCTGCAAAATGGAGGGAGTGTTCTGCCAGTTATGTGTCCCGGAGCATCAGATACTTTTCTCCATAACCGTGCGACGTTCTTTTACTCTTCCTACTCCTCTTTCTCTGGCTCATGCCCTCATTTCTCCTTATCCCCCTTGCCTTCCATTTCTCTGCCATAGTAAAACATTTCACTCTCCCGAGCCTTGGTGAGCTTTGTTCTATGCATTTGACAAATACCATCACTGTGGATGTTGGTTACAGAGGACACATGATGGATGGAGTCCCTGCTGTTCTCAAGATCACGGTGCAGGAAGAGGCAACCAGCAGAAAAACAAACCAGCAGTAGGCTACATTGAGTGAAAGGCATTAGTAGAGAGAAAAGGCCCAAGGATGACAGCATCAGTTCTAGAGACCAGTTACTTGCATCTCTAACATTCTCTCCTGACTATTTACCAGCGTTGTAATCTGACACAAGTGGCTTGATCCTTGAGCCTCGGTTGTTCTGTGTTTTAGGGTGGAAGCATATTATTCTCTCCTTCGTTTGGCTGTTGGGAAAAGTAAATAAGCTAATAATATGCACAGACAGCTTAGATCACTGCTTCACCTACTCTGTAGTAATTGATCAATGAGTGTGCATTTGTGGATCTTAAATGGAATCTCTTCTAAAGCTAGAAAAATGGCTCCGGGAGGAAAAATGCTTGCTGTGCAAGCACGATAACTTGAGATCAATCCACAGAATCCAGGCAAAGGTAGAAAGAAAAAAATAACTCCTTAGAATTGCTTTCTGTCATCCAAACTTGCACTCCATAGTCCTCATAGCATGTACACACACACACACACACACACACACACACAATTGTAACAAGCAAAAAAAAACTTTTTAAAGTTCTTCTACTGGACACAGCAAAGATTTTTTGAGAATTAGTGGTATCTAATTGTGAATGGCAATCAGATAATCATCTCTAGCATACTAGAGAAAAAATGTGACATTTCAGAAGGAAGACCCAGCATTCTAAACACCGAAACATCAAGAAAGCCTTACCCACTGGGTGGGAACAATGTCAATATCTTACTATCACTTGTCAAAGGTGAAAGTTCAGGGTCGCCACTATACCTCCCCACAGTACATTGCCTGGTAGAGCATAGCTTGAGGTCTTAAGAGAAAGCTGTTCACTACAATCCTTCAAATAAACCTAAGTCAACAACATCCACCCCAACAATTGCTTAAGTTGTAACATAGAAACACAATAAATATGAAAAAACACAATATAACCCAACGATATTAAAATATTGAAAATAACAATTTCAAAAGTCTAATTTTAAAACTACTAAATGATGCTAAATGAATTGGACAAGAAATTCACCAAAGAGCACGCTTCCCCCCCCAACCAGCCCCCAAAAGTATCCTCTTTCTATTTCTCTCTTCCTCCTCTCCTCTCTCTTTCTTCCCATGGTGACTTCCCTGACTTTCTTCCTTGAAACCAGAAAACTCTCCCACAACTACCCAATAAACTTGCATATATAGATTTACACATGTATATGTGTGTCTATGTGTACATGTGTATATGTGTATATATATGCACACACATATATATATACATGTGTGTTTGTGTGTATATGTATGTATGTGTGTATATGTGTGTGTGTATGTGTGATGTATGCGTATGGGTGTTTGTGTGGGTATTTACCAAAGAGATAGGGAATCCAGGGAAAAACAAAAATTTGAAAAATAATAGATTCAGTAAATTTAAAACTCATTGGAAACATCATCAATAAACTACATCAAGCAAAGCAAAGAATATTTAAGTGAGGTACTGTGGCTTACACCTGTAATTCCAACATTCAGGTAAAGGAGAGGTAATTATGAGTTCTAGAATTAACCTTAGATACAAAGCAAGACCCTGGAAGAGAGAGGGTAAACGCTGGGGTTCAAGACAACCTCAAGAAATCACTGGATCAGGATACCAATAAACAAAACAGCAGTCAGGAAGACAACTGTCAAAATTTCTTGGACACATTTAAGACCAAACTTGTGAATCTTTGATGTTGAGGAAAGAGCTGAGATTCAAACCAAGGACACACACACACACACACACACACACACACACAAACCGTATTGAATGGATTTACAGCAGAAATATCCTCAACTTCAAGGAAATATAATCATCTAAGTATATGAATCGTTTAGATCCACAAAATTCCATGTCCAGGGGACCTCGCCATACTGTGTTCATGCTAAAATGTCATTAGTCCATTTCTAGTTGAGGAGCTATTGGCAACTGATGCCTGTAGAGAGAATCAAAGGTGCTCTTTTCTCAGGAATGCAGCCCTGTGAGGATACTCTGAGCACACAGGCAGCACTAAGTGGATTCAGTAGGAGAGAGAGAGAGAGAGAGAGAGAGAGAGAGAGAGAGAGAGAAGAGAAGAGAAGAGAAGAGAAGAGAAGAGAAGAGAAGAGAAGAGAAGAGAAGAGAAGAGAAGAGAAGAGAAGAGAAGAGAACCTGTAAAGTTAGGAAAGAAAAGTGAGTATGGAATGGGGAACAAATTAGAGGAGAGGAAGTGGAGGATTTGATCAAAACACGTTATACATATGTATGAAATTCTCAAACAATTAAAAAATATTATATGATGCCAAACCTACAAGGGGAAGCAATGACAGTTACTTACAAAGCAAACTCACAAGACGTCCCCATGCAAGAGCAGAAAGCATGGAATGATGTCTGACAAGCCCTGAGAATAAATAACTCGCATGCTACTATATGCAGCAAAATTAACCCTTATGCATATGAAAAATAATGTATCAGATACGCAGACACTAAAGCAATTCATAATTGCTTAGCCAAAAGTATATGTTACATTAGGGAATTCTACCTATATAAGAGGAATAAGCTTACAGTTATGATTCTCCAGCTCTCAGTTACCTGTGTCTCAGCTCTCAGCATTCCTTAGTTGCTTGTGGGTCTTTGTCTAGGGACACAGCAGCATGATACCTTCCCTGTCCATGTTAGCATGTTTATTGTGGTCCTTGTACAGGTCTTGTATAGGCAACTGTATTAGTAAGATATCATGATCCTGTCATTTCTAGGAGACACAATATCACAGCAGATTTCCTGGTCCTCTGGTTCTTACCATCTTTCTGAGCCCTATTTGGTGCAGTACTTGTATTATAGATTTATTCATTGGTGCTGGGCACCATTCCAGTTGTGATTTCCATATCTCCTCTTGCAAAGAAGTTTATTTGGTAAGGGTTGGGAGTTACACATACACATGGATACAATGACAAATATTTAGAGTCCAGTTATGAGTTCTGCTGGTCTCATAGTGAAAGTAAGTTCTGCTCTAAGATCCAAGCCACTTGCCCTGGGTATTTAGCTAGGACTCTAGTGCTAGGTGTGAGTTCCTTCCTGATCAGTGAGACTTAAATCCATTGACAGGGCTGTTGGTTACCACCAAGGTACGTGCCACTATTGCACCTTGGGAGATGCCTTTCCATGCTGGTCATTGTTGGGTTCATAAGCTTCATGGTTGGGTAGGACTACCCGATACCTCCCTCCCTTGGTAGCTTTCCCAGAACATTTCAGGACTATGAAAGTTCTCAGGGAGGAAGTGTTCAGTTCAGACCCCGCTTGGATTCTGCAGGCCCCTTAACTGAAGTGCACGGTGTAACTGAAGTGCACGGTGTCTTCAGCAACAGAAACTTACTTCCAACACTGGGGAAGCAGTCAAAACAGCAGCAACTGCATTGTTTGGGGGTGCCTCTTATCCTCCCATGTGCACCAATCAAAAACTGGGCTTTTTATGACTGATACTGGGATTTTTAATTAGTCTATGCATTAGAGAGAGCACTGCAACCTTCTTAATCAGCCTTCTGGCTAAGGTTTGTTTTTTTTTTTTTTTTATCAAGTTTGCCAGTGTGGACCATCCAGCTAGTGCTACTGAGTTCTGAGGAGCTAGATTTGGGGTGGAAAGGGAATGATTGAGGACTGCCTCTTTGGCTGAGTTCCTTTTTAAACAAACCATCAACATGGAGAAAGCCTGTGCCATCCCTCTGATTCTTGCTCCAAGTCTAGGAGAAGAGGCTTTGCCACTTGCCCATGGCTCTGAGGTTTTAGAGTCATTTATATGGCTTTGCCTATGCAAGCAATACACATAATTTCAGGACTTCATACACTCAGGGCTTCTCATGCTCCCTATTCTTCATCCAGAATTTCTTAATAAGCTTCTTAGATATCTTTGAAATATATATCCATACTTTGCTCTCATACTTTAGGTAGAAGAATATTTTAATTAAATGTTTAAAACAATGGGTTCCACTGTGACATTTTGATACAAGTATGAATTATATCATTTATCATTTTGTAAATAACAGGAGTTTTTAGGGTCTTTATTTGTCTGACTGCACGTTCATGTGACATTTTCATGGCTTCCTCTGTGCTCTTCAGTCTCTGGTTACTGAAATGTGAATCCAGAGCTGAGGTCACATGTTCTACCGTGAGATAGCTGCCCAGTTTCACACATAATACATTTCTGTAACAGAGCCACATTTCTTTACTTATATTGTCTACCCTGTTTTCACAGCGCTGTGAGAAAAGCTGACATGAACAGTTGCGACAGAGACCACATTGCCTAGAAAACAGAAAACACTCATAGCCTGCCCCTTATGAGAAAGTTTATGGACTCCTCACCCACAAGCTTGAATAGATCCGTGAGTACAAATACATTTCATTCCCTCCTTGTGTACAAACATTTCATTGTCCTTTGCTTATTGGTCACATGCCTGGAAAGCAGAAAGTGACCAGGAGGCAGTGCCAGCTTCGATCTCAGAAAAGTCATGGGGGTGCCAGGAAGAGCCCCTCCCTGTCCCCTAAGACAAGGACCTCTGACCCAAAGACTTAAGGCTGTGAGGACAGAGCAGATTCTCCAGTGAAGTCAGTGGCAGTGGTACATCAGCCCTTCTCCTCTCCTCTCTTGTTGCCTGGAGTTTACAATTCACAGTTGTTTGGTTCCCTGTCTCTGAGCCTATGGTGAGACAGTACACCATGTTAGAATGGTGGCCAGGAAGCAGAAAGAGGGTGGACGAGAACAGAAACAAGCCCCCGATGACCTGCTTCTGAACAACAGCCAGGCTTCATCTCTTAGTATCCCAATTCAGCAGAAACTGATCAATGGCTCAACCCATGAATGAAATCCTCACTTCCAGCCTAATCACCTTCTTCAGAGTGTTACCAGTTGGTAACCAAGCCTCCAACACATGAGCCTTTAGGAGGTAGTGGGAAAGGAAGAACACTTCATAGGCAAATGTCAATGCATAATGAAAGGAGAGGTTGTCAGCAGAATCACCTGTTATCAAAAGATGAAATTAAGGTAAGATTCAGTCAAAACCTTTTCCCGATTTAACGCCACCAAGGACTTGCCCACCTTGCCTCAAACACCAATAGTCAAGACCATGATATACCAGTCAGGGTCTGATCTAGGGAAAAGAACACTTTAGATTACTTAAAGAGGAAGGTGTTTGGTTTGGTTTGGTGGTTTGCTTTGGTTCGGTTCGGTTCGGTTCGGTTCGGTTTGGTTTGGTTTGGTTTGGTTTGGTTTGGTTTGGTTTGGTTTGGTTTGGTTTTACAAGGGACTGGTTATGTGTAGCTTCGGAAGATTGGAAAGGAAAACATGACCACTATAACAATCCTGAGAATAACCTTCAGCATGGGCATGATGGAACATCAGCAAAACTCCCAGAAAGGGGCTCCAAACAGGAAGAGATGGGGTTTCCAGGACTGAACACCTATGAATTGGTTTCAGCTAATGTTGGAGTTAGAGATCTCAAAGCTGTTCTCAGATGACTATGGAAGACAAGACACCAGTCAAGGTCTGCACTATCAAGAGATTTCAAGGTCTATATGGTGAGGAGCTAAAGCTTCAAAAACATCCACTCTACCCAGTGGTCTTTCTTTCTCTTCCTCTTGCTTGTGAATCAGGGAGTGAACTCTCAGCTGGTCCTGCTGCTATGATTTGATCCACCATCCTGAGCTCTAACCCTCTGAAACCTGAAGCCCATAAATGATTTTGTTTAAAATTTGTCTTGGTCATGGTGTTTTGTCACAGCTACAGAAAATAATTATGACTGAGGACAAGGGAGTGGGAGTAGGTATGCCCAGAGACCATTCAGAAACTACCAGCAGGTAATTTTGGTCTCCCCTTTTTTCATTTCCCCTCTTGAGGGATTTAGGATGTCAAATAATGTTCCAACTGCCTGCAAAATTGGGGCATCAATGAACATAGAAGACCAATCCTTATTACTAGACAAATGGAAGAAATGGAAGATCTTAGATTAACAGTGAAAGCTCCTGCTTGTAGAACTTGCTGCTTGTACTTCACAGTAAATCGTGAGCAAACAGAAGATGAAGACGAGGCAGGCAAACACCTCAAAGAGCACACATCCCAGAGCAAGCACATAAGCATTGCCTTTAAAGGAGCCAGTGTATCAAAGACATCACGAGGTCCTCTTGTTTAAGGGCTGTAGCTGTATGGCCTTTGGGACAATCTTGCCTTACAGAGTTTTTACCGTACTTGAAATAATTGTAACGATACATGTCCTTCCTTTGCTTTGCTAGCAGTTGGTCAAAAAATAGTCCTGAGTTCAATAGCTACTTGGGAAAAAGATAATTCTAGGAGATAAAACCATGTCAGGAAGTTTGGTAAGGTAGACCAGGTCAAGATCCGGAGACTCAGTAGGCACACACCTGTGGCTTAGGTGACTCCCAGCTCCCTGCCAGACTTGGAACACATACCATGCTTCTCACATAAAAGAAGGCTAAAGAGAGAGGCCTCCTTGCTAATAAGGTAAATAGAGTTCTGGAGGGCTTTCTCTCCCAGACATTCCTCCCTGCAGAAGGTATTTATTCTCAGGCGCCCAGAGAAGGGGGTGTGGTTTTATGCATCCACGTTCCACCATGGCAGTAAAGGATTCCGAACCATGGACTGTCTCTTTTTATTGAGATCCGCAGTGGGGAGGAGGGGGGAACCACAAAGAAGGCCCTGGCCTAGAGAGACAATGTCTAGTCTCCCACAGAAAGGATCTCAGCACTCCCAGTCACAACCTCCACCAAGCCTGTAGCCTTCAAGCCAAGGTCTCTCTCTCTCTCCCTGTGTGACTAGCTCCCCTCCCTACCCCAGGCTAGATGGAGCCCTTGAGCCCCCATTCCACTCTCTGCTCTTCTGTGACTTCCAGCTGGGCCTGGATGTCCAAGGGTCTGAAAACCACATTGCCCTGACTTAGTCTTAGGTCCATGGATCCCGGAACCAGTTCTGTCTCAAGCTGTGCTTTCCCATCACAGAGTGGTGCCTAGGTGCTTCCCTAAGGCCCAGCACACGCCCTGGGAAATGTGGGATAAGTGCAGTAAAACTCCCTGAGTTCCACCTATCTAAGTATCCCTGCTCTGTGGTGGAGCAGACGCGGAACCCACAACCCTACAGAAAATTTCAAGGACGATAAACAAGGAGGACTGAGGCGGGCAAGCATAGGGAATAGTTCAGTAACCTTGGAGTCTCTCCTTAGCTTAGTTTATGTAACCCCCTTCTGGTGAGGCAAGTGGAGGCCCAGCTTCTCTAATTACACATGGCACCCCTCTCTGGAACAATGCATCCAATAACCTCGGACCCCCATTTGCATCAGGCTACATATATACCTCTCTATGAACATTAGGATAAGTTTCTCTATCCCCCACCCCAAGACAATCATTGGATGTTGACAGATTTTATTCAACCATACTTTCCTTATAGAAGAGAAATGCCTGAACTAGTTTGGGATATATGCGGAATCCTACAAATGTGTCTCAGGTAAAATTTTAAGGAGACTCTCTATTGCCTATCTTATGCCTATGAATAATTTGGCAAGCATATGTTCAAACCCAGATGCATTATGGGAAGAGAGCAAAAAGTAAAAGCAGAGAACCGCCCTCTTTATACCCCTTAGTAGTCAAACTCCTTTTTCTCTTGAATCCTGTAAATGAATTATTAATAATGTAAATATAAACAATAAATTAATCAGGCACTGTATTTGTTACCTTATGCTTTCCCCAATAACCCCACAGAAAACATAAGATAATCTATCCTGACTTCCTATGCTAATCTGGCAACTCCCACGCCCATCCCATGGTATCTGCATATTATGGCTCTTCAAACCCGTTCTTCATAGCTCCAATTCTTTCTTCCTGTCCCTGTTCCATCTCTCCCCTCTCCCCTTCCTCTGGTTGGTGGATGCCCTGCCCTCTGACCAATTCTGCCCATCCATTGAGTGATCAGCATTTTTTGACAAGTCAGAGACTAAATGGTAAGAACTGTTTACACAAACTTGAGACAGGATATCCTTGATACAACCATTACAATACCCTGCAATTCCAGATTGAAACAAAATATGAGGGCAGAGAATTCAGCGTTTGAATAGCAGAAGGGTAAACTTTACACAGTGTATAAAAACATCATGCCTGCAGGATCCCCACAACAGGAAGCTCCACGCAGCACCCTACAGTGTGAGTGTGTTCACCCTTGTGGCGCACTGCTCACTTGCAGTGGATTCTGACCTGTTCTACATCTTTACTACAATGTATAGTTTGAACACAATTTATTGTTACTTTTGTGAGTCTGTGTGAACCTTGATCTCAGTTCCCTGAGTAAGAGACCAAGAACTTGTAAACACCTGGGCCAGATGCCCACCCCCAGAACAGGACCATATTCCAAGGATGCTCAGACAGACAGCTTCTTGCCCGTGTCTTGATGGATGGATTTGGTGGAAGGTTGTGGCAGTCTCCAGACCACAACTCTGCTGGTCTTTCATGTTTATTATTAGGATAAAATTATACGGATTTACTCACCTTTGGGGGAGGGTTGGAACCAGGAACTCCATTCTAACTCATTACTTTAACATTTCTCCTTTCTGAGTATCACTAACCAACCATCCCTCGTGGGTTTGGATTGTTTGATGTTGCCAAGATGCACACACCTCATGCTTTGATCTGATCTGATCTCAAGCTGAAGTCAAGTTGAATGACTAGTGACCTCCAGATCTCTGAACCCCCTAATGCCACATGAGAGCAAAAAAGATGTTCAAAGCCACTGTCAGGCTTAGCTTCCTGATACCATTGGAAAGCCCTAACATATCTCTTTTGTCTCAGGCTGGCACTGTTTTGTTTTTGGCCAGGTGTGATGACACACACCTTTGATCACAGCAGAGGCAAGGCAGGTGGATCTCTGAGTTCAAGGCCAGCCTGATGTAGAAAGCAAGTTTCAGGACAGTCAGGGCTATTACACAGAGAAACCCTGTCTTAACACACACACACACACACACACACACACACACCAATATTTGTGAACAATCAGAAAACTGTTTGAGGGAATTTGTTTCTTCCCCGTCTTGCACTGGATCACAACTGACCAAAACCTTCGCCAAAGAGTAGATCCATGGGAATTTTACACATTAATGGTAACACTAAATTGCATGTGTCTCAAGCTTCCTGGGTCTACGGTGATTTCTAGATCAAGAAAAAAGAATTTGTCACATACTACAGAGGCTTAAGATGCTCAGGAAAAATAAGCAGCAAATACTTTTGGGCTGTTTTGCTTTTAATTTAAATGTTCAAATCACAGATAGGATAGAATCTTTGTTTTCTAGGCCAGCTATTTAAAGGTGAAGGTAAACTTCACAATTTCCTTTTAAAATCAGGCCTTTTAAAATGGCCCAAGAAAATCATCAATTACCAGAGTTCAAACTCCAGTGTAACATTCCAGAAAGTCTTATCTTTTGTCTATTTTGCCAGCTTTGCCTTGATTGCTTTTCAATGTCCTGTTTGGACTTCCTCATCCTTTCGTTTGTCCAGTCCCTAAGTTCACCTCAAAGCCAGCAGTAGTCACATCCTTATATTCTATAATTTCCTTTATTTGAAGGTATGTTTTATTCTCTTCCCAATAGTGACCGGGATTGCTTGTGGAAGTTTGCAACATTAAGCAAAGTCAACCAGCCATCGCCTCAAGTTATATCCCTGTCATTGTCATGATAAATGCATGGACAATATTTTGCTCATGGAAAAACACAGCTGCAGACTTATGGTGGGGGCACATGCCTTTAATTCCATCACTGGGAGGCAGAGGCAGCTAGAGCTGTGAGTTCAAGACCAGCCTGGCCTACAGAGAGAGTCTGAGGCAGTCAAGGCCACACAGAGAAACATTGTCACAAATGGGGAGGGAGGGATAGACAGACAGAGACAGAGAGAGACAAACAGACAAAGGCAGAGAGAGACAGAGGCAGACAGACAAATAGACAGACAGAGGCAGAAGTCATCCTGAAGATAATCAAAAACATAATTCAAAAGTAGCTAAGGATGTGGAGAGGGGTTGGTAAACCACGGGCACAAAGTGTCTAGACTTGCCACCTCTGTGATTATCAAATTACCAAAGCAGACTCAACTTTCTTTTAAAGCATACCAGTCACCGATATGATTTTTGGCAAAAGAGAATTTACCAGGAGAACAAGGAGGAGGTAATTGAAAACCCAACTTTCAAACCTGCTACCCTAACAACTGCATCGTGAAGGGAGGAATATGATGGTCAGTTGAGTAGGAACAGATAAAGTGGATTAAGTTTCGAACAGCAAGAAAGCAAGCAGGTGAGGGAGGTGTAGAGAGCCTGTGGTTTATTCAGGGATTCAGTTATTCATCCTATACAGGAAGCTTTCATCTGTTTTCCTGGATGACCAGCAGGTAGCAGCAGAGCCCAATACATAATTAGGACTACGGAGTCCTAGGACAATTAACATTAGAGGAACCCAGTTGACTGTTTTCTTCTTTTAATGGTGTGAAAACAATACGATCTGGCAAGCCACACTTAAGGTTCTGAATTTCAGTCTTCTAAGCTACAGAAATGCTGTGCTACCTGTGTCAGAGCGCAAACCTCCTCAGCGCCCACCTTTACAGTGTGGAACTGCGGGGCTGTAGCTTTGGGAATTGCTTATTCTGCTTTTTGTATGCCCATCTTTGTAATTTGGGGGGCGGGCATAGTCTCATGAGTGTTTTCTAGTTCGCTGGAGATCTGGAGCCATAACCCCTCTGTCCTCTTCTATCATCCATTCCTGTCCTTACAACACTAAAGCTCAAGTTGAGAAACATTCTGAGAGAACTGGTTGGTTCATAGCCACTTGACACCAACTACAGTCATCCAAGGGGAAGAAACCTCGATTGGAGAGCAGTCCCCCATCAGACTGGCCTACAGGGCGTCTTATATGACGATTGATGTGGGATAGTCCAGGCCCCTGCGGGTAGTGCGATCCCCCTAGGCTGCCGTTTCTGCATCATTTAAAGATCGAGCTAAGCAGCCACAGGGAGCAAGTCGGTAAGCAGCGATCCTCTGTGGCTTCTGCTTCAGTTCCTGCTCCATCCTCCCTCAACGGTGGACTGTGATCAGGATGCGGAAGTCAGACTCTTTCACCCCTGGTATTGTCGGTTACGGTCTTTCCAGAGCAAAAATAAGGCAAAGGGGGGTGACCAGGGAGCTTTAGGACTTCAATGTGTCCCAGCCTCTGTCCTCTGGCTCTATTTTCTGATTCTGAGTTGTGAGAGAGCTTCTAACCACCATCCCCTGACACACACAGTTAATGAGAACAACACTTTCCCAGTGGGAAATCTTCTACAAATGTCAATTATCGGGACCAGTCTAAGACAGATGAAGTGGGTAAATAAAGTCAGCTATGACACAGAGTGTGACAAAAAATAGTTTGATGGAAAGGAGATGGTTCTTAAATTGTAACTTCCCTGTTAACACATTTTTAACTACCCTGCAGAAGGCAAGCAACAGCACACTGCTGACTGTCCTAGGGAAGGTTGTGCTGGGACAGGAGGAACTCCCCCCTTCAAGTGGGGACAGAGGCTGCTGTGCCCTGTGTTTGCAGGCAGAACTGACAGCTGAGGTGAAGTCCAAACTGAAACCCCCTGAGCCCTGCCCTGCATAGCCACAGAAGCCCAAGGCAGCGGCCACAGGGCTCATCCTCGGCTGTTCTGCCTTCACAACGAACTTCATTCTTCCACTCTGAGAAGGCTAGCTCCAGCAATTTACACTTTTTAACTCAGTGAATACTTGTATCCATAAAAATAAGTTCCAAAAACTCCTAACCCAGGAGTTGTGTTCCGTAAGAAGCAAATACACAACCACAGTATAATGTTTCTCTGTCTTACTTTTCTGGAGTTTCTAGAAGTTTCCACCAAGCTCCTTACCAACGTCCTATAAATTGTAGCAAATGCAGGGAGAGGAGGCTCCGGCTAGCTGCATGGAGGTGGTGCAGGAGTCATCACCCACACTGGGATGAGCTTTTCAGGGACTCAGGGGCTTTGAGTCAGACCCACTCCAGTAGGTAATAAACTCAGGAAACTAGGCTGAGATGAAGCAATTTCTCTGGTCTACCTTTGGTGCCCTATCAAGGGTAAATAGACTTTTCATATCTCCCTAGGAAAGGGAATTTCTCATGCCTGATACTAGAGTTTTGTAAGTCAAAACTACACTGAAACAGTAAACCTAACAGCTGGTTCACTGAGAAGATTGGCAGACTTCTGGCCCAATAAGCTAAAATAAAGAGATGACTTAAATAGAATCATAATGAACAGGGAAATATTACAATTGGCACTAAAATTCCAAAATATTATAAAGGAATGTTTTAAAAACCTCTACTGCATTAAGTTGAAAATTTTAAAAAGAAATGGAAAAAGTAATAGATTTATTCAAACCACCAAAGTTAAATCACTGCCTGAAAAAAAAATGTTCTTATTCTTTTTTTTTTAATTTTTTAAAACAGGGATGATTTGAAATCAGAGATACACCTGCCTCTTCCTCCCAAGGGCTGGGATTAAAGGTGTGTACCACCACGACTGCCATAATTTTTTTATTGAATATTTCATAGTGCTAAAACCTTTCCAGGTTTCCCACCTCCCAGAAAACCCTCAAACCCTCCTCCCACCCCTTGCCTCCAAGTGTATGCCCCTCCACCTGACCCACTCCCACCTTCCTCCAACCTCAATTTCCCTATGCTGGGGCATCTATTGAGCCTTCACAGGACCAAGGACCTCCCCTCCCACTATTGTCCAAGAAGGCATTCCTCTGCCACATTTTTGGCTGGAACCATGTGTAGCCCTTGGTTGATGGTTTAGTCCCCAGAAGTCCTGGGGTGTCTGGGTGGCTGACATCATTATTCTTCCCATGGGGCTACACACCCCTTCAGCTCCTCCAGTCCACACTCCAACTCCTCCATTGGGGAACCCATGCTCAGTCCAATGGTTGGCTGCTAGCATCTGCTTCTGTGTCTGTAAGGCTCTGGCAGGGCTCCTCCTGAAACAAGCATAATAGGATCCTTTTGGTATGCATTCCTTGTCGTCCATAATAGTGTCAGTATTTGGTGACTGTTTATAGGATGAATCCTCAGGTAGGGCAGTCTTTGGGTGGCTTTTCCTTCAGTCTCTGATCCACACTTTGTCTCCATGATTGCTCCTGTGAGTATTTTGTTCCCTTTCTCAGAGGAACCCAAGCACCTCCACTTCAGCCCTCCTTCTTCTTGAACTTCCTGTGGACTGTGAATTGTAACTTGTTCATTTTGAGCTTTTCGGCTAATATTCCCTTAGCAGTGAGTGCATACCATGTGTGTTCTTTTGTGATTGGGTTACCTCACTCAGGATGACACTTTTCTACTTCCATCCATTTGCTTAAGAGTTTCATGAATTCATTGTTTTGAATAGCTGAATAGTACTTCATTGTGTATATATACCACAATTTCTGTATCCATTCCTCTGTTGAAGGACATCTGGGTTCTTTCCAGTTTCTGGCTATTATAAATAAGACTGCTATTAACACAGTGGAGCATGTGTCTTTATTGCCTGTTGCAGTATCTTCTGGGTATATGCCCAGGATTGGTATAGCTGGAACCACGGGTAGTACTATGTCTAATTTTCTGAGGAACCACCAAACTGATTTCCAGAGTGGTTTTACCAGCTTGCAATCCCACCAACAATGAAGAAGTGTTCTGCTTTCCCCACATCTTCTCCAGCACCTGCTGTCCCCTAAGTTTTTCATCTTAGCCATTCTGACTGGTGTGAGGTGGAATCTCAGTGTTGTTTTGATTTGCATTTCCCTGATAACTAAGGATGCTGAACATTTCTTTAGGTGCTTCAGGGCCATTAGAGTTTCCTCAGTTGAGAATTCCCTGTTTAGCTCTGTACCCCATTTTTAAAGGGTTATTTGACTCTCTGGAGTCTAACTTATTGAGTTCTTTGTATACACTGGATATTAGCCCTTTATTGAATGTAGGATTGGTAAGGGTCTTTCCCAATCTGTTGGTTGCCATTTTGTCCTATTGACAGGGTCCTTTGACTTACAAAAGCTTTGCAGTTTTATGAGGTCCCATTTGTCAATTCTTGTTCTTAGAGCATAAGCCATTGGTGTTCTATTCAGGAAACTTTCCCCTGTGCCCAATGTGTTCAAGGTTATGCCCTACTTTCTACTCTATAAGCTTCAGTGTTTCTGGTTTTATGTGGAGGTCCTTGATCTACTTGGACTGGAGCTTTGTACAAGGAGATAAGAATGGGTTGATTTGCATTTTTCTGCATGCTCACCTCCAGTTCATCCAGCACCATTTATTAAAAATGCTGTCTTTTTTCCACCAGATGTTTTAGCTCCTTTTTCAAATATCAAGTGACTGAGTCTTCAATTCTATTCCACTGATCTTCCTGCCTGTCTCTGTACCAATACCAGACAGTTTTTATCACTATTGCTCTGTAGTAGTGCTTGAGGTCAAGAATGGTGATTCCCCCAGGAAATCTTTTGTTGTAGAGAATAGTTTTTGCTATCCTAGGTTTTTTGTTATTTCAGATGAATTTGAAAATTGTTCTTTCTAGATCTATGAAGAATTGCTTTGGGATTTTGGGGATTGCACTGAATCTATAGATTGCTTTCAGCAAGATGGCCATTTTTACTGTATTAACCTTGCCTGGAAATATTAACTTTAATAATAGAAAATGCAAATCAACTCATTTTTATCTCCTTGTACAAAACTCAAGCCCAAGTGGATCAAGGATAAAACCAGATACACTGAAGTTTATAGGGGAGAAAGTGGGGAAGAACCTTGAACACATTGGGCACAGGGAAAATTTTCCTGAATAGAACATCAATGGCTTATGCTCTAAGAACAAGAATTGGCAAATGGGACCTCATAAAACTGCAAAGCTTTTGTAAATCAAAGGACATAGTCAATAGGACAAAATGGCAACCAACAGATTGGAAAAAGATCTTTACCAATCTTACATCCAATAGAGGGCTAATATCCAATGTATATAAAGAACTCAAGAAGTTAGACTCCAGAGGGTCAAATGACCCTTTTAAAAATGGGGTACAGAGCTAAACAGTTTCTCAACTGAGGAAATTCTAATGGCCCTGAAGCACCTAAAGAAATGTTCAGCATACTTAGTTATCAGGGAAATGCAAATCAAAACAACACTGAGATTCCACCTCACACCAGTCAGAATGGCTAAGATGAAAAACTCAGGGGACAGCAGATGCTGGAGAAGATGTGGGGAAAGCAGAACACTTCTTCATTGTTGGTGGGATTGCAAGCTGGTAAAACCACTCTGGAAATCAGTTTGGTGGTTCCTCAGAAAATTAGACATAGTACTACCTGTGGTCCCAGCTATACCACTCCTGGGCATATACCCAGAAGATACTGCAACAGGCAATAAAGACACATGCTCCACTGTGTTAATAGCAGTCTTATTTATAATAGCCAGAAACTGGAAAGAACCCAGATGTCCTTCAACAGAGGAATGGATACAGAAATTGTGGTATATATACACAATGAAGTACTATTCAGCCATTAGAAACAATGAATTCATGAAACTCTTAGGCAAATGGATGGAAGTAGAAAAGTGTCATCCTGAGTGAGGTAACCCAATCACAAAAGAACACACATTGTATGCACTCACTGCTAAGGGGATATTAGTCCAAAAGCTCAAAATAAACAAGTTACAATTCACAGACCACAGGAAGCACAAGAAGAAGGAGACTGCAGTGGAGGTGCATGGGTTCCTCTGAGAAAGGGAACAAAATACTCACAGGAACAATTATGGAGACAAAGTGTGGAGCAGAGACTGAAGGAAAAGTCACCCAAAGACTGCCCTACCTGGGAATTCATCCTATAAACAGTCACCAAATCCAGACATTATTATGGACAAGAAGTGCATACAAAATGGAGCCTGTTATGGTTGTCTCAGGAGGAGCCCTGCCAGAGCCTTACAGATACAGAGGCAGATGCTAGCAGTCAACCATTTGACTGAGCGTGGGGTCCCCAATGGAGGAGTTGGAGGGTGGACTGGAGGAGCTGAAGGGGTTTGCAGCCCCTTGGGAAGAACAATGATCTTGGCCACCCAGACACCCCAGAACTCCCAAGGACTAAACCATCAACCAAGAGGTACTTATGGTTCCAGCTGAAAGTGTAGCAGAGGAATGCCTTCTTGAGCATTAGTGGGAGGAGAGGTACTTGGTCCTTTGTAAGGAAATCGAGGTGGGGAGGTGTAGGTGGGAGTGGGTCAGGTAGAGGGACATATACTTGGAGCCAGGGGGTGGAAGTAGGGGTCGGGGGTTTTCGGGGATGGGGAAAACCGGGAAAGGTTTTAGCATTTGAAATGTAAATAAATAATATATTCAATAAAAAAATTTAAAGAAAGAAAATTAATGAGCAATTTTAGAAGAACCGAACAAACAATATTTAGAAAATTATTTTTTTCCAGAAAGTTTTAATGAGTATATGCATCGTAATTTTATCTATTTACAGGATATGTGACACCTCACATGAATGTGCACTTAATGATGGAGGCAAGGAATTTGTATGTTACCTAAGATGTTTTTCATTTCTTCTTCAAGAGAAGACTCAAAATCCTCTGTACTAGCTATCTGGAAATATTATTCAAATTACAGTTATCCTACTCTGCTATAGGACATTGGAAACCGTTCTTTCTTCGCCATATCCTGGTACCCAATAGGTGTCGTCTCTCCAATCCTACCTCTCCAGAACATTTCCCAGATTCTTCTAAATACTCTCCTATGCTTCCATGAGGTCAAAACACATAAATGAGTACACTGATGTTTCTCTGTCTGACATTTAACCTAACACAATGCTTTAAGAAAGTATTTCAAAATATTGAATGACCATCATGTCTCTATAAACTGCTGTAATAACAAAGAATTTACTATGTTTACCTATTACATTTTGAACAGTTCTTACATCGCTGATGAAGGATGCAGGAGTCTTGAAGGCGCTGAAATGTAAGTCAACATGAGCTTGCCGCTCAACCACAAAAATAAAGAAAGGGAAAGCTGCAAAGCAGATAGGTCTAAGCCAGGATGGCTAACAGCACGGAGGCTGCTCCAGCTTGGGACGAATCTCATTTCGTTTTATGGTTCAGGATAGCCAATAAAAAGAGTGAGACACCATGCACTGGTGGGTTTCCAGGATCCACAAGTTGAAAAATCAGTCAGTTGTCCAGATGACGCTGAAACTTAAGCAGAGATAAATTTCCTCATTGGTTTGCACAAAGACGCGAATGGCATCTTCAGCACTATTCTAGCAATTCATGTATATTTTCCTCACCACAGCCGAATGACAATATATTAGGTTATGATTATATAAAATGAACTTTGGAACCACTCACTGTGAAGCAATCTATGCCATTCTGACTCAACTTGGGTCAGCTTTTAGAAGGTCTAATTAAACCAATAAAGTACAACCTAATGCTAAGAATAACAATAGTAAGATGCTAATGATAACAGTAACAGTAGTAAAATGCTAATAATTAATCTTGAACAAATTTCCTTTGTTCAAGCCATGGAAGAAATATTCCATGAAATAGCCACTGAAGGCAGAAGTGAACAAAGCTCATAAAAAGCTCTGATCTGGTGGGCTTTCATACTCGGCAAGGAAGACACAAAACGACAAGATGTCTGGTAATGATAACTACTACAAATAAATAAAACCGGAAGGTAGGATTTTTAAAAATGCAATACTAGAATCACAAGTCACTAAGGTAGCAGTGTGCCGTCTCCTAGAACAAGCACCCACAGCATATACATGAATCATTTAAAGGCTAATGTGCAGAAGCATTTGTATATTTTTTCTGTGAGTGACTTTCATTGAAAAGCTCTAGGTAAATTCTATGGACGTTGGTGAACATATTAGTAGAGTAAACAGCACCATAGAAAGTGAAATCAGCAAGGAAAACTTCGTTTGAAGCTACTACAGTATGAGTGAGAGACCAGAGTTCAGCCCAATTCAAATGGATGACAACAAAAAGACTTCGAAGGGCTAAGAAAAGCAGCTGGAAGAGTTCCAGGGGCTGTGGCTGGACAGGTTGGTGAGGCTAAAGCGCACTGAGTTCGCAAATGCTTTTCTCTGTGATTAAGTCATCTGTGAGTCTAATTGCTTCCCAGTTAGTTTCCTAGTTCCCAGAGAGGAGGGAGTGGGGGGCACTACACTCTGCATGGTTTCCTTTCAAAAGGATGGTGCCTGGGTCCTTATGAGAGGCCCTAGGATGAGGATTTTTTTTTTTTAAGATTGACATATTAGAAATGAACAGAAAGAAAGTACAGTTACAGGTGTTCTAAAGTAAATGTCCTAAGAAAATGGAGTTTTAGTTCAGAAAGCAGTTTGCCAAATTTAGTAAAGCCAAGGGAACCAGAAGACCTTGATGCTCGGTGTTAGGGTTCTGTCTAAGCTCTACCCCCTCCCAACACACCACCGTATACCATATTCTCTAACCTCTTTCTCTTTTTATGATCACAACACTCGGGGCACACACACCTTGCACACACTCTCTCACCGTTTATTCTCAAAGTACCTGCTGTGCTTGCAGTGTTCACAGGCTCATTTACTGGGCCTTATTTACCAGCCAGAACTTGAACAATAAGCATTGTATAGTGTGTTTTTAATTCTATGAAAGTCACTCTATATCACAGATGACAGCAGATAGCTAATCACTAATAGAATATAGGCAGGCCAACATGTACACTGTAGATATTCAACACATTTTTTAAAGATTTATTTATTATTATATCTAATCACACTGTAGCTGTCTTCAGACACACCAGAAGAGGACGTCAGATCTCTTTATGGATGGTTGTGAGCCACCATGTGGTTGCTGGGATTTGAACTCAGGACCTTCGGAAGAGTAGTCAGTGCTCTTAACTGCTGAGCCATCTCTCCAGCCCCCTCAATACATTTTTTTTGGTTGATTTTGAAGATTTTTTGATGTACAAGTTATTTGTTCTTGAAATACCAAAATGCGATTATTAAACTATTCCTTGTGTTTAAAAAAATACTTGGAGCAAATTTTAAGATGTTTCATAGGACAGTTTGTGGCATTGTGAGATTCCACTAATCATGTTCCCAGAGCCTCTGAAACAGCCAGGGAGGAAACTTGATTGTGTTTACATAGGCTATGTCTCGGCATTCAAGTTTCCACCAGGTGGAAGATCCATTCAATTCAAACACGGTTATTCCTCTGTCCACCGAGGGAAGAATTTAACAATGTCCCCTGGTTCTTACATGAAAGGATGTAACAGTCAGGATGTGTCTAAGGGTAACCAAGGCAAGTCATTCTGGATAGTACAGAGACCAACAGAGTGATGGTCTGTCATTTCCTTTCAATGCACTTCCATAAGACCATAATAAAATCCTTCAATGAACAGAGAAGGTTTTTGTCATTACTAGAACCAACATACAAAGAAATGACCATCACAGTGAAGGTCAGTTGGTGATAGGAAGGGTCATACAGATGAATTTTTGGAGGACATAGATTTTTATAAGAGAAAACAAAATAGAACCAAACAAGATACTACTAAATAACGTGTATTATTCTATCAATTAGAAAGGAAAGATAAAAATTTTGAAGAAATTCTAAAAATGTTTACTTGAAATTTGTAAGTCATTGTGCTTAAGAGAGTGGGAACTCAGGCTTCGTTCCAGTGCATACCTTCAGTTACTTAAATAAGTCCTTCATTTTGCTCATAAGCCCAGAGATAAAAGACCATCCTGGATATTGAAGTTGAGAAGCCAGTTCTAAGACATTCCCAGGTCATCATCATAAATAAGATTTCAGTGCCACGTGTGGCAGAGAGGATAATCAGGGCCATTCAGGGTGGCCCCACAATGTGACCTGGATTATCTGCCACCTGTTTCCCCTGTACTTAACACTGGACACGTGAAGGTGTCATCTCTGGGATACACAAGGGTTAAAGGATCCTTAGCAGTGCTCCTAGCAAACAGAACTCTCCAAGGTAGCCACTGTGGAACATGGTATATAAACATGGTTTATAAACAGAGGTCAAGATTAAACCTAAAGGATTTATCTAAATCTTAACTGTAAGATCAGAGCTCCTGCCCTTCCACCAGCTTCCCTGGGAAGAATCAGAAGCCCTGAGGGTAGGAGCACCTGGCATGCCTGGGCAAAGGCAGTGTGCTCCTCTAGGCTTTTGTAACAATGGAAAGACTGGAAGCACTGAGCCCCTCCCCTTTCTTTCCCTGTCTTTCTCCCACTCCCTCCCACCCATCAATACCACATGACTGTGATAATTATGTGCAAAGGATAGGGGCGAGTAGAGATGTGTGAGCTTCTGTGTCTTGTGTATCCAGCTTGGTTGATCATTTCAACAGGGTCAGTTCACATATGGAGACTACATCAGGTGGGATACATAAGCTCTATTCTCTGGGCATTCTAGCAGTTAGTCAATAGAAGGTATCATATATCTCCTTCGTCTGCAACTTCCTTCCTTAAAGGGAAAGAGTCAGCTGCAAGCAGCATGGAACTGTTTAAGTGCAGGTCCATATGAGTCTGTCTCTCTTTTGTTTCTTTCTGTTGTAGTCTCCCAATGTTTTCTGCTCCTGACAATCCCATGAGTCACTGGCACCTTGTTAATTACAGTAGACAGACCATCTTATCTGAGAAACTTCAGGAAACTGGCAACTGTGTGATGCCACTGAGCTTGGGGAAAAAAAAGCTCAGAGGCTCCAGGAAGAGGGCAAAATCTCTCTCAAATGGCAGAGGGGAACATCCTGTGCTGATTCTATTAGCTTTTACTATGGTTCCTTATTTCCTCCCCTTGAAAAATATGGATCACATGTAAACTGTATGATACAGCAAGATTTTTAATCTCAACAAGAAAACCTTGTACTTGAAAAGTTATTAAGCAAAAAAAAAAAAAAAATGATGCCTCTAGGCGAAGGAGAAGAAAGTAATTAAACCATAGAGTTTAGTAAGCTGACCCTGACCCTGAAGGACTCTGAGCTGGTAAATGAAACATATTGTTTCCTTTATGTTGAGCTTCTCCTTCCGTGAGAAAAGCTCTAAGACATACAGGAAGAGTTCATGGCTTGAGGCTCTTATATCCCTAATAGCTTTTGACAGTGTGTTACAGCTGATTTAATCCAATTCAATTTGATTATTCATGTCACTAACAAGATAAACAGGTTGACAGAGGGAATATTTTTCAGCCCCTGGTTCATATCAATGCCTGAAAATTCAGTTGTCCAAGAAAGGAGATGGGTGGGAGAGAAGCAAATGTGATGGCATTTTAAGCCAGGCTATTCTTGTGATTGCAATTTGACTGTGGGAGAAAGGATTGACTGTGAGACTATTAACATTATTCATCTAAAAATAAGAATAAAAAATGGTAAAGTGCACACTTCCCATCAAAACATAGTCTCAGGTTGTGTTATTAAACAGATCTTGTCCACTGGTCTACTATACAAGTACACACATGCGCACACACCACCATCACCACCATCACCACCACCACCATCACCACCATCACCACCATCACCACCATCACCACCACCACCACCATTACCAGCAGCAGCAGCAACTATACCCTTGATCTTAGCCAAAAAGCCAAGAAGCAATAGCAGCAACAACTATAGAATACCTTGGTGTTTCTGGGATATAACCATTTCCTCTGTCTTTTCCCATACCATTGCATGTTATCATTTCTGTGTTGTTTGCCTAGAATGCCGCTGGACTAACAAACTTCTGGTTTCTCAAATAGTAATTGATTGTGTCTGTTCAACGATATTCTCTACGGTTTCCTCAGTATCCTTCTGAAATCTGTCCGTCCTCTTAGTCCATGTCCCCCAACGTTTTCTGCACATCCACACCCCTGGGATCTAACATGGCCCTGTCAATCATGCAGCTCAGTAGGATTGCATATGAAAAGAGGCATTGGTGGCGGAGGATGCAGCTGAGGTTTCATTGTTTGGACATAGCCTGAAACTTCAGCAGTTTCCTGTAACAATACCATCCCATCAAAAATCCTGCTATGGCTGTCCTTGATTCCAGAGCCAGTCACTGCCCTGCTTTTTTTATTTGTTTGATTTTGTTTGGTCAAGGCAGGATTGGGACACTGGGATTGAACTCACTACAGAGCCCAGGCTGAACTCAAATTCCCAACAATTCTTCTGCTTTGGTGTCACAGGGCTGCAAGTATCAGCCTGAGCCACCATACCAAGCTTATGAGCTGTTTACTCTTGTCTGCCTCTGAAGCCAGCTAGAGCTGTTCATTATTGGAACTCAGTCACCCTGATCCTCTTCCTTTTTGCAGTCAACACACATGGTAGGTGATCAATAAATATTTGTTAAAAGAACCAGAGAATGAGTGGATGAATGAATCAACATTCCAAGTAAGAAATTAGAGGAAGAGGATGAATATCATCAAAATACTCAACATGTTGTACAAAACTCAACAGTTGTACAAAACTCTCAACATGTTCTGCTAGTGGTGGGATAATGGCTGTGCATGTTCGTGTGTTCTCTCTCTCTCTCTCTTTCTCCCTCTTTCTTTTCTCTCTAATGCTCCCTCTCTCTTGCCCTCCTTTCCTCTCTCTTTTCCTTTCCTCACTCCTCTCTTCTTCCTTTATTACATAAGTTAGAGTGTGCTTTTCATTATTGATATTTGTTTTGATTGGTTTTTCTTGATTTCTTATAGCAATAACATGAATATTTTATACCCTTTTGCTACAAGAATCACTATGATTTTACAACACCACCCCGAAGCATCAATAGCTTGTGTTTATAACCTATTCCAGATTTTCTATTGTTAAGGAAACCCAAGTCATGTTTTCTGTGCCTCAGGGCAAACAGAGTGCCTAAGGAAGCTGTAGTGGACAGAACTGTACCTCCTCTCATATACACCTCAACATCTGTTTCGTGTTTTAAAGGTCTAGCCCTCATGTGATGGCATTTAGAAGGCTTGGGTGTTAAATAAAATCATGAGAATAGTAACCTCATAATTGGATTAATGTCCCTATATAAAGAATCAGAGAATGTGTGGTCAAGCTCTCCCTACCATCATATGAAGACATGGCAAGAAAACTAGCTTCTACAAGTCAGAAAGAGACTCTCACCAGAACCCACACAAGATGGTGCTTCTATTTCTACTCCCAATCTACAGACTGAGAAAAGCACATTCCTGATGTTTCTGTCACTCGGGCTATGATATATTGTAGTATCAATCTAAGCAAATTGGTAGAGGAATTTATTTCTTGGTATTTAGCATAGAATACAGCCCTTGATCACCTAAAAAGAATGGCTATGCTACCAAGATGCAATTTTATTTTCTCTGTACTTCAAGGCATAAATTTCTAGTCTAGCATTCATTGGTGAGTTTCAAGGGATATCTATCAGAATTGCATGCATTTTTTTTCTGACAAGAGGATTCATCACCATTATCCATTGTCACAAAGAATCTGTGATCCAAACAATTTCAAATACACTGTCCTGTCAGATCTCCTTTTTTGGGGGGGGAGGGGGGCTATGTTCATAAGCCAAAGAGGTATCTTGGGCTTCTGCACATTGCGTAGATAATGGGTGTTGATGAATGAAGGATACATGGAAGGAGAAGGGAAGGGAAGGATGAAAGGAAAGGCAATGAGGAGGCAAAGAAAGCATCAGAAAAGCCAGTGGCCAATAAAATGCTTGGAATCAATGTGTTAGTTACTTTCCTGTTTCTGTAATAAAACACCATGACCAAGGCAACTTTCAGAGGAACATGACGAAGGCAACTTATGAGAGAAACAGTTTATTTTGGTTTAAGGACCCAGATAGTTGGGGTGCATATTGGCAGGGACAGCAGGGTAACAGGTAGCAAGTACACACAGTGGCTGGAGTATTCAGCTTACATCTGATCCTCAAGCACAGAGAGAATGAGTAAGACTAGCTTAAGACTTTAAAAGCTCAAAGCCCATCTCCAGTGACATACTTCTCCACCAAGGCCACACCTTTTAAGGCTCCTAGTAAATGCCACCAGTAGGGGAATCACGGATTCAAATATTCGAGCCTATGGGAGACATTCTCACGCAAACCACCATGCTTGGCTCTGAGGACCTTAGCACTGAGTGACAGAGAGCTCATCTTAGAAAAGCACATTTGAACATTCAGGTGACCTGCTCCTCTCCCCTTTACTCATATCCTTACTTCCTGAGTTTAAAAAGCCAACAGAATACACTCATTTATCAAAGAATTCAGTTCTTCAGTCTCCAATTCTGAATATTTATTTATTCCCTGGGGTAGTGAGGCTAGATGTTAGCCTATCCATGGGCGTGGAATATCCAAACACCTATTAATACAAATAAAAATATCTGAAAGTCAAGTGGAATAGCCTATCAATTTTAGGCTTCAGAAATATCTAGATGTGCTAAGTAGTGTAAAAACTACATTTACTACTTTCCTGAGTCAAGATACCTGACCAAAAAAAAACTAAGGAAGGGTTTTTTGTTTTTTGTTTGTTTTTTTATCTTCCACCTTAAGAAGCATTTATCATGGCAGCAAAAGTGTGTTGGCAAGAGTCCTTCAAGACCTAGTGTCAGGACCATGAAGCGGTTGCTCACACTGTGCCTAAAGCAGGAAACAGGAAGAGAAGAATGCTGATACTGGGCTTACTTTCTCCTCCTCTCTCGTATTCAGTCTAGGTCCCCAGCCCCTAAGATGATGCTACCCACATTCAGGTTGTGTCTCCCCTCAAGTTAACCCTCTCTGCAAACTCCTTCACAAATATACCTGAAGGTATATCTCCTAGGTGACTCAAAAATCTAGTCTGGTTGGCAATGAAGACTGAAAATCACAATAACTGGTTAGATTCTGATTTCTTCAAGACAACTGGAAATTTTTGGATCAAACTTTTGAATTGTTTTAAAGATATTTTTAATTTTTTATTCGACATATTAATTTACATTTCATATGATTTCCCTCTTTCCAGGCTCCCCCTTCCCCACAAGTCCCATAAACCCTCTTCCCTTCCCCTGTTTTCCCATTCACCCCTTCACTCTTCCCTGTTCTGGTATTTCCCTACACTGCTGCATTAAGCCTTTCCAGAGTCAGGGGCCACTCCTTCCTTCTCCTTGGACATCATTTGATATGTGGATTGTGTCTTAGGTATTCCAGTCTTCTAGGTTAATATTCGCTTATCAGTGAGTGCATACCTTGAGTGTTCTTTTGAGATTGGGTTGCCTCACTTAGGATGATGTTCTCCAGCTCCATCCATTTGTCTAGGAAGTTCATGAATTATTGTTTCTAATGGCTAAATAGTACTCCATTGTGTATATATACCATTTTTTTTAATATCCATTCCTCCATTGAGGGACATCTGGGTTCTTTCCAGCTTCTGGCTATTATAAATAGGGCTGCTATGAACATAGTGAAATGTGTATTCTTATTACATGCTGGGGAATCCTCTGGGTATATGCCCAGGAGTGGTCTAGCAGGGTCCTCTGGAAGTGTCATGCCCAGTTTTCTGAGGAGCCACCAGACTGATATCTAGAGTGGTTGTACCAACTTGTAATCCCAGCAGCAGTAGAGGAATGTGGTTCCTCTTTCTCCACATCCTCACCAACACCTGCTGTCTCCTGAGTTTTTAATCTTAGCCATTCTGACTGGTGTGAGATGAAATCTCAGGGTTGTTTTGATTTGCATTTCCCTAATGACTAATGATGTTGAACATTTCTGAATTTCTTCAGGTGAAAATTCTTTGTTTAGCTCTATACCCCGTTTTTAATAGGGTTGTTTGGCTCTCTGGAGTCTAACTTCTTGAGTTCTTTGTATATATTGGATATTAGCCCTCTGTCGGATGTAGAGTTGGTGAAGATCCTTTCCCAATTTGTTGGTTGCCGTTTATCCGCTTGACAGTGTCCTTTGCCTTACAGAAACTTTGTAATTTTATGGGGTCCCATTTGTCAATTCTTGATCTTAGATCATAAGCTATTGGTGACCTATTCATGAACTTTCCCCCTGTGCCCATGTCCTTAAGGGTCTTCCCCAGTTTCTTTTCTATTAGTCTCAGTGTGTCTTGTTTTATGTGGAGGTCCTTGATCCACTTGGAATTGAGCTTAGTACAAGGAGATAAGAATAAATCAATGTGCATTTTTCTGCAAACTGACTTTCAGTTGAGGCAGCAGCATGGTTTCAGCTCCTTTGTCAAAGATCAGGTGACCACAGATGTGTGGGTTCATTTATGGGTTAAAGATTTTTTTTAATCATACAAATATTTGACATAATTCAAATAATTTGGAAAATGGAACTTTAGCATGCTTTGATGTTAGTGGCAAATTTTTCCTCAAGGTATAGGCAATGTTTTTAAGCAGCTGTGTTAAAAGCAGAGATCTGTCAGTACTAGCGGACTTTTACCTGTGTTCCAAATTTGTATTTCTATATTCAACACTGTTCCGTGCTGTTCATTCCTGTGAAAAGAGAATACAGTAGGTTAGTAAGTTGGGGGAATTGTTGCACAGATGACAGTTGCATTTAACTCCAAGCAGCCAAAGGAAAGTTTCCAGCTCATCCATGCAAAGACCGAAGGCTTTGCTTTTGCCCTTGAAGTTTCTATTTCTGCTCTGAATGGTCCTTAAATCCCTATTGAATAAAATGTTGCTGTCATCCCATTTTACATGAGTAAATACAAACCCCCTAGTCTTCTTGTCTGCATCACCATAAGTAACACTGGGAACCATTGTGGCTGGATCCTTAACCAGCTCATTGTTCTCAGGGGAAGTGCTTGAAAGGTGCTGACTCACTGTCCAGTCCGTACAAAAGTCTTCATGTTCACATTTACTGGGGAAACTTTCTCCAAGTTTTATGCATCATTTAGATAGATATAGATAACCAGGATAAGATATCGGAAAGTTCTCTTTTTCCACCAATACCAGGGGCACTTATTTAGGGGAAAACTGAAGATACAAGTTAAACCCAAGGTTCTAATTCTTGATTTTATGACCAAGTCTCTTGAAAAATTTGGAAATAGCTTGTCTTCTTTATGAGATTTCAGAACAGAGGGAACAATTTGGATAGATAGATAGATAGATAGATAGATAGATAGATAGATAGATAGATACTGGTAGGTGATAGATAGATAGATAGATAGATAGATAGATAGATAGATAGATAGATAGATAGATTTGTTGAATATCAAACTAAAAGTGACTAAGACACTGTGTCCATTCCCCATTCCCATGGAGCATACACTATAAAATCAAGGCAGCTAATCAAAGAAAGACCCACCAAGACTAGTGTGTGTGTGTGTGTGTGTGTGTGTGTGTGTGTGTTTAGCAGAGGAAATCCAGGGTGTCAAAGAAAAGCTCAGGAAAGATCTGGATTCAGTGCTTCCTAAGAGGTAACTGGGGCTGAAAAGATTGCTTAGCAAGTAAGAATGCTTGCCAAGCAAGCCTGACAACCTGAATGAACTTGAACTCCAAATCCCCTGGTGGAAAAAGAGACCTAACTCCCAAACGCTGCCCTCTGAACTCCACGAATATACTGTGTTACGCCTGTGTCTCACTCTTACATTTTTTTATTGCTATAATAAAACACTGACCAAAAGAAAGTTGGGGAGAAAAAAGGTTTTTGGTGGGTTTTTTTTTTTTAATCTTACAGTTTAAAGTCCATTATCAAGGGAAGCTAAGAGAAGAAGTCATGCAGAGGCTTGAAGCAGAAACCACAGGGGCATGTTCCTTACCAGTTTGCTTTCCATGGCTTGCTCAGCATTTTGTTTTGTTTTGTTTTGTTTTTGCTTTGTTTTTTTAATTTGTTTTTTGTTTGTTTGTTTGAGACAGTGTTTCTCTGTGTAACCCTGGCTGTTCTGGAACTCACTCTGTAGACTAGGCTGGCCTTGAACTCAAAAATATGCCTGCCTCTGCCTCCCAAGTGCTGGGATTAAAGGCGTGTCCACCACCTCCTGGCCTTGCTCAGCATTCTTATACAACCTAGGACCTCCTGCCCTAGACATGGCACCACTTACAATGAGCTGGGCCTCTCTTTATCAGTCATCAGTCCAGAAAATGCCTCAGAGGCCTAGCTACAGGCCAATCTGATGGAGGCGGTTCTTCAGTTCTCGTTCCCTCATCCCGCGTGACTCTGGTTAGTCTCAAGTTGACAAAACTAACCAGTGTACACATATGCATGCACACACATGTGTGTGTGCACATACACATACACACATCATCATCATCATCATCACATTATTAATAAATGCAATTTTAAAAATAAAACAAAAGGTTCCTGAAGGTTGGGAGAAATAATGGCTAATCTTGGTTATCAATTTACATCTGGAATCAACTAAAACCCAAGCAGCTGGGCATGCCTGCGAAGAAGTTTCTCGTGACTCACTCTAAATCGTGGCTATATATAGACTTTCTCCAGGCAGAAGCCTATATAAAAAGACACAGAAGCCGGGCATTGGTGGCGCACGCCTTTAATCCCAGCACTTGGGAGGCAGAGGCAGGCGGATTTCTGAGTTCGAGGTCAGCCTGGTCTACAGAGTGAGTTCCAGGACAGCCAGGGCTACACAGACAAACCCTGTTTCAAAAAACCAAAAAAAAAAAAAAAAAAAAAAAGTCTTGGGGTGAATAACTATACATAATTATGATGACTGGAGCCCTCTAATGACACTAATGGCTTTATGAGAAGGGAGAGAGACCCATGATAGCATCCTCTCTCAGGCTCACCATCCACCTCCTCTGCTCTGCTATGATGCAGTAAGACTGGCCTTGACAAAGATACATTTGGACTTCCTAGCCTCCAGAACTGTGCCCTAGATAACCCTGAGTTGGCCACAATTCATCCACTCTGGGTATTCAGGGAAGGTTAGTAACAGAAAATAGACTGAGACATTGAAACTCGGAGAGGAAAGAGGTGTAGAGAGCAGAGAAACTCTGAGTGAATGTGAAAAGGGCAGACAAAATCTTGATGTGTTGTTGACGTGAGCATGGCTATGTTAGGGAACCTAGTGGAGTGACAAAGTCACCCCTGGATGCGACACAGAGGCATGGCAAAGCCTTCCTCTAACCTAGTGTTTCTCAACCTGTGGCTCATGTCACCCACAGGGGGTCACATATCAGATATTTACATTACTATTCATAACAGTAGCAAAATTACAGTTATGAAGTAGTAACAAATTAATTTCATCGTTGGGGTTTATCATGTCATGAGGAACTGTATTAAAGGTTCACAGCATTAGGAAGATTAAGAACCACTGCTCTAGTCCAAGTATGCATGTTTATGAACGATTAACCAGGGTGTTAATTCCTAGCAACAACAGCTTCTCCTCTTGGATGACTGAAACCTGAGATAGCTGATCTATAAAAGATCCCCTCCCCCAGCAGACACACACACACACACACACACACACACACACACACACCTGTCTCCTTGGTTAGCTATATACCATGAAGCTGCCTCCGTATTTGGCTATATACAATAAACCTGCCCCCTCGATTCAGATATATAAAATCAAGGAATGTTCAATCACTGCTGTAGTCTCCTCCATCAGAGCGAGCACAAACAACCTTCCATCTTGTCTGTAAGAGTATCTATCTATTCTTCATTCCCTCATTCCCTTGTCTCCCCGCTATGCCAATCCCTTAATGCCATGGAGAGCATGACAAAGATGGAGTGTTGTGAGATGAATCTGAAATCCATCAGGTTGTAGAGAAAATGGCTAGCCATGTTAAATTTGTAAACTCTGTCCTGATGAAAACCGGAAGTCAATTAAACAACATCTTTCCTCTTCCCTCCTCCCTTTCCCCTTCTCCTTCTCCTTTTCTAGAAAATCTGGCAATAAAAGCAATATGACCATGGAATCAGAGGCAAGTTAGGATGTAAGATCAGAAAATAGGTACAGATGGAAGTAAGGACTTATTCTAGGAGCAGAAAGAAAAGGGTGGGGTCGGAGATGATCAGAGAGTCAGATGCAGTGAAGGAAAGGGAAGACAGTGAAGAGAGTCTAGGAGGCTCCAGGGAGATGGCTCAGTTTGTGCTTGCTGAACACACATGAGAATCTGAGTTCAGACTCCTGGGACTTCCATAAAATCCAGCCATGAACCTCATGTCTGTGACTCCGGCATTGGTGGAATAAATGCATGTGGATCCCTGGAGCTCACTGGTTGGCCAGCCTAGCATATCAATAAACTCCAAATTCAGTGAGAGACTCAAAAAATATGGTGGAGATTAATGAGGAAAACATCTCAAATTGACCTCTGGTCTCCATATATACACATGCATATGCACACCTGAACACATTGATGAAAAGGAAAAAGAAAGGGAGAATGGATACATGGGACTCTGGATAACTAATTGAAAGCTAGGATTCTACAAATTTGAGGGTTGTTTTTTTTTTTTTCAGAAAAGAGAGGGAGAGAAATAGACAAAGACAGACAGACATAGAGAGAGTGAGAGAGGAGAGAGTCAGAGATAGAGACAGAGAGAGAGAGAACAAAACCCACTTATTTATGTTCAATGTACTGTTTTTTTTTTATGTCATCTGGTGCTGGAGACAATCTATTTTCAGGTTACCTTTAGCTGTAAGTGAACCCTAGAGTACTATTGGTAAGATATGAGATGGAAGTTTATAAATCAGTCCTCAAAACAGGGGGAAATACCCTAGTTTATAAGGTGAATCCATGCAGTCCCAAAGTTATTGAGTGCTAAGAGGGGAGGTGGGAGAGTTGGTATCGAAGTAATGTAGCCCTGGCGGTTACTGACTTCAGAGATGGAAGGGGGCCACTCGGTGAGAACCTGGTCAACCTCAGGAGCTGGGAAATGAAACAGGACCTTTCCCCCAGACTCCAAAACCCATGCAACCCACCAGCACCTTGATTTTAGGTCAACATCATGCCTCCAAGCCTCAGAAGCAAAAGGCAAATGTGTGGTTTCAAGGAAGCCTGTGATTATTTCTTGTATACAAGGATGTAGTATTGCAGCCCTTAATTTCATGTGCTCTTTGAGTTCCAACTTAAGAGTTAATTGCTTCCGTATGCAAATACTTGATCATAGTGAGGTCTCATAAATTGGAGAGAAGCAATAAGATACAATAGTTCTGGCTTATTTTCTAGAAGTGAACTTCATTATTATTAATGTATATGTTGTACATGTGGCATGTGGCATGGTATGGAATTCAGAGGACATCTTGTGCCCTCGGCTCTCTCCTTGGCTTTACGTGAATCCTAGGAACTGTAACCAGGTCTCTAGGCTTGTGTAGCTAGTGTCAATACCTGCTGAGAGATTTTAATGACCATACTTTCTGCTTACTCTCATCCTCACCAAATGGCTGTATGGCCCTGAGAAGTTGTATTTATAACATATGACAGTAAAAACTAAAAAATAGGGTGGGGGAGGTCCTTTTTGAGACTTCAACTCAGTCATAAAATGGATCTTTCACGTAGCTGAAAAGGCAGAAGGATCCTCTCCAATAACACATTTCCCCATGTCAGAAGTCCAAAGACTCAAGGTGAATATGTGGGACTTAGTACTGTGAAGAAATCTATGACTTAAACTGGGAATAGCTGTGGCCATCTCTAGCCAAGGCCCATTAAAGCACCAGCGTGGGTGTGTACACCACAGAGTCTTTATATCTCTTGAAATAAACTTCCTCCTAGGAGTTGGCATCTTTGTCATCATGTAGCAGAGCCTCAGTACCAGCGCCAAGTTCCTTCAGGGTGTCAAACACACCACATCAACGAATTTCATGATAAGCTTCATATGTGTTTCATTAACTATTATAGTAAATCCCACCTGAAAAAACTATGAATAATATCTTTCTGCGGTAATTCCCTCATCAGGATAATGATCTAGACTGAGGCAAAAAAAACTGCCTGAAACAATTTCATTTTTAATCCTTTGTTCCAATGACTTTAATCTACAGCTTACATCATAAACAAAATACACCGGAATTTCTAATAAATCCTCAGTCCTATTTAGCTGAAGGTAACATCCTGCAGGAAGATGAGGTGAAATGAGGTCAATCAGCCACATGACAGCTACATTTAAGCAATTCACTAGTTTCACTTGGGAGGTGGCAGGGTGGAGAGCCAGAGACAGCCATGGCTTTATCCTTTGTCCCTTAGCTCATTTCCAGTGACAGGCAGCCTTTGCTTGGCTTCTGGGATGGAGCTTACAAGGCTGTCTGGAGATGCACACTTGCCCTGGGCAGGGCTCCCCTCTACCCTGGCAGCTCACCCTGGTCCAGCTAGTGAACGCCCCAATCATTCCGACCCTCACACTTGGGCCATGGATTCAGGCACCTTCAACCTGGAATTTCAATTCTGACTTTCTCTACTGACTAACCCAGAAAGAAAACAGAACAGTGGTTCTGTTCTTCTTCCACGTGTCCTGTATTAGTGCATTGCATATCTAATGCTAGTGCATAGCATATTTATGGCCTGGAAATACAATATATGTGGGTATGTGTGTGCACGTGTGTACATTAAAACTCATTTATTCTTACACTATAGGTCTCTAGGTACATAGCTGGCTAATCTGGATTCTATTTTCAGGCTATACGTTAGCTGATCTTGGCTCCATGCTCTAAGTTCATCCAAATCTGTCCCACCTATGTTTATTCTAAGAAACAGCTACCCAGACAATGTTCTTATTCTGAAATCCTGGAACACAAGAGGATAAGACAGTGTTCAAGCCCATTTTTTCTGTCACCAAGATCCTTCCAATCCAAAACAAGTTACATGTTTAAGCCCAACACAGAGGAAAACTGTAGCTCACTAACACAAGGGCCAGGTGCAAAAGGGCGTGATGCAAGTGTATCACAAGCCAAAGAGTGAGGGGCCAACACCATAGCCTTGGCATCCAGGGCATGTGCGGCATTTTCTTGTGAGCCACATTCTTGAAAGGGAAAAAGAAAAGGGAAGAAAATCAAAGTGCATTTGGGATAGCTTGGGGTAGCTGAGTTCCCAGAAATAAATCATAAGACAGCTCCAAATTCAGATAACATCAGCAGACGTTATTTAGTAAAAAGTTTCATTCTTGTTCTTTTAGTATAAGGCAGCCATGTCATCTTCTCCAGCTGCTTTTCTCATGTCCCACCCACTTAGTCTTCTACTAGCACTGAGATTAACGAAACCTCGTTATATCTCGAGTTTGGATGATCTGACTTCCAACCATAGACCTTTTAGGTAGTTGTTGAGTAACATTGAAGAAGCCTTTCATTATTTTGGGCCCAAGTTCTTGACATCTGCTGAAGAATTCTTACAAAGATCAGCTCAAAACATCAAACAGTATGAATGGCATTTAGAAGGGGTACAACCTAGAAAAACTAATTTTCTTGAATTAGTTCTTACTATCTGCCCTTCTGTCCTGCTTTTCACTCAGGACTCTACTGCATAAATGTCAGAACGGTCAACAGACAGCAATGGTCCTCTGAGCTGTGGCACTGGGGTTGCTAAGAATGCATCTGTAATGTAAGTTCTATAGGAAAGCAGTGAATGATGAGAGCTTAACTCTAAGAATGAGAGACAGTGCCCTTGCCTCAGAGGTTATTCTCTGAGATCCCTTGTCCTGGGTCAAGTTGACTCAATAGTCTATTACAGGGAGGAAACAAAGCAACAAGAGGCTCGTGGTATTAAATGCATTGTGCCTTTGGACCAACAAGATGATCCAGTGGGTAGAGGGGCTTGCCACCAAGCCTGATGATCTGAGTTCAATACCTGGGTCCCACATGGTGGAAGGACAAAACTGACTCCTGAAAGTTTTCCTCTGATGCCCACAAGTATGATGTAGCATGTAAGAACACACACATACACACACACACACACACACACACACACACACACACACAAATAAATAAATAAATAAATAAATAGGGAAACATAGATAAAATGTAGTAAATATTTTAACACTAAGAACTGCTCTAAGGAAAACCATTTCGAGCTGAGGTTACTACTGTTTATCCAATGGCATGGAAACGCCTCTGGTGGAAATGAGAAGCACCACTCAGCTCTGCCTGAAGCTCCGTCAGGAGCCCCAGCACAACTGCTTCAAGCAGGACTTCCCCAGCCATTTCTGCGGGATACTGTATGCCTCTGATTTGATGATGCTCTACTATCTGATACTTTCAACATATTCTTTTACTTTTACTTGCTACACTGAGTTAATAAACTCACTCACTTGAAGTCAAAAGTTTCCTAAAGCCATTTCTCTGGATACAGCAGCATTAGAAGACCACCTCATGGTCAATAAGCCCTTGGCTCTGTTTTCATTCCTTTCCTATAATATGTGGTATGTACAAGAGAAAACACAAATATGGACTCCAAAGAATATTTGCTGGGGACTATATGGCCAGTTCCCATTAACTTGGTGGTTCTCAACCTTCCTAATGCTGTGACCCTTTAATATAATTCCTCATGTTGTGCTAATCCCCAATCATAAAATTATATTCATTGCTACTTCATAACTGCAATTTTGCTACTGCTATGAATTGTAATTTAAATACCTGTTTTCCAATGGTCTTAGGAGAACCTTATGAAAGGGTTGTGAGATTCCCAAAGTGGTCACGACCCACAGATTAAGAACTGGTGCATTAACTACAGAGAAATTCTGGCCCTGCCAGGGTGCTTCAGGTCAGTGGTATTTAGAAGCTGTCAACATTTCTTTTTAAGACAAAAGGAAGGTCCTCATCTCTACCCTACTTCATGTTGATTCCCACTGCAGTTTCCTAAAGTATGTTGTCTTGGTTAGAGTTTCTATGGTTGTGACAAAACACCACGGCCAATGAAACATGGGGAGGAAAGGATTTTATTTGGCTTATGCTTCTATATCACTGTTCATCAGAGAAGGAAGTCAGGACAGGAACTCAAACAGGGCAGGAACCTGGAGGGAAGAGATGATGCAGAGGCTATGGAGGGGTGCTGCTTACTGGCTTGCTCATCATAGTTTGCTCAACCTGTTTTCTTATAGATCCCAGGACCTGGCCTAGGGATAGCATCACCCACAATAGGTGGGGCTCTTCTTCATCAAACCCTAATTTTAAAAATGCCCTACAGGCTTGCCTATAACCCAGTCTCATAGAGGTATTCCCTTAATTGAGGCTCTTGCCTCTCAAATGACTTTAGCTTGTCATAAAACTAGCCTCCACACATGTCATAGTTTGAATTTGCTACTAGATTGTTTAACTATTTCTGAAAAGGTCCAGTTCATTTCTTGTACTCAGTACAAGAGATAGTCTAAAAATATTAGGCAGGTAAATTAATTTTTAAAACTATGAATAAGGACTGGGGAGATGGCTCAGTGGTTAAGAGCACTGACTGCTCTTCCAAAGGTCCTGAGTTCAATTCCCAGAAACCACATGGTGGCTCACAACCATCTGTAATGGGATCTGATGCCCTCTTCTGGTGTGTCTGAAGACAGTGATGTGCTCACATAAAATAAATAAATAAATAAATAAATAAATAAATAAATCTTTTTTAAAAAAACTATGAATAAACTCAAATTTTAAGCAACCCAAGGGCATTCATAATTAAATACATACAAAGTCCTGTGAGTTTGCTTCTCAACTCAAAATGCATTCATTACTGTCTTACATCTCATCTTTAAGCTATTATTCCAAATAGTTGTTAGCCTGGGGTGTTACTATTTGAATTATAATATATAGTCTCGCAGAGATCTACTGTGCAATAGCGGAATTTCCCCTTTTTATATGCAGAACTTCAGTTATAGTGAAGTGTGGGTTAAAATGGCGGCCCACATTCAGCCTGGGCTCAGGCGGCTGGGCTAGGAAGTTTGACCGCTTGGCGTTGGGCTGTGAGAAGCCGCAACACTCCGTGCCAGGGGTGGGGAAGGCGCCATCTAAGGTCCCCCGGGGCGGTGGGGAGAACTTACCAGAGTCAGGCTCAGGTCCCCAGGCTGTTCGGAGGCTGGGGATGACAGGTTCTTGGTCTTGGACACTGCAGACATTGCTGGAGGTCAAAAAAGAGCTGAGAACGGGGTGGGGGCCTGTGGGCTGGATTTAGCCCAGTAGGAAAGGGGAAAGAGCAGGGAAGAGAGCTTTGCCTGGTTCCCACGGGGAATGTCCTTGGTTTGCTCAGGCAGGTGGCTTGGCTTGGTGGAGACTGTGGATGGGAGTGCAGGGAGGCCTTCCTGCGGGAGGTTAGTTTTTAAAGGAAGACCTGCCCCATTGCTCCAGCACATGGCAGATCCAGATGAGAAGAGGTAGTCCATGGTTTTAGAGGGTTTATTGTAGAGAAGTAGAGGCTGGCCATGGCCATGTAGAGATGGGGAAGGGTATGTGGAGAGACGGGGAACAAGAGGACAAGAGAGAGAGGCAAGAGTAAGAGAGTGAGAGAGTAAGAGTAAGATAGTAAAGGAGAGAGGAGGGGGCTTGCAGCCCCTTTTATAGTGGACCAGACCTACCTGGCTGTTGCCAGGTAACTGTGGGGGTGGAGTCTATCCAGAACACCAGAGACTTGGGGCATTACCCTACCTGACTGATGGCCTCAGAATTATGGAGAGCTGAGGCCCTGTGTCAGGAGCCTAGTGTCTGGGAGCGTGACAAACAGACCTTCCGTTCCTTGCAGAATTATCTGCTGGGTCTCTGGGGTTTAAACCTAGCTCAACCAGACAACAGGCTGCCTTTCACAGTCCCAGAGTGAAGAACACTGCAATCTAAGCAGAGATACATTTGAATTTATAAATGACAGATGTTCAATGGAACACCATTACTCCATAATATAAATTTTAAAAAACTGAACTAAATTTTTTATTTGTTTTTGCTTATCGAGACAGGGATTCTCTGTGTAGCCATGGCTGTCCTGAAACTAGTTCTGTAGACTAGGATGGACTTGAACTCACAGAAATCCTCCTGTCTCCCAAGAGCTGAGATTAAAGGTATATGCCAGTACCACCTGGCTTCTACTAATATTTTTTAATTCTAACAAAATGAAATAATTTCCCTTAGACTCATTTTCTATGTTGTACTTTCTTAAGAAGAAGAAGAATGGTATTAGGCAATTTTTTTATCATAAAGTCACACTTTAGATTGAAAGTGCATTAGCAGTTGAAGGGCTGACAAAGAATTGGCTAGACACAGACTGATGCATGCCCGCGTAGAGAGAGCATGTGTTCCGACTTGTTGCTTGATAGAAAAATGTGTGCTCTACCGAAACTATATTTTACACATAGTTTTATATAACATGCATACAATGCAAAATCTATTTTTGAACAAAGTATAAAATTTCAGAGGACCTTTTTGTGGAAAGGTTTCTAAATAACATAATTTTATTCAAATTTTAATGAAAACTATATGTGAATATATTATGAACATATATGTATATACAGAGGAAATTAGCAAAACCAAAGTGATATTACATAGTATAATAATATTGTTTATCACTGAAACTAATAGAAAAGAAACTGGGGAAGACTCTGGAGGACATAGGCACAGAGGGAAAGTTCCTGAACAGAACACCAATTGCTTATGCTCTAAGATCAAGAATAGACAAATGGGACCTCATAAAATTACAAAATTTCTGTAAGGCAAAAGACACTGTCAGAAGGACAAAATGACAACCAACAAATTGGGAAAAGATCTGTACCAACCCCACATCCGACAGAAGACTAATATCCAATATATACAAAGAACTCAAGAAATTAGACCCCAAAGAACCAAATAACCCTATTAAAAAATGGGGTATAGAGCTAAACAAGAAATTTTCACCAGAAGAAATTTGGATGGCTGAGAAACACCTTAAGAGATGTTCAACATCATTAGTCATCAGGGAAATGCAAATCAAAACAACCCTGAGAATCCACCTCACACCAGTCAGAATGGCTAAGATTAAAAACTCAAGAGACAACAGGTGCTGGAGAGGATGTGGAGAAAGAGGAACACTCCTCCACTGTTGGTGCGATTGCAACCACTCTGGAAATCAGTCTGGCGGTTCCTCAGAAAATTGGGCATGACGCTTCCATAGGACCCTGTCATACCACTGCTGGGCATATACCCAGAGGATTCCCCTGCATGCAATAAAGACACATGCTCCACTATGTTCATAGCAGCCTTATTTATAATAGCCAGAAGTTGGAAGGAGCCCAGATGTCCCTCAAAGGAGGAATGGATACAAAAAATGTAGTACATTTATACAATGGAATACTACTCAGCAATTAAAAATAATGAATTCATGCAATTTGTAGGCAAATGGTTGGATCTGGAAAATATCATCCTAAGTGAGTTAACCCAATCAAAAAAGAATACACATGAAATGCAATTACTGGGCTGAAGAGATGGCTCAGTAGTTAAGAGCACCGACTGTTCTTCCGAAGGGCCTGAGTTCAAATCCCAGCAACCACATGGTGGCTCACAGCCTTCCATAATGAGATCTGATGCCCTCTTCTGGTGTGTCTGAAAGTAGCTACAATGTGTCTACATATAATAAGTAAATAAATCTTTTTTAAAAAAAAAAGAAATGCAATCACTGATAAGTGGATATTAATGAGCCCAGAAGCTCTGAATACTCAAGGCACAATTAGCAAATCAAAAGATTCCCAAGAAGAAGGAATGAGAGGACACTGGTCCAGAAAAGACTGGTTCCAGTTTTGCAGGAGAGTTCCAGAACAGAGAAAGGGTTGTGGGGGGGGGGTGATTGGGGAATGCACGGTGGGGTAGGGAGGGGGAGGACTTATGGGACACATGGTGAGGGGGGAACTGGGAAAGGGGAAAACCTTTGGAATGTAAACAAAGAATATAGAAAATAAAATTTAACAAAAAATTTAAAATAATAATAATATTATTATCCTCTGCCATTCAACAATACATGCTATAGAGTGTCACTTGTTTCAATATTTATTTCCATCCCTTTAAGTACTATACAGAATCTCACAGCATGCATTTATTTACCTTGTCCTCTACTGTCAGATAGTCAAGAGGTTTTAAAAACTCTAGAACCATATGAAAAACAACAAAGGTGACAGGAGCTGGCAGCTTAATTCTCCCAGAACCAGACTTGGAACTAAATTCAGCAATGCTGAATTCTCAAACCAAGCGAATTCATCAATAATCATACTATAGATTGGTTGTTCCTTGACCAGGATGAATGCCTAATTGAACCAGTCAGAATCATCAAGGAGCATTGTATTCACAGGTGCTGTAGAATTTCTGGGAAGAGATTAAAAATGGTTATTTGTCCCAGATAGTGTGCCAATGGCAGACCTAAGAAATGGCTCCCTCAAATCTAGCTCAGTGCGTTGGGACTTTACGGATATACTCACAGAAGCAGGGGTAAGGGGTTACTTACAGGATCAGTTCACACAAGCCACATCTCTAATGGTCCCTACACAACTTGAACTCAGTTCCAAAGGACAGTCTCCTCTTCTCCCAGCAATTACTGGTGGATCTTGCAACTTTTATGAGCTTTCCAAGCCTTGTAACTTTCATTATCGTCCTGAGTCTTGAGCCTCTTCCCACTCCTGACAAACCCACCCAGGAACATTTCAATTCACAGGAAATAGTTTCACAGCAGGATAAAAGGGGCGTGCCTCTCAAGGTCCATGTGCAGTAATATTCAGAGATAATGCAGTAAAACTACAGGTATAACATGAATAGCAATCTTTTTCACGAACAATAAATTGGCATCATAGCTCAGTATGCAAAAGTTCTTGCTGTGCAAGCTGAGTGCCAACCCCCAGCACCTATAAAAAACCATGCATTGCTGTGTCTGCCTGTAACTCCTGAAGGCAGATCTCAAGAGCTGAAAATCTGGGAATGCCTTTGCTTTGAAGAAAGACATCCTTTCTGCGGGATAAGGAAATGAGCCTTGTGAAGAACTAGGAGAACATCATTCTGGGCAGAATAAATGACAAGTGCCAAGACCTAAACAGAGACCAAACTTGGCACATGAGAAGGAGCAAGTCCAAGCAGCTTGGCTAAGTGAATCACAGTTAGTTGAGGAGGATCCATTTCTGTGATAAAACACACATGACCAAGGGTCAACCTATAAAAGAAAGTATTTAGATTGGGACTCACAGTTCCAAGGAGTTAAGAGTTTATGACCATCATGATAGGGGACTCATCAGCATAAGGCAAAAGAGTTAATTGGGATTTGCATGGACTTTTAAAACCTTAATGCTGACTCCTAGTGACACACATCCAACAAGACCACACCTCCTAATCCTTCCCAAACAATTCCACCAACTGGGCATCTACATATGGACCCTATGGGAAACATTTTCATTCAAACCACCATAGTAAGTTTGGGTAAGGACTGCCCTCATTCTTGCCTTCACAGAAAGTCATTGGTGAGTATTAAGTCGAGTTGACCGAACACATTTATATTCTGAAAAATAATCCACCCATGTGTGGGAAATTCACTAGTAAGGCATAGGAAAACAGAAATAGGAAGGTCATCTAGAAAATCAATATCACTTCTCTGCCAGATGTAATAATGACAAAAATGGCGTCGCATAGGGGTACACATTGTCTATCCATTCTAGTACTCAAGTCACAGGGTATCACACGCATCTCTTGGACACCGTAATTTCACGCAGCCAAGCTGTAATCCCGGTGGAAGCTGTGTGATATTTACTGGGGAAAGTCTTGTTTGGCAGGGCTGTCCAAGATGAATGTCGCTGTGAGCCTCCTTGGCCGCAGATAGGGCTGAGCTGAATTTCTCATGGCAAGCTTTGTTTGTGTAACCCTTTTTTCTGACTTGTTCCTTTACTTACGAGATGTCCCTGCTAGCCGGAGGTGCGAGCATCTAGGCGTGATGGTTCACTGAGAGTTTATTCTTTGAGCTACAGCACTGGCCATGATTTATCTTCTAGAGATCCATTGCTTTGTTTTTGATCAGCTGTACAGTTATTACCTAGATACATTAAAGAACTAACCTCCCAACAATTTATATTATTTGTATAGTTAGCTGGATTTGGCACTCTGACATGGAAACCATCAGTTAAGTAAAGTTTCTAAGTAGGCCTGAGGGAGTCTCACAAGAAGATAGCAAACATAGTGTTTCCAAGGACTCTTGAACTACTAGTTTATCATTTACTACAGAGGGACGCGATGACTTTGTGTGTATTCTCTAACATTCATACCTGATTGATTTTGTATTTCCTTGTGCCAGATACTCATGGTAACCATTCTTTGTAAACATTTCACTGGATACATTTTTTCTTCAGTAATGTAATACCAACTTGTGTGTATAAAAGTTCCTGCCTCAGAACAGTAAAGTGCATTCAGACGCATTCAGACTCAACCTACATCTGGTGTGTCTGTCTGTCATTCGCCGGACCTGTACCTTCCTGCATACCAAAGACCCTGATTCCCCACGGGTGTGTGTGTTCCGACTGTGTCGGTCCGTGGCAACAGGGGCAGAAGGATCTCTGTGAGTTTGAGAGCACCCAAGTCCACATACCATTTTCTAGGCCAGCAAGTGTTATACAGCAAGACCTTGTCTAAAAATAATGATGGAAATAGAGGTGGTAAGATAGTCACAATCATGGTAATGTTTTGATGGCTGAGCTGTCGAAACTTATTGATGGGAAAGACAACAAATTTTAAAAAAACAGGCAAATACTGAAGACCAGGGCTATGGCTCAGTGACAGCACAGCTATTTATCATACATAAGGCTCTGGGTTCGATCCCCAAGGTTACAAGAAAGAAGGTGTGAAAGAAGCATGGGAGAGGAGGAAGAGAAAGAGGAAGGGAGCACAGCTTCAGAGTATTTGATTGTGTAAATCTTAGCACAGTGATGCAATGTGCTGGGCAGGGAATCTCTGTAAAGAGAAGGCTTGTGAAAACTAAAAAAAAAAATCAAAAAAAAAAAGCTTTGATTTAACGTGCAATGTATACAAACAAGTAGAGCACCAAATATTCAAACCTGGAGCTCAGGAGAGGACGGTGGGAACTGTTTGAAGCTGTGGGCTCACTCGATGAGATTGCCCAGGAATAAGGTCAACAGGGAATGCAGTACCAAGATCCTCCAACGAGGGTACTCAACACTGGGTGCTTAGAGGAAGGGTGGTGATTACACAGAAAACTTGAAAGCAAGAATGTCTATACAATATGAAGGCAACCAGGATGGTGTGGTATCTACATATAAAGGAAGGTTCTGGAGGAAAGTGCTTCAGGACAGAGGGTGGTTGTGTCAAATCTGCTGCGATGTTTCATATGTCTCTGAGTCGTCTTCAGTTGGGGTAAGGGTAATGTCAAAGGGTAGAGGGGCACAGTCATGCCAACTGTATACTGCAAGCCATGCTGGAAATCACACAGCAGTTATATGATCTGAATTACAGGTCTGAGGAAATTATGTGGCAATCATGTGTTTAGGTGCCTGCCCACAACTTCCCCAGCTGAATTCTTCCTTTTTACTCATGGAGTCCGGAGTCCGGCTCAGTGCCTGATCTGAATCAGGTGGCTGGTGTCTGATATGCCGAGGATAACTGCAAGAAAGGGGAGATTGAGGCAAATGTTTCTGTTAGCACGTCTGGATTGTAGCTTTACCTGGCTGGAACTATTCTAAGTATGCTGACACTTGTAACAAAAAATAGTGCTTTTGAAGCAGGCGGAGTCCCGCCTAGGCTCTGTGGGACATCCCCGAGCCCTCTGGTGAGCACCAAGGCTGCTTCTGCAACCAGCTCGCCGGCCCCTGGACCAGCGGTGTAGCGGCGGGCCTCCATATTGCAACCAGGACACAGCTGGAAAGGCCCAGGCTCTGTGGGACATCCCCGCCCTCGGGTGAGCACCTAAGCTGCGTTCTGCAACCAGCTCGCCGGCCCCTAGACCAGCGGTGTAGCGGCGGGCCTCCATGTCGCAACCAGGACACAGCTGGAAAGGCCCAGGCTCTGTGGGACATCCCCGCCCTCTGGTGAGCACCTAAGCTGCGTTCTGCAACCAGCTCGCCGGCCCCTAGACCAGCGGTGTAGCGGCGGGCCTCCATATTGCAACGAGGACACAGCTGGAAAGGCCCAGGTAAACACCCCTTCCAGGGCTACACTCACGGGGGTATCTGCTAGGGTCTCGGAGCCAAGCAGGCGGAGTCCCGCCTAGGCTCTGTGGGACATCCCCGAGCCCTCTGGTGAGCACCAAGGCTGCTTCTGCAACCAGCTCGCCGGCCCCTGGACCAGCGGTGTAGCGGTGGGCCTCCATATTGCAACCAGGACACAGCTGGAAAGGCCCAGGCTCTGTGGGACATCCCCGCCCTCTGGTGAGCACATAGGCTGCGTTCTGCAACCAGCTCGCCGGCCCCTAGACCAGCGGTGTAGCGGCGGGCCTCCATATCACAACCAGGACACAGCTGGAAAGGCCCAGGCTCTGTGGGACATCCCCGCCCTCGGGTGAGCACCTAAGCTGCGTTCTGCAACCAGCTCGCCGGCCCCTAGACCAGTGGTGTAGCGGCGGGCCTCCATATTGCAACCAGGACACAGCTGGAAAGGCCCAGGTAAACACCCCTTCCAGGGCTACCCTCACGGGGGATCTGCTAGGCTCTCGGAGTTCCTTGCAACCAGGACACAGCTGGAGAAGCCCAGGTAGACAGACTCCAACAGGGGCTACAATCGCATGGGTGGCAGCCAGCTTATGATCCCTTAAAGCAGCAGTCACACATATTCACCAATAGAGAAACAACAGGTGAGCCCAGCCTCACAGGAGATTCAAACACCAGCCACTGACAAGGCCAACTAAAACCAGAAATAACCAGATGGCAAAAGGAAAACAAAGGAACGTTACTAACAAAAATCAAGGCAACATGACAGCATCTGAACCCAGTTCTCCAACAACAGGAATCCCTGGATACCCTAAAACACCAGAAAAACAAGACTTGGATATAAAATCACTGGTCAGGATGCTGGTAGCTGAACACATAGAAAAATCTCGTAAAGAAATAGAGGAGAAAATGGATCAAAAGTTAGAAGCCTTTACAAGGCAAATACAAAAATCACTTCAAGAAATGCAGGAGAAGATGGATCAAAGAGAAGAAGACAATAAGGAAGAAAGACAAAAGTCACTTAAAGAACTACAGAAGAACGTGGGCCAACAAGTAGAAGCTATGAAAGAAGAAGCACAAAAATCTATTAAAGAAATACATGAAAACACAATCAAGCAAGCGAAAGATCTGAGCACATCCATCCAGATACTAAAAACAGAAGTAGAAACAACTAAGAAATCACAGAGGGAGACAACATTGGAGATAGAAAACCTGGGGAAGAAATCAGGGGCCATAGACGCAAGTATCAACAATAGAATACAAGAGATAGAAGACAGAATCTCAGAAGCCGAAGATAACATAGGAACCATTGATTCAACAGTCAAAGAAAATACTAAATGCAAAAAGGTGGTAACCCAAAACATCCAGGAAATCCAAGACACTATGAGAAGACCAAACCTAAGGATTATAGGTATAGACGAGAGTGAAGATTTACAAGTTAAAGGGCCAGCTAATATCTTCTATAAAATTATGGAAGAAAACTTCCCCAACCTAAGGAGAGAGATGCCCATGAATATACAAGAAGCCTATAGAACCCCAAACAGACTGGACCAGAACAGAAATACATCCCGTCACATAATAATCAAAACTCCAAATGTAATAAACAAAGAAAGAATACTAAAGGCAGCAAGAGAAAAAGGCCAAGTAACATATAAAGGAAAACCTATCAGAATAACACCAGACTTCTCACCTGAGACCATGAAAGCTAGAAGATCCTGGGCAGATATCATGCAAACTCTAAGAGAACACAAACTTCAGCCAAAACTACTTTACCCAGCAAAACTCTCAATTGCCATTGATGGAGACATCAAGGTATTCCATGACAAAACCAAATTTGCAAGATATCTCTCCACAAATCCAGCCCTACAAAGGATAATAGGGGGAAAACACCAAGACAAGGATGGAAACTACACCCGGGAAGAAGCAAGATAGAAACCTCCTCTCATCAAACCCAAAAGAAGATAACCTCTCGAATATAAAAAATAAATAAGATAAATAAATATAATTTCAAAAATGTCTGGAGGTAATAATTACTATTCCTTAATATCTCTTAACGTCAATGGACTCAATTCCCCAATAAAAAGACATAGATTAACAGACTGGATACGGAAACAGGACCCTACATTTTGCTGCATACAGGAAACACATCTCAGTGATAAAGACAAACACTGCCTTAGAGTAAAAGGCTGGAGGACAATTTTACAAGCAAATGGTCTCAGGAAACAAGCTGGAGTAGCCATTCTAATATCAGATAAAATTGACTTTCAACCTAAAATCATCAAAAGAGACTCAGAAGGTCACTTCTTGCTGGCCAAAGGGAAAATCCACCAGGAAGAAATCTCAATACTGAACATCTATGCTCCAAATGCAAGGGCACCCTCATTCATAAAAGAAACCTTACTAAAGCTTAAAGCACACATTACACCTAAACCAATAATTGTGGGTGACTTCAACACCCCACTCTCCTCAATGGACCGATCAGGAAAGCAGAAACTAAACAGGGACACAGTGAAACTAATTGAAACTCTGGACCAATTGGATTTAACAGATATATATAGAACATTTCATCCTAAAGCTAAAGAATATACCTTTTTCTCAGCACCGCATGGTACCTTCTCCAAAATAGACCATATAATCGGTCACAAGACAGATGTCAACAAATACAAGAAGATCGAGCTAATCCCATGCCTCCTATCAGATCACCATGGAGTAAGAGTGGTCTTCAATAGCAACAAAAACAACAGAAAGCCCACATACACATGGAAACTGAACAATACTCTACTCAATGACACCTTGGTCAAGGAAGAAATAAAAAAAGAAATCAAAGACTTTTTAGAATTCAATGAAAATGAAGGTACAACCTACCCAAATCTATGGGACACAATGAAAGCAGTGCTAAGAGGAAAACTCATAGCTCTAAGTGCATCCAAAAAGAAACTGGAGAGAGCATACACTAGCAGCTTAACGGCACACCTTAAAGCCCTGGAAGAAAAACAAGTTAACTCACCCAGGAGGAGTAGAAGACAAGAAATCATCAAACTCAGGGCTGAAATCAATCAAATAGAAACAAAGAGAACCATACAAAGAATCAACAAGACCAGGAGCTGGTTCTTTGAGAAAATCAACAAGATAGATAAACCCTTAGCCAGACTAACCAAAGGACACAGAGACAGTATACAAATTAACAAAATTAGAAATGAAAAGGGAGACATAACAACAGAAACTGAGGAAATTCAAAAGATCATCAGATCCTACTACAAAGGTCTATACTCAAAACAACTGGAGAATCTGGAGGAAATGGACGATTTCCTAGACAGATATCAAATACCAAAATTAAATCAGCATCAAGTAGACCAGCTAAATAGTCCCATAACCCCTAAAGAAATAGAAGGGGTTATAGAAAGCCTCCCAACCAAAAAAAGTACGGGACCAGATGGTTTTAGTGCAGAATTCTACCAGACCTTCAAAGAAGACTTAACACCAATACTCTCCAAACTATTCCACAAAATAGAGACAGAAGGGACACTGCCCAACTCATTCTTCGAAGCCACAATTACGCTAATACCTAAACCACAAAAAGATCCAAAAAAGAAAGAGAACTTCAGGCCAATTTCTCTGATGAATATAGATGCAAAAATACTAAATAAAATTCTTGCTAACCGAATCCAAGAGCACATCAAAACGATCATCCACCATGATCAAGTAGGCTTCATCCCAGGGATGCAGGGATGGTTCAATATACGGAAATCCATCAATGTAATCCACTACATAAACAAACTGAAAGAAAAAAACCACATGGTCATCTCATTAGATGCTGAAAAAGCATTCGACAAAATTCAGCATCCTTTCATGCTAAAAGTCTTGGAAAGAGCAGGAATTCAAGGCCCATACCTAAACATAGTAAAAGCAATCTACAGCAAACCAGTAGCCAACATCAAAATAAATGGAGAGAAACTTGAAGCATTCCCACTAAAATCAGGGACTAGACAAGGCTGCCCTCTCTCTCCATATCTTTTCAATATAGTACTTGAAGTTCTAGCAAGAGCAATTAGACAACATAAGGAAGTCAAAGGGATACAAATTGGAAAGGAAGAAGTGAAACTATCATTATTTGCAGACGATATGATAGTTTACCTAAGCGACCCAAAAAACTCCACCAGAGAACTTCTACAGCTGATAAACAACTTCAGCAAAGTGGCAGGTTATAAAATTAACTCAAGCAAGTCAGTGGCCTTCTTGTACTCAAAGGACAAGCAGGCTGAGAAAGAAATTAGGGAAATAACACCCTTCACAATAGCCACAAACAACATAAAGTATCTTGGCGTAACTCTAACCAAACAAGCGAAAGATCTGTACAACAGGAACTTCAAGTCCCTGAAGAAAGAAATCGAAGAGGACCTCAGAAGATGGAAAAATATTTCTTGCTCCTGGATTGGCAGGATCAATATAGTAAAAATGGCCATCTTGCCAAAAGCAATATACAGATTCAATGCAATCCCCATCAAAATCCCAACTCAATTCTTCATAGATCTAGAAAGAGCAATTCTCAAATTCATCTGGAGCAACAAAAAACCCAGGATAGCTAAAACTATTCTCAACAATAAAAGGACTTCTGGGGGAATCAATATCCCTGACTTCAAGCAGTACTACAGAGCAATTGTGTTAAAAACTGCATGGTATTGGTATAGCAACAGGCAAACAGATCAATGGAACAGGATTGAAGACCCTGAAATTAACCCACAGACTTATGGTCACTTGATCTTTGATAAAGGAGCCACAACCATCCGATGGAATAAAGATAGCCTTTTCAACAAATGGTGCTGGTTCAACTGGAGGTCAACATGCAGAAGAATGCGAATTGACCCACTCTTATCTCTTTGCTCTAAGATCAACTCCAAGTGGATCAAGGACCTCCACATAAAACCAGACACACTGAAACTATTAGAAAAGAAACTTGGGAAGACCCTGGAGGACTTGGGCACAGGGGAAAAGTTCCTGAACAGAACACCAATAGCGTACGCACTAAGATCAAGAATCGACAAATGGGACCTCATAAAATTACAAAGTTTCTGCAAAGCAAAGGACACTGTCCGAAGGACAAAACGGCAACCAACAAAGTGGGAAAAGATCTTTACCAACCCCACATCCGACAGAGGGCTAATATCCAATATATACAAAGAACTCAAGAAGTTAGACCGCAAAGAACCAAATAACCCTATCAAAAAATGGGGCACAGAGCTAAACAAAGAATTTTCACCAGCCGAAATTCGGATGGCCGAGAAACACCTTAAGAGATGTTCAACATCATTAGTCATCAGGGAAATGCAAATCAAAACAACCCTGAGATTCCACCTCACACCAGTCAGAATGGCTAAGATTAAAAACTCAAGAGACAACAAGTGCTGGCGAGGATGTGGAGAAAGAGGAACACTCCTCCACTGTTGGTGGGATTGCAAAATGGTAAAACCACTCTGGAAATCAGTTTGGCGGTTCCTCAGAAAATTGGGCATGTCACTTCCAGAGGACCCTGCCATACCACTCCTGGGCATATACCCAGAGGATTCCCCTACATGCAATAAAGACACATGCTCCACTATGTTTATAGCAGCCTTGTTTATAATAGCCAGAAATTGGAAGGAGCCCAAATATCCCTCAAAGGAGGAATGGATACAGAAAATGTGGTATATTTATACAATGGAATACTACTCAGCAATTAAAAATAATGAATTCATGCAATTTGTAGGTAAATGGTTAGACCTGGAAAATATCATCCTGAGTGAGCTAACCCAATCACAAAAGAATGCACATGAAATGCAATCACTGATAAGTGGATATTAATGAGCCCAGAAGCACTAAATACTCAAGACACAAATAGCAAGTCAAATGATTCCCAAGAAGAAGAAAGGAGAGGACCCTGGGCATGTAAAGATTGCATCCAGTTTAGTAAAGAAACCGAGGGGGGAGGGGGAATGATTGGGGAATAGTTGGGGGGGAGAAGAACTATGGGAACTATGGTGGGTGGGAACTGGGAAAGGGGAAAGCCTTTGAAATGTAAACATAGAATATAGAAAATAAAAATAACTAAAAAATAAAAAAAAAATAAAAAAATAGTGCTTTTCTTTTTCTTTTTTCTTAAACTCCCAGAAAGAACTTAAATAAAATAGCTTTGACCAATATGTGTTTAATGTTATAGGAAGAAATCAATACTTCTAGCTTACGGCACACACATTAAGCATCATTTGAGTTAAGAGCATGAACATGGAAGATTACTTTCTTGCTTTTTCTAAGGTGCAGTTTCCCTCTTTGTGTTGGCATTTTCCATCTATTATCCTTTGTAGAGCTGGATTTGTGGACAGATACTGTGTATATTTGGTTTTATCATGGAATATCTTGGTTTCTCCATCTATGAAGACTGAGAGTTCTGTTGGGTATAGTAGCCTGGGCTGGCATTTTTGTGTTCTCTTACAGTTTGTATGAGGTCTGCCCAGGACCTTCTAGCTTTCATCGTCTCTGGTGAGAAGTCTGGTGTGATTCTGATAGGTCTGCCTTTAAAAGTTACTTGCCCTTGTTCCCTTACTGCTTTTAATAACCTTTCTTTCTTTGTTTGGTGAATTTGGTGTTTTGATTATTATGTGACAGGAGGAGTTTCTGTTCTGGTCCAGTCTGTTTGCAGTTCTGAAGACTTCTTGTATGTTCATGGGCATCTCTTTCTCTAGGTTAGGAAAGTTTTCTTATATAATTTTGTTGAAGATATTTACCGGCCCTTTAAGTTGGAAATCTTCGCTCTCATCTATACCTGTAATCCTTAGGTTTGGTCTTCTCATTGTGTCCTGGAGTTCCTGGATGTAGAAGATACCCACACAAACATAAAAATAACATCAAAAATAACAGGAAGCAACAATCATTATTCCTTAATATCTCTTAACAACAATGGACTCAACTCCCCAATAAAAAGACATAGACTAACAGAAATAGTTCTCATGTAAATCTTCAATTTTATAAGAAAATGTTTATAATTCCTCTTTTAATTAATCTAGTAATATTTTTATGTCTACCATTTTTTCTGCATTATTATTCATGATACTCTTCAATTTTAATGTCTTTCTATATATTTCCTCTATTTTATCAGAAATGTTTCCAATGTAAATCTTGGATTTTATCACAAATGTTTCTAATTCCACCTTTAATTTTTTATATCTACAATTTCTTATGTAAAATTTTCCATGAAATAGTCCATTTTAACATGTTTGTCTATATATTTCTTGAATTTTACCAGAAATACTTACCATGTAAATCTCCAACTTTAATCTGAAAATGTTTACAATTCCACCTTCAATCAACTTAGAATGATCCTTATGCCTATCATTTTATCTGTATAATTTCCATGATAATCTTTAATTTTAACATGTTTTTCTATATATTTCAATTTTATCAGAAATATTTTCCATGTAAATCTTCAAGTTTATCATAAAATGTTTATAATTCCACTTTCAATCAACTTAGGAATACTTTTATGACTACCATTATTATATCTCTACATAAAATTTTCCATGATAATCTTTAATTCTAACATGTTTTCTACATTTTATACAATTTTATCAGAAATATTTTCCATGTAAATCTTCAATTCTATCATAAAATGTTTCTATTTCATATTTCAACTAACCTAGCAATGTTTTATATGTCTACCACTTTACTCTTTAATTTTCCATGAAAATTGTCAATTTTAATGTGTTTTTCTATGTATCTCTTCTATTTTATCTGAAATATTTTCCATGTAAATCTTTAATTTTATCATAAAGTGTTTTTACTTTCCTTTTCAATAAAAAAATTTAAAAAAGAACATGAACATGGGAAATATAAGAGCATGCAAAGAGAAATATAAATTACAAATAAGCAAAAATAGCAAAAAAGTTAAAATATTAGTTTTTACTTACCCAAAGGTTATATAAATGCTACTGAAAAGATCCTTAAAATACTGATAAATTATCTGAATATTGTGACTTAGACCCGCTATTTGGGAAAATTACATTGAAACATTATTTGCATAAGGTTCATGTTTTATTTTTAGCAATTCTGCTTGATAAGCAAAAAAAAGAAATCAATAGAATTAATTCAAGAATGTTTCAAGATATTCATTGTAGAACCATGTATAGTTAACAAAATAATAATAAAGCACACATTCTTTTTAAAAGGGGGTAATTTCAGTAGGATTCTGTAAACAATGAATTACTTTTTTTAATCATTGTATTTGTTCACATTTCAAATGACATGCTTCTTCCCTGTTTCTCCTCCACAACCCCCCCATCCCATTATCCTCCCCTTTGCTCTTCCCCCCCACTCGCCCACTCCCTCCTCACCAAGCTAACAAGGAGCATCAAGTCTCCACAGGACCAAGGGCCTCTCCTTCCATTGATGCCAGATAAGGCCATCCTCTGCTACATATGTAGCTGGAGCCATGGACCGACCCATGTGTACTCTTTGGTTGGTGGTTTAGTCCCTGGGCACTCTGGGTGGTTCGGTTAGTTGATATTGTTCCTCCTATGCGGTTGCAATCTCCTGGACCTCCTTCAGTCCTTCCCTAACTCTTCCATTGGGGTCTGCTGCATCAGCTCTAATAGTTTCTGTAAGGTACACTGCAGAACGGAGGTGGAAAAAGATAGAAGCCATAATCTTTTCATTTGGCATCTTTTCTAACCTCTTTTATTTCTGGTAGCCAAGACCATGTAGATTTGAGAAAATAATTTATAACTCACTCTCTAAAGTATTATTACTGACCAATGACCTTTTTTGGAACCGTGACGCTTTATTTTAGCCATGCTTGGTTTAAAGGTGATATCCCATAGAAATATTATTGCTGCAAATGGCAATATTGAGCCTTTGCAATGTGCTGTGTTTCCAGATCCTGTCTGGAACTGTGGGCTTGCTGAAAAATCTGCATATGAGTAGGCGCTAAGCTCAGAGTTTCCTTGATGGAAGCTTACAGAGCTGCCTTCTCTTGCTAACACTAGGGGAGTCACCAGCCATCCAAATAACCATAACTCTGGCCAGGTATGGCTCAGACTTCAGCTCATGAAATATTAATGAGGCTATGTGTAACCTAAGGAAAGACAAGTTTTGGCTTGCCTGACATTACAAGATATAGGAGATTTTAAGTTTTACAGATTTAAGTTTTACAGACAAAGCTAGGTGTTAGAGTTTACTCATAAAGACTCACTTAGTCTAAAGATGTCATTGCCTATGCTTAAGTTTCTAAGCTTGTTTCACAGGATACCTCTATCTAGCTGGTTCCACATTCCTTTGTGAGGTATGGTCATGTGAATTGCCCTTGCTTGGCTACCTACATCTTTTACTATGTAAATGTCAAACAATTCACTACTAGAGGCAGAGAATCTTTTGGCTTAGAAGAATCTTGCTAGTTTAGGCAGAATCACTCTGGCTTAGGCAGGGATCTCTAGCTTAGAGATCTAAAGCTTAGGCAGAGATGGCTTAAAATGTTTTAGCTCATAACCTAAGGATGCTAGCTGTGCTAGCTAGCGTACCACGTTTTTCAGTATGTAATTGTCAGAACCTGACGCTTGAGTAGGGGGCTCTAAAACAGGGCTCCTTATTAGAGAAAATACAGATTTTTTTTTTTTTACAATGTAAAGTATCCTGCGTGTGTGTATTCAATTTTCACCGATTCATCGCCTGCAACCGAAGCTTCCACGAGGAGCTATGCTCTGCAGCAGGGGTCCATGAGCTCAGTCTGATGGTTGGCTGTGAGAGTCTGCGTCTGTATTAGTCACCCAGTTGCTGGATGGGGACACCCACCCATCTCAAAATTTCTAACCTAGAATTGTTCCTGTCCAAGGGAAAGACAGGGACAAAATAAATGGAGCAGAAACTGAAGGAAAGGCCATCCAGAGAGCGCCCCACCTAGGGATCCATCCCATCTACAGACACCGACTCCAGACACTATCACTGATGCCAAGAAGCACTTTTCTGGTAGGAGCCTGGTATGGCTGTCCCCTGAGAGATGAATGACATTTTTAACAGCTGAGATTTAACAACTCCATGATATTATTAGAGATTATGTGTATGAAGTTTATACAGCCATGCGGAAAAAAAAGATTCATGTAGATAAACAAAAGAGGCTTAAAATTATGTGTAAGCTGAGATTATAGCTAATACTAATAAAGACTACTATGAGCAGAACCATACATCTAACATGATAGTTTAAAGTCTGTTAATCCGGAAGCTAATATTAACTGAGCACTTACTATGTAGCAGACCTTACTCTGAGAGCTTTGGGTGTTTAATCCAGCAATAATCCTCAAGCAAGCTTATTGAATAGTGTTGCATACATGAGGAAAATGGATTGAAAACAGGATGGTGACACTTTTCAAGATCACAGAGCTTCAGAAAAGCAGGGAGAGAAATCAAACTCAGGTAGCCATGATCGCTGTGGTAGAACCATGGGTTATATTTGCTGCCCAGGCTGTCCCACGCTATGCTTGTGATGTTAATTAACTTCCAGAGGTGTGTGTGGTGGGGGTGGGGTGGTGAGGGGTGTGTGGGTACTGGTGTTTTGTTTTTAAGAATTTTCAGAGCTAAAAAAAAAATGGCTCTGATTTAAGAGCACATGCTGCTTCTATAGAAGATGTAAGTCCAATTACTGCCACCCTGTGGTGCGCCTCACAACTGCCAGCAGCTCCGACTTCAAGGGACTGGATTCCTCCAGTCTCTGGGAAAATACGCCTTTCTGTGTGTGTGCAAACACACACACACACAAATTTGAAACATTTTTTAAAGATTTTTTTATTGTATGTATATGAGTACACTGTCGCTGACTTCAGACATTCCAGAAAAGGGCATCAGATCCCATTACAAATGGTTGTGAGCCACCATGTGGCTACTGGGAATTGAACTCAGGACTTCTGGAAGAGAAGCCAGTGCTCTTAACTGCTGAGCCATTTCTCCAGCCCCTACAACCAAAATTTTTGCTAATTAAAACCTTAATTGAATTTTCGATAACTTTTTCTATCCCTTCCCCCAAAAATTTAAAGTGGTGGAAAACTTATCTTAACAGTGCTTTACAAAGTCCCAGGATTTCCCTCTGCTGATGAGTAATTAGAAAAGCACCTGGAGAGACGAGCTTTAGCATTCCAGTACCAGCAGAACTCATGGCTGGTCTCAGCTGTAGGTCCACCAAGGAAGTTAGTGCAGCGTGCTGTCGGGACCATCAGCCCCGCAGTGTCCGCTTTGAAAAGACTATAGCTACAGGTTTTCATTTACGCGGGGAACACTGCACACTGCTGGAAGACTTGCACTCTGGAATAAGAACTGAAATTATAGGAGCCATATTCTTTCCTGACACAGAAACACAAAATAATGAAGAAATTACAGTAGCTGGGATTTTCCCTTTCATGATGAAGAACCTTATGGGAATTTCTTAGAAGCCTTTTCCTAGATGACATAAGGATCAGTTTTGCTTTCACTCCGTATGCTGCCTGCAGAGACGCTTACTGAGGGTGTATTTAGGGTTGCAACCGTTCCCTTTTACAGCATAGCAGCACAAGATTGTGATTGCATATTAGATATCAAATATCAATTCACCATTTCATACAACCCGTGCCTAAGAACAAAATCCTTTGTGTTTTTATTTTTTAAGATATTAAGATTTACGTATTTCAAGGTCTTTTCCTAAAAAAAATTTTCAGCCATAATAAGAGCTTTAAAATGGGAGAAGGAAGCAGCAACTGCCCACAGACAGGTTTGCCGTCTGAGACGCTTGACGTCCGTCTGTCTCAAGATGAGACGCTGCTTTTCCTCATGAGTATCTGCAATGGCTTGGCTTGACGGGTTCGTCTCTCAGACGTCATATCTGTGACTCAGACAGTGGATAATACGGTCAGCCAGTGGGTAAAGGAAGCCAGCAGTTTAACCACTTCCGAGCTACCAAGCAAATGCCTTTCCCACTAAAATTCCAGAAATGCCTTCTTCAGAGCACAGGAAGTTAGTCAGCAGGCTCCTGAGACAGAACAAAAGTGTCCCTGGCCAGCCAGGCCAGCTTTGTTCGGCCTTCTCCACTTGGCAGAAGTCTCTTCAGCTACTGATGTGCTTCCTGGGCAGCTGAGAAGGGCAATCAAAACAGAAAAGGTTGCAGTTCCTAAACCATAGAAACGATGGTATTTGAGGAGGCGAAAATGCTAACGGCCCTCATTGTTGTTTTGTTGCTTTTCATTATTCGTTGAAATTCCCATGCATTTGTGTTCTGTGTTTTAAGCATCTTCATGGAGGGTCCTCGGGCCCTTCATCCATCCCTCACCCTCCACCCCTTCTTTATCTCACAACATCCCTCCCACTTTGATGTTTGTGATTTTGTTGACCCACTAACATTAGTTAAGGTTCTTTGCGTAAGCGCGAGTGGGGGCGTATTGACTGGAACAATTTATCCGTGGTTACAGCGCTGAGGGAAATGACAATCCTCCTATGGCACCCGCCAATTTTCCCCGTAGAGCCTCAGTGAGGGCGGAGGGCTCATGAGCCCCTCCCACGTGTACGATGACGATCAATCAAGATAACCTGCCGAGTTGGTGAGCTCGATGGCCGTGTCATGTCCACAAGACACGTTTAAAGCAGCATTCTTCCAGGCTCTTACACTTCTTCTATGATGTTCCCAAAGCCTTGTTGAGAACAGGGCAATCAAATAGCCCACATAAGGCCAAGGCCTCCACTTCAACCAGATGTGAGTCTCTGTGTTAACCACTGCCCAGTGCGAGTGAGGCCGCTCTGAGGAAAGCCGAAATAATCATTAAATTATACCAAAATCCACAATAAATACAAGTAGTTTATGACAGTTAAGAATGTGTATGAAAAAAACCCTGTTCTTGACCTATTTTTAAAAGACACCTTGAATCCTCCTAATGGAATTTCTCCTGCGAAGTACAAAACAGTAAATTGCATCAACTCTCTTGAATGCTATATGAAAGGGAATTACATGTAATTTATGACAGATTAAACTTAATTTAATATGTGTAAAGTAGTTTTACTTGCTTAACAGAAAATTTATATATAAAACACATGACACCAAATATCACTTCAAGATTTATAAGATAGACACCTGGTGGTTAACATTTTCTTCTAGAAAGCCTAGTGTCTTACATTCACATTTTTTTATTTTATTTTATTTTATTTTATTTTATTTTATTTTATTTTATTTTATTTTATTTTATTTTATTTTATTTTATTTTATTTTTTTATTCTTAGTTTACATTCCAAAAGGCTTTTACGCCCTTTCCCAGTTTCCCCCTCACCATATGTTCCATAAGTCCTCTTCCCCCTCCCCCCCCCCCGCCCATTCCCTAATCACCCCCACCCACCACCATTTCTCTGTTCTGGTACTCTCCTACAAAACTGGATCCAGTCTTTTCAGGACCAGGGTCCTCTCCTTCCTTCTTCTTGGGAATCTTTTGATTTGCTAATTGTGCCTTGAGTATTCAGAGCTTCTGGGCTCATTAATATCCACATCAGTGACTGCATTTCATGTATATTCTTTTGTAATTGGGTTAACTCACTTAGGATGATATTTTCCAGATCCAACCATTTGCCTACAAATTTCATGAATTCATTATTTTTAATTGCTGAGTAGTATTCCATTGTATAAATAACATTCACAGTTTTAAAAGTTCTACTTGAGAAGGACATAAAGAAAATTTCCACTAAGACAAAGGACATTTTTGAGTAAGATATTATTTGGCATAAGATCTGTAACAGCTAATCCAGACAAAGATTTATGAATACATATATATTTATACATATTAAACTTAATATTCCAGCCCTCAATTTTTCTTTCAAAAAATTTTTATTGAATATATTCTTCATTTACATTTCAAATGCTAAAACCTTTCCCAGTTTCTCCTCTCCCCAAAGACCCCCCCAACCCCTCCTCCCACCCCCTGCCTCCAAGTATATGCCCCTCCACCTGACCCACTCCCACCTCCCCCCTCCCCCAAAACCCCCGTCAATGTCCCTTTGCTGGGACATCTATTGAGCCTTCACAGGACCTAGGACCTCTCCTCCCACTAATGCCTGATAAAGCATTCCTCTGCCACACTTTTGGCTGGAACCATGTGTACCCCTTGGTTGATGGTTTAGTCCCTGTGAGTCCTGTAGCGTCTGGGTGGCCAACATCATTGTTCTTCCCTTGGGGCTGCAAACCCCTCAGCTCCTCCAGGCCACCCTCCAACTCCTCCATTGGGGACCCCACGAGTTCAAGCCAATGTTTGGCTGCTAGCATCTGCCTCTGTATCTGTAAGACTCTGGCAGGGCACCTCCGGAGACAACCATAACAGGCTCCTTTTGGCAAGCACTTCTTGTTGTCCATAATAGTGTCTGGGTTTGGTGACTGTTTATAGGATGAATCCCCAGGTAGGGCAGTCTCTGGGTGGTCCTTCCTTCAGTCTCTGTTCCACACTTTGTCTCCATAATTCCAGCCCTCAAGTTTTAAGGCTTGAAGTGTGTTTGAGTTGAGTCAGTGGTTTGGTTTTCCTTGGCATGACCATGAGAGATCTGGCTGTGAGCATCTGCTGCTGAGCAGGGGAATGGAAGTGCTTCTTTTTTATTGGGGGGGGTGTTCAAGACAGGGTTTCTCTGTATAGCCCTGCTGTCCTGGAACTCACTCTGTAGACCAGGCTGGCCTCGAACTCAGAAATCCACCTGCTTCTGCCTCCCAAGCACTGGGATTACAGGCGTGCGCCACCACTGCCCGGCTGGAAGTGCTTCTTGAAGTCTATGGGAATAGGGCGGGGCTTAATTTCAATGTCAATTAGAAAAGACAGACCCTACCTCAGAGTAAAGGGCTGGAAAACAATTTTCCAAGCAAATGATCCCAAGAAACAAGCTGGAGTAGCCAGTCTAATATCAAATAAAATCGACTTTCAACCAAAAAGAATAAGGAAGGACACTTCATACTCATCAAAAGAAAAATATACCAAGAAGAGCTCTCAATTCTGAACATCTATGCCCCGAATACAAGGGCACCCATATTCATAAAAGAAACTTTACTAAAGGTCAAAGCACACATTGCACCACAAACAATAATTGTGGGTGACTTCAACACCCCACTCTCATCATTAGACAGACCAGGGAAATACAAACTAAACAGAGACACAGTAAAACTAACAGAAGTTATGGGCCAAATGGATTTAACAGATATCTATAGAACATTTCATTAAAAAAAAAAAGGCATGTGTAAAAGTGAATTTCTGATTTTAGTCACTTAAGAGATTAAGGCCTGCCTGAGTTCACAAGTTGACTAGGTCTTTCAACTTTCCCTGTAGCTCTGAGACAATCCAGGAAAAGATTATTTGCATACCATTTACCTTTTTGTATCAATGTTTTGAAGCTAGATGGGGTGTTATTCCAAAGAAAAGCTTGAAATTGACAATTACAAAATGATTTTCAAATACAAGAGTTTTCTTTTTAAAAAAATGGGGGAGGGGGGAGTTTATAATACATCTTCACCTAGTTAGTTCTGTCCAGAATCTAGAAGCTACAACTATTTGACAGAAAGGAAAACCTCAAAGAAAATCTTGTAAAAAAACAATGTGGAATTCATTCTTTCTAAAACCTCAGTGAGAATTAGTTGCTTTCTGGCTGTACACTATCGCTCTGCTCCTCTTATGGTTCTCTTTTTTTGAATTGCAATAACTGCTTGCTGTCTTATATCCTTTGCTACACTGTAGGATCCTTGAGGACAAAGTCTGTGTCACTCATTGATAGAAGCCTGCAGCTTGGGGCCATAAAATTTAATATTCAATTTTGGACAATTGTGAAAGCAAGAGAAGAATTTGAGACTCATTCATTCATTCATTCACTTATTTGTATGATCATGCATCTAGCTGCATGAGTTTATATATACTCGACACATACATTAGCTGCAGAGAGCTGCTGGATCCTCTAGGACTGGAGTTACACCTGGTGTGAGCCCTTTGAACCCAACCTTGGGCCAATGCAAGGGCAATAAATGTTCTTAACTGCTAAACCACCTCCCCAGTTCCCAAAGGGGGACTTGATAAGCATTCCTACCTATTTCACAGTGGTACAACAATTATATGAGATAATTCATAAGAAATATTTTTCTATAGAGTTCGCATGCCATGCTATCCTATAGAGTCTGTTAAACACTTTTAGCATGACTGTGACCAACTAGCTGACACTAAGCAACATCAGTTAAGAAGATCTGCTTTGGCTCATGGTCTTAGGGGTTACACCCAACGGTGGCTTGGAAGGCCAGTTGGTGGCAGCACTGTGTGTTGAAAGCTGGGGATGAGCTGGTTGCTTCCAGCTTCCTCTTTTTGTGCTTTTAATCCAGTCCAGTACTCCAGTTGTGGAGTGTAACGGGACTGGCATTCAAAGTGGGTCTTACCTCCTCAGTTGAGTCTCTCTAGAACACCCTCACAGACACAGCCAAAGGTATATGTCCCAGATGATTCAAATCCAGTCATATTGACAAAGAACTATGAACATCACATACAGCAAGTATTGAGGGGTCAGGGAACTGAACCCTCCAGTGAAATCAAATCTCATTTCCCTTCCAAATGTTTGCTTTCCTTTCAACTTTTACTTCCTCTCCTCCATGATCTCCGTGTGGCTTCACTACATTTCCCTGGAACTGCTTTAGGAGTTGATGAGTTCTGTCTTTCTGTTTTGCTTTGTCATAGGGCAGGGAGGGTTTGTAATTCATTTAATCCATGAGCACCGCGGAGGACCGCTTGCATGCTCAAAGCAGTAACGAAACTCTACGCCAAGAACCTGTCCACACTACCGACCTTCCGATACCTCTATGTTGCTGCTCTTTCCCATGTCTTTGAGTAATTCATTTTGAAGTCTCCATTTCCTATGTATGCTAGCCTAGTATTTATAAAATGTTGGCTTCCTTGACCATGATTCCTCATGGCTGTGTTGGCGCAATTGCTTTGCTGACTTAATTGGCCATGAACTAAGCTATGTAATTTGTACCTGCAGATATGAGCAGCTGAACTAACTAACTAACTAACTGACTAACTGACTAACTAACTAACTCACTAACTATATGTGTGTGTGTGTGTGTGTGTGTGTGTGTGTGTGAGATGAAGGTATGTGTGTACATATATGTTTATGATGTGTAGATACATATATATGTATATGATGCGGTACCTTCATCATTATTCTCTGGTCACAGCCCATTCTTCTTCAGTCTCATTCATTATCTTGATTTCTCTGAGGATGAGTAAAGAGCATGCTGGTAGGACTTGGTTTGGTCCACTGCCTGAGCTCCATATAGTAACAGGGTTCCTAGTGTCAGATCTCCTATTGTTACCTACTATCAATAAATTTTAGTTACAGTAAATATAGGTACCACTTAGTCATCAATTTATGGTAAAGTTTTAAAAAAATGTTGAAAACTTAGAGAGATGGCTCAGTTGTTAAGATCACTTGTTCTTGCAGAGGACCCAGGTTCAATTACCCGCATCCACATGACTCCTCACAACCACTGTTAGGGGATCTAATACCTTCTTCTGGCCTCTGCATATGTAGTGCACAGATAATGAGAACAACGTACTCACACACACATAATAAAACAAAGAGTGTTTACAGGGAGAGAAGATGATCCTCCATTGCCCTGGGCAGAGGAATCGACTTTGCTAAAACTCACGCTTCCTATGTTCTCATCTCCCTAGTCAATCCAGAACGACATCAAACCGCCAACAAGCCATAAACTTTTCTTTCCTTTTACTAGGTCTTTGTGTCCTAATATAGATAATCCATAGAATACATACATGCCACAGAATGCAGTGAGAGTAAAGTTGACGTCTACTCAGCTTACAAATCAACAAGGAAACCTACTGCCAAATTATAGCTTGCCACTTTCAGCAAGTAAACTAAGAGGAATTTGAGTAGCATTAAGTTTTTTCTGGAATTTTACAAATATTTTATTCAATATTCATATAATGTGTTTCTTATGCCCTCTCCTCCACTCCTCTCCTTCTACTTTCTCTCCCAACCTCTTGTGTTTTAATTATTTAATTCCCAGAGTCCATTTGGTGTTGCCTTTCAAAACAAATCAGAGAACTTATACAAAGTATGCATTTAAACTCATGCATTTTAGCTTGCCTGATATAAAATTCCGGTGATTATATTGCAATAATTTCTTAGACCATTTAGATTTCTAGCACTGAATGCTGGCATCCAAGACCAATGTTTAAAATTCAAAACTCAGAACAATAAATGAAGACTGTAGAAAGATGTGAAAAGCACTGTAATTTTACAGTCTCTAGACTTCAGATCAAGGTGAGGGGTGAGCGCTCACCAGCACACAGATCTCACTCTGCCTCTCGTGTCTGGGCTTCTCAGGCCCCGGTTTACATTGTGGTTTAAGAGTGCAGATAAATAGTCTTTCCCAAGGAAAAGCACACCAACCGATTATTGATTGTGGATTATCCAATACCAAATGGTTAGCCCCCAAAACTTACAAGTAACATTATACAGACTGAAAAGGTTGTAGTTATATATTTAGGGATATGTATGTATATACATATATGCATGAAATAATAATTAATGAAAACAGAGGCCATAAATTTTCAAGAGATAAAGTGTATGGGAGGGGTTAGAGGGAGGAAAGGGAAATGATGTAATTATATTCTGATCTCAAAAAAATAAAAGTAGTGAAAAAATAAAAGCAAAAAATGGTTGTTGGTTACTTGGACTAAATTAGAAAACCTTATTACGGTCTGTGGCTGGAGAACAGTCTCTGCCATGGGGCTCCATACTCAGGTGGCTTAGGGAGATAGCTGGCCTCCCAGGAGTGCGGACAGGCCACCCCTGCTGCTCAGAGGAATCTGCCTGGAACCCTCAGAACACAGGAACCCAGGGGCAGCCTGGGTTTACATTTCAAATGGTATCCCCTTTCCTGGTTTCCCCTCCCAAAAACACCCTATCCCATCCCCCATCCCCCTACTCACCAACCCACCCACTCCTGCTTCCCTGTCCTGGAATTTCTCTATACTGGGACATCAAGCCTTCTCAGGACCAAGGGCCTCTCCTCCCTTTGATGTCCAACAAGGCCATCCTCTGCTACATATGCAGCTGGAGCCATGGGTCCCTCCATGTGTACTCTTTGGTTGGTGATTTAACATTTAATTCAGCAGCATTTGAGGGAATACAGATTCATCTTCAAGACACATTCAACTGAAGAGCTTAAGAAAAAAGATTGGTAGCCACCAATAAGAAAAGTCCTATCTCCAGACTCCTTAGACTTTAAACTGCAGAATCAGCTCTTTCAATGGCCTCTGAGATGCTGACCTAGTGAGATGGCCTAGCAGGTAAAGGCTCTTGCTGTGCAAGCGTGGCACCCTAAATTCAATCCCCAGAACCCACATCAAGGTGGAAGGAGAGAACCAATTGTACAAAGTTGTCCTTTGACCTGCATGTAAGTGCTCTGGCATGTGTATTCTCTGTCTCTCTGTCTCTTCTCTCTCTCTCTCTCTCTCTCTCTCTCTCTCTCTCTCTCTGTCACACACACACACTCATGCATAATTAATAATACATTTCTGACATAAATTAATTAGATACAAATAAAATTCTGACTTGCTCTGCAAATTTTAGACAACTCCCACAACCAAAGCCAGATATATGTACATATATTTATATACAGAAATATCAATATGTATGCATGTATACTATAGGTTCAATTGGTTCTGATACACATTTTGTGTTTCTCTCTGTATAGTTTCTCTCTCTCTCTCTCTCTCTCTCTCTCTCTCTCTCTCTCTCGTGTGTGTGTGTGTGTGTGTGTGTGTGTGTGTGTGTGGTGTGTGTGTGTATCTGTAGGTATGTCTGTGTATGTGTGTGTAAATGTGTGATTAGGTGTGTGTGAATGTGTGTATACGTATGAGTGTCCTAGCTTTCCCACTGAAAGCCAGCCAGTATTGTTCCAGAAAGCCATAGTCCCCCTGGAAACCAACCAGTGTTTGGACCAAAGCCATCAATTAAATATAGAGTTAGTTTATCCCTTTTCATCATTAACGTCCTGTCTCCCACTCCCTGACCTAAAGGGAAATGTGTGTGAGACACTTGCTTCATCCTGGGCTCCACTGTTCTGCAATTGGATCCAAGCACATCTGCTTCTGCTCTACCTCGGGAATTTCCAGGAAGGAAACCCTTGGGTATGTCTGTACATCATATCTTTTAAATATGTTTAAAACCGTATCTTTCCTCTAGAAAGTTATAAATTATTCCAAATGTGAAGTTACCTTTACTATTAAAAGCAAATAATTAGATATAAATGCCACGCAACATGAAATCCTTTACTATGTTCTAATAAATGCATGTATATATATATGTATGTATGTATGTATATACATATAACTTAAATGCATACATTCCCTTTAATCCTTTTCCAGACATGTCAATATGTGAATGTGAATTCTTCACTATCAATTCCAGTGGGGCCATCTGCTGATGTTTACAGGGTCTGCCACACTAGAATGAGACGTCTTCTTAGTGGGCAGATGTACATCCAAAAGTAATAAAACACACGTGGCTGAAGATCACTCCTTCATAACAATTCAGAGATTATAATTTCCAAAGACTAAAATCTATTGTCTAAGAAAATCTGGCAGTAAAATGCAGTGGCATTCAACTGCCTTTACAAATAAACAGCCACTAATTATCAGGAAGCATTTGTTAAAAGATTAAACGTTTATTATATCTTCCTTCAATTTATCATCTCTTCCTTCAGTTTATCCTCCAGACTAAAATATAAATCAGAAAACTGTAGGATCTACTTGCTAAGAACCATCCATGCCCTGCACGCCCTGTGGAATTAAAGCACTGCTCTTTAGAGTGATGTGGAAAGATCAGAGATGCCAAAGGTTTTTATGAAAGAGTCAAGGTAACGTCGATGGCCGAACGGGATGGGGAGAGTCTGGGACCAGAAGGACGTTGAGTGCCGTCCATGGACACTGTGCTAGATCACAGAATGGACGCACTAGACGTCCAACTTTCCTGGAGATCCTAAAAATTCAGGCTTTCCTACTTAAAAGATATCCAAATTTCAAATGTTGGCATTTTTTGTGTGTATATGGGGGTGGTGCATGCACATGTATGTATATGTATATTTTTATGTGTGTGAACACATTCTTGTGCGTTCACCTGTATACAGATATCAGGAGCCTGAAGTTGATGTCTCATGTCTTCTTCAGTCCCTCTCTATCTCATATACTGAAGCAGGGAATCTCAGTTGATCCCAGAGCTTACTGATCATCTAGTCTAGCTGGCCAGCTTTGCCCGACAGACCTGCTGCCTCTGGCTCCAAGTGCCAGGCTTACATTACAGGTAGCTACCACATCTGCTCAGCTTTTACACGGGTTCTGGGAATCTGAACTCCAGTCCTCAAACTTGCATGGCAAGGGATTTATCCCCCGAGACATCTCCCTAGCCCAATACTTTATTTTAAAAACAAAATCACCTGTGAGCCACAGGAAATGTGCCGGTTTCAAAAACTCTGCCCAGGCCTCTCCCACAGTGCTTCACTCTGACCTCTGGTCTCTTGCGGGACTTAATTTCTCACTGCCCTTTAATCACTTTTTGATACATTTCTGCGAATGTAGCACACTGCTTCACACTGGGCATCTCTTCAGTGTGCATCCTCCGGCCTGGCTTCGGCCGTGTCTGATCTGAAAGCCTCCCTTCGCCCCTTTCTTATCTGTGAACATGTAGAAAGTCTCTTGCACTCCTAACTGGACTAAACTCAGCATTCCCTGTGCTCTGCTACTATAATCTCTAGCGCTCTCAAGTTCAAGTAAAATATTTGCTCCTACTTAATCGAAGCTTGCTAAAAGCCACTAAACTTCCCTAAAGTAGGGGGAGTGCTTTGCCATTCTCCATAGTCTCAAATCTCCTCCTCTTCTTCCTCCTCCTCCTCCTCTTCCTCCTCCTCCTCCTCCTCCTTTTTTTCTTTTTTCTAAACAGTGCTTTTCTGAGCAGCCCTGGCTGTTCTGGAACTCACTATATAGCCCAGGCTTTTCTTGAACTCAGAAATCCCCCTGCCTCTGGGATCAAAGGCATGCGTCACTAGCTTTCAGCCATACCCACAACTCTCCATGCAGCTCTTGTGACAACGCCAATGTCCCCACCACCATCAGGGCATGCACTTATCAGGTTCCAAGGGTCTCACACTAGCTCTGAGGACCCAGCCTAGTCTCACAGACGAAGAAACAAATGTGATGGCATCCCACGGCAAACAGAAGTCACCCAGGGCCACGTCCTAGGCCAGGCACAGGGATCAGATTTCCACGTGCAGCAGGGAGTCAAATCCAATCCAAACTCCCTAGATCCCGGTCATTCTTCAACACTAGACCCCTTTCCTACGTGTCTTTCAGATGGTGATCAAATGCAAGCCTAAGCAAAAGTCTTTCCCAGCATGGTTTTATGGATATAGTGGAGCTGAAGACAAACCCCGGCTAGCCTTCCTGACCCACAGCGCCTGATTCAGACTTGGAGAAACCAGGCACGAGAGGCCTGGCCCTCTGATAATCCCGCTAGGCAGTTTCTTTTGGTGCAAACTGCAGTTTAATCAAATATGCCCTCTCGTTTTTTCCAGTGCTCTTTGTCATCGCAGTGAAATCCAAGTTGGACTTCCCGTGAGAAATAAAGCAGCAAAGGCTTGGGAGATTTGGGGTTTTGTCACATATAAAAATGCAACTGAATGCCTTTTGTTCCTGTTCAAGCAGGTATTGCTTATCTACATGACTAAGAAATGGTGGGTCTAAAGAGAAGCTCAGAGTGGGTCTGGCCTCTGCTCCCACCCTGGCATGGAGCTTTCACAGGAATGTTCGAAGTTTCGGGTCAGTAGCAGTCACTCTCAAAACCAGTGTATCTGCATTTTCCTTTGCACACAAGGGCTTGTACTTCAGATATTGTTCCCAGCTTTATCTAATTACAAATATCCAACAAAAGTAGTTAAACGTTTAGAAAAGGTGAAGATTTGAGAATACATGAGGTCCTCTGTTGAGACTTGAATAATTTAAATCAGGAGCAATGGGGAAATCAGTTCATATATTAATCACCAATCCAAGAACATTGTGTGCACTGTCTTTCTCTGGCTAACACTGGTGAATTAATTGGTCACAATGTGATAAAGGCGTGTTCTAAAAGTTCATGGAAAAACGTTAATGACGTCCATCGATCACAGCCCACCTTTTGCAAGGATTCAACTTGATTTTCAACATTTTAGCTGTCACTTGCTTCAAAATGAATTAGGTACTCGTGGTTAAAATTCTATACCCCTTTGTTTTGCACTTGCAGTGTAAATGGTTTCATCTTTTGCCTAATGACGATTTTATTTCTCTAGTTTTTAAACCAAGTTCCATTCCCTAGATATGTCTTATTTATCCCTCAAAAATCTGTTTTTAATATTCCTGACTTGTGAGATGTGCTGCCACCTGCTGGCCATGGGTATATAATGCATATGAATCTTTGCCACGCTCAGAAAGAACCAATTGCATTATTCTACGATTAACTGAAGAGCGTTACTACACAATGCATTTACCACTTTAAGACAGTCTTTCAGGATTAGCACTTTTCACACTATTTGCATCTTTATTTCTCTTTCACATGGATAGTCAACATTACTGGAGTGATAGTTCTATGTTGAAAGCCAATTAAGGAGGGAGGAGGGGAAAAAAGCACACTTTACTGCCCCCTGCTGGTCAGGCTCCTTAGCATTTCACACTATTTTTGACTGACATGAAGTAATTGCATGTGTTAGGAGTTACAGTGTGTTGTATCAGTGCACCAGTACAGGGTGATGGTCAAATCATCATGTTTGTCATATCTACCACTTCCCACATTTGTCATGTCTCTGTTAAGGACACTCAAAATCCTCTCTGCAGGCTATTCTGAGTTATTTGATTCATTATCCGATTGTGTTGTAGAACATCAGAAGCCATTTACCCTAACCATCTTTACCTCTACATGTTTTGTTTAAACCAAATGATGATGATGATGATGATGATGATGATGATGATGATGATGAAACTATGTTCATGTTTTCATTTGCTCAATTATTTATTCAATAAATGAATATAAATTATGCTGAGCGTCTGAACCATTCAAGATGACTGAGTTTCAAAATTGTGATCAATGTGAAAAATAAGAAAAGAAAAAGGAAGAATTTCAAGTCAAGCCTGCATGGACATAAGTTTCAAGGTGTTCCTGGAGTGACCCATTTAGTTGCCAAAGCAATATCTGGAGAAAGGGGAAGACGACTGGAAGAAGAAAGAAAAAATGCAGGAAAAAAGAGTGAAAGGAAGAGGGAACTAGAGAGGGAGGAGCATGGGGAAGTGTCAGTCACAGAGAGGACAGCCTGAAGCTTCGTTTTAAGTTAAGTGCACTGTATGCCTGGAACTCTTAAAATAAGTGCTAGTCAGTGTGATGAGAGCAAGAACTATCTGATATTTTAACTTAATAATGGCCATTGCTGTCCGATGGTCTAGAATAATCTCTTTGCATGTGGCCAAGGTCCATGGGGAGGACGGTGAAACTCTCAGTAGAACCCCTCTGTCTCTGTTGTTAATGTGTTGCTTAGGGACCCAGCTACCACCAGGTTTGTGATTTGGGAGAAAGAGGATACTTTGTTAGCTTTTTAGTTAATTTAAGTATATGACAAAACTCAGAAAATATTCATCATAATTGCAAAATACTTTGAATACAATGTGGGGTGTATATTTTATTTTTAAAATGAGATTAAATTCAACCAAAATGAATATACTGAAAACCATCAGACTTTGATGAAATAAATTGAACCTGACATACATAAATTAAAGGGTTTTTTTGTGTGTTCTTGTATTGAAAGAACTAAGATCACAGATATGTCCTACAGGTGATAAACACCTTCAGCAAAGTAGCTGTATTCAAAATTAACTCAAAAAAATCAGTAGTCTTCCTATATATAAATGACAAATGGGAAGAGAAAGAAATCAGGCAAATAACATCCTTCATAATAGGCACAAATAATATAAAATATCTTGGTGTAACTCTACCCAAGCAAGTGAAAGACCAGTGTGACTAGAACTTAATGTCTCTGAAGAGAAAAATTGAAGACAATATCAGAAGATGGAACGATCTCCCATACTCGTGGATTAGTAGGATTAATATAGTAAAAATAGCATCTTACAATAAGCAATCTACAGATTCAATGCAATTCCCAGACGTTAAAAAAAATTCTAAACTTCATATGATGTAGTAGTTTCAATATGGTTGGCCCAGGGAGTGGCACTCTTAGGAGGTGTGGCTTTGTTGGAGGGGGTGTGGACTGGCTGGGGGAAGTATGTCACTGTGGGGGTGGGCTTTAAGAGCCTCCTCCTCGCTGCCTGAGAAGGCCAGTCTTCTGTTTACCTTCAGAACAAGATGTAGCGCTCTTAGCTCTTCCAGAGTCATGACTTCCAGGCACTGCCATGCTTCCTGCCGTGATGATAATGGACCGAACCTCAGAATCAATAAGCCAGCCCCAATTAAATTAAACTTTATAAAAGCTGCCTTGGTCATGGTGTCTCTTCACAGCAATGGAAACCCTAACTAAGACATATGGAAAAATAAAAAAAAACCCAGTATAGCTAAAACAAACCTGGCCAATAAAAGAACTTTTGAATGTATCACAAGCCCTGATAGTTCAAGCTATCCTACAGAACAATAGTGATTAAAAACATCATGATGTTGGCATAAAAACAGACAGATTAATCGATGGAGAAGAATCAAAGACCCCAAAATAAACTTGATAATTGATCAAAAAGAAAAAAGACGAAACATCTTCAACAAGTGGTGCCAGTCGAACTGGATGTCTGCATGTAGAAGAATGCACATATATCCATATGTATCACACTGCATAAACTCAAGTCCAAGTAGATCAAAGACCTCAACATAAAATCAGATACACTGAATCTAATAGAAGAGAAAGTGGAAACTACCCTTGAACATTTTGGTAGAGGAAACAAGTGCCTGAACAGAACACCAACAGCCCAGGCACTCAGAGGAACAATTAATAAATGGGACTTCACAAGACTGGAAAGCTTCTGTAAAGCAAAGGACACTGTCATCAATGGGACAAAACAGCAACCTACAGAATGGGAAAAGATCTTCATCAACTCTACATCAACCTAATGCTGATATACAAAATATATATTTAAAAAATAAACTCAAGAAGTTACACAACAAAACACCAAATAAGTCAATTTTAAAAGTGAGGTACAGAGTTACAAAGAGAATTCTCGGCAGAGGACTCTCGAATGGACAAGAAGCACTTAAAGAAATGCTTAACTTTCTTAGTCATCAGGGAAATGCAAATCAAAACAACTCTGACGTTCCATCTGATACCCATCAGAATGGCTAAGATCAAAACCTTAAAGGGTAGCACATAGCACATGCCCGTGAAGTGGAGCAAGGAGCATTCCTCCACTGTTAGTGGAGTACAAACTTGCAAAATCACTTTCAAAATCAATGTGGTGGAGATAGAAAACCTAGGAACAAGATCAGAAATAATAGATGTAAGCATCACCAACAGAATACAAGAGATAGGAGAATCTTGGGTGCAGAAGATACCATTGAAAACATTGACACAACAGTCAAAGAAAATGTAAAATACAAAAAGCTCCTAACCCAAAATATCCAGGAAATCCAGAATACAATGACAAGACCAAACCTATGGACAATAGGTATAGAAGAGAGTGAAGATTTCCAACTTAAGGGACCAGTAAATATCTTCAACAAAATTATAGAAGAAAACTTCCCTAACCTAAAGAGACATCCATGAACATACAAGAAGCTTACAGAACTCCAAATAGATTGGACCAGAAAAGAAATTTCTTCCATCACGTAATAATTAAAACATCAAATACACAAACCAAAGAAAGAATATTAAAAGCAGTAAATGGAAAAGGTCAAGTAACATACAAAGGTAGACCTATCAGAATTACACCAGACTTCTCACTAGAGATGGTGAAAGCCAGAAGAGCCTGGGCAAACATCACATGGACACTAAGAGAGCACGAATGCCAGCCCAGGCTACTATACCCAGCAAAACTCTAAATTACCACAGATGGAGAAACCAAGATATTCCATGACAAAAACAAATTTCCACAATATCTTGCTACAAATCCAATCCTTCAAAGGATAAGAAATGGAAAACTCCAACACAAGGAGAGAAACTACACTCTAGAAAAAGCAAGAAATAAACTTTTGACAAACCAAAAAGAAGATAGCCACATATACATAATTCCACCTCTAACAACAAAAATAACAGGAAGTAGCAATCACTTTTCCTTAATATCTCTTAATATCAATGGATTCAATTCCCCAATAAAATGACATAGACTTACAGACTAGATATGTAAACAGGGCCCAACATTTTGCTACATAGAGGAAACCCATGTCAGTGACAAAGACAGTCACTACCTCAGAGTAAAAAGTCTGGAAAACAATTTTCCAAACAATTGGTCCCAAGAAACAAGCAGGAGTAGTCATTCTAATATCTAATAAAATGGACTTTCATCTCAACATTATCAAAAACTATAAGGAAGGACACTTCATACTCATCAAAGGAAAAAAATCTACCAAGAAGAACTCTCAATTCTTGCATCTATGCCTAGAAAATTGTCCATTTTCTAGACAAATACCAGGTACTAAAGTTAGATAAGGATCAGATAAACCATCTAAACTATCCCATAACCCCTAAAGAAATAGAAGCAGTCATTAATAGTCGCCCAACCAAAAAAAAAAAAAGTCCAGGACCAGATGGGTTTAGTGCAGAGTTCTATCAGATATTCAAAGACCTAATACCAATACTCTTCAAGCTATTCCACAAAATAGAAGCACAGGGAACTCTGGCCAATTTATTTTATAAAGCCACAATAAAGCTTATACCTAAATCACACAAAGACCCATCAAAGAAAGAGAACTTCAGACCAATTTCCCTTATGAATATCAATACAAAAATACTCAGTAAAATTCCACAAACCAAATCCAAGAATACATCAAAATGATCATTCACCATGATCAAGTAGGCTTCATCCCAGGGATGTAGGGAATCCTACAGAAATATACAGAAATCCATCAATGAAATCCACTACATTAACAAACTCAAAGTAAAAAACCACAGGGTCGTTTCATTAGATGCTGAAAAAGCATTTGACAAAATCCAACACCCCTTCAAAAAGAGGTCAAAGTAATAGAAATTGGAAAGGAAGAAGTCAAAATATCACTATTTGCAGATGATATGATAGCATATTTAAGTAACCCAAAAATTCTACCAGAGAACTACAGTGTCTGAAGACAGTTACAGTGTACTTACATATAATAAATAAAGAATTTTTTTTAAAAAAAAGAATTGACAAATGGGATCTCATAAAATTGCAAAGCTTCTGTAAGGCAAAGGACACTGTCAATAGGACAAAACGGCAACCAACAGATTGGGAAAAGATTTTTTACCAACATCCGATAAAGGGCCAATATCTGATATATACAAAAAACTCAAGAAGTTAGACTCCAGAAAACCAAATAACCCAATTAAAATTGGGGTATAGAGCTAAACAAAGAATTCACAACTGAGGAATTCTGAATGGCTAAGAAGCATCTAAAGAGATGTTTAACATCCTTAGTCTTCAGGGAAATGCAAATCACAACAATTCTGAGATTCCACCTTACACCAGTCAGAATGGCTAAGATCAAAAACTCAGGGGACAGCAGGTGCTGGTGAGGATGTGGAGAAAAAGGAACATTCCTCCATTGTTGGTGGGATTGCAAGCTGATAAAACCACTCTGGAAATCAGTTTGGCGGTTCCTCAGAAAACTGGACATAGTACTACCTGAAGACGCAGCTATACCACTCCTGGACATATACCCAGAAGATGCTCCAGCTTGTAATAAGAACACATGCTCCACTATGTTCATAGCAGCCTTATTTATAATAGCCAGAAGCTGGAAAGAACCCAGATGTCCCTCAACAGAGGAATGGATACAGAAAATGTGTTAAATTTACACAACGGAATACTACTCAGCTATTAAAAACAATGAATTCATGAAATTCTTATGCAAATGGGTAGACCTAGAAAATATCATCCTGAGTGAGGTAACCCAATCACAAAAGAACATACATGGTATTCATTCACTGTGGATATTAGCCCAGAAGTTTGGAATACCCAAGACACAATTCACAGACCAAACAAAGTTTTTTGTTTGTTTGTTTTTTAAAAAAAGGAAGACCAAAGTGTGGATGCTTCAGTCCTTCTTAGATGGGGGAACAAAATACCCATGAGATGAGAAACAGAGACAAAGTGTGGAGCAGAGACTGAAGGAAAGGCCATCCAGAGACTGCCCCACCTGGGGATTCATCCCATATCCAGTCCCTAAACCTGGACACTATTTTGGATGCCAAGAAATGCTTGCTAACAGGAGCCTGATATATCTGTCTCCTGAGAGGCTCTGCCAATGCCTGACAAACACAGAGGTAGATCCTCTCAACCAATGGACTGAGCACAGGATCCCCAATGGAGGAGCTAGAGAAAAGACCCAAGGAGCTGAAGGGGTTTGCAGCCCCCCTAGGAGAAACAACAATATGAACCAACCAGCACCCCCAGAACTCCCAGGGACTAAACCACCAACCAAAGAGTACACATGGAGGGACCCATGGCTCCAGCTGCATATGTAGCAGAGGATGGTCTTGTTGGGCATCAATGGGAGAAAAGGTCCTTTGTCCTGTGAAGGCTTGATACTCCAGTGTAGGGGAATGCCAGAACAGGAAAGTGGGAGTGAGTGAGTTGGTAAGCGGGGGAGGGGAGATGGGATAGGGGAGTTTCTGAGGGGAAACCAGGAAAAGGGATAACATTTGAAATATAAATAAAGAAAATATCTAATAAAAAACAAGCAAACAAAAAAGAATTAACATCACAGATATGTCCATACTACTGATGGTACACTACTAATTCACTAACATCCATATCAAAATTCTAGTAACATTCTCCATAGAAAAGAAAACAATCTGAAACTTTATATGGGACCATAAGACCTCAATTAGCCAAAACAATAAAATTAATGATAAGGAGTAAAAGTGGGACATCAGAGTAAAGTATAATTTGCATGATTATTATGACTACACACACACACACACACACACACACACACACACACACATTCATGCACACACATTAACTGAAATCAATAGCTACATCAAAAATATTATTGTCTTCCATTTTTCTCAGTGCTTTATGGGGACTATTTTGGTATATATGTGTATGTGGTATGTATGATTATTGGCATAAGTGTGGGTATATGTTGTGAAGACGTGTGTGTGTGTGTGTGTGTGTGTGTGTGTGTGTGTGAGAGAGAGAGAGAGAGAGAGAGAGAGAGAGAGAGAGAGAGAGAGAGAGAGAGAGAGAAACACATGCACAGATGGAAGCCAGAGGTTGGGTATGCACATCCTGAGATTAAGACCTATAGTCTATTTTTGCTAGGGTTGCGTGACTACCTTTCCAAAGAATGTTTATGATTCCCCTCACAGAGGGTGGGGAGCAGCATGACTAGAATTGTTCAGCTTGGCTTCTTTTCTGTCCATCTATGATCTTTTTCTCTGTGTTTTCTAAGTATTCAATCAATATCAGGCAAATATCTAAAACAATTAATCTCACTGAGATTTTTTTTTATAATTCTGGTTTTCTTCTTTACAAGAGTGCATAATATGACATGACCACTCTGTGGTACGGTTAAAGGGCAGGCTTTTATTGCAGATATGAGACACAGATCAGTCGAGAGGAAGAGTCCAGAGAAGAGAGAGAAAGGTATACTAAACACAGCCCACAGACTGGACTTTGCTGGTGTTATCTGAGGGAATAGCAGGCCATGGAGAATAGAGAAAATGTAATGAGAGAAGAATGGGGATGGGAGACAGACACACAGAAACAGAAAGATTATAGCAAGGTTATAAGAAAAATGAGTAGCTATGGGGAGGGGAGCCCATGAGTTGGAAGAAGCTTAGGGTAAGGAGGAGGTGAGAGGGGCTAGGATGATAGCAGGACTCTGAAAGTCCTCATGATACTGAGGACTCCTGGAGGCCAGCATGAGCTTTGATATGCTGATAGGTACAACAGGTAAGCCATATATGTCCCTTGTGCTGGAGGTAAGGGAAATGAAATCCTTTTGGTCGATGGGAAATGAGCTTCACAAGTCTCTGATGAATGTTGGTTTTTATCTAACCACCAGAAATCCTGTTATTCAGATTGAGCTCCTTTCTGGATATTTGGTCTGCCTTTTGGAGTTTGAGGAATTGGAGTAAGGGGCAGTGGACTGTGAGTGGCAGCCTGGTCCTCCATCGAGCTAAAGGCTTTGAAGCCCTGGAGACCCTGAAGTTAGGAGTTTTACCTGCTCCCAGGCCCCAGGCCCCTGTGACATAGCTGGGGCCTCCCCATAGATCTTTGGCCACCAGTCACTTAAGGGCAATGCCCCAAGCCCTTCCACATGTAGATAAGGCATCCCTAACATCTCAGATAAAGACCATAGGAAGAGGATGTAACCTGTGGCCAAATAGGCTCAAGACAGAGATCTCCATGCTAATGAGGTACCTAGAGACCTCGAGGGAGTTGCCAATAAGATTCGCTTCCCAGGCATTCCTTCCTGCAGAAGATATTTAATCTCAGACCCTCCCTGAGAAGTAGGGTACGGTTTCATGTATCCACTTTCCACCATGACAACAAATGATCTGGAACCACAGCCTGTCTCTTTTCCTCAGGATCTGTGGTGGGGAGCCATGGTGAAGGCCTTTGTTTACAGGGCTGCTGTCTAATTTCTGCTGAAGGCCTCTCTGCACTCCCAGCCACAACTGCCACCAAGTCTGCCACCGGTCAAACCAAGGGCAATCCCGGTGGGTCCAGCTGGCTTCCCCCCCCCAACCCCCAGCCTCTGGGTTCTCTGCTCTTCTCTGACTCTCAGCAGCGCCTTGGGGAGCAGATGCGGGACCCACAGCCCTGCATTGATGTCTCCCTTGGATTTGACGAAGACGGGTAGGTTCCCTCCATTTCTCCATCTTAAGCAGAATTCTATCGTTTTATGGTGAGGAGTTGGGGAGTGGGGTTTGGTTGGCTGGTTGCACTGTGAAGCCTGGGTTGGCCTAGAACTTACTACGTAACCAGTGCTGGCCCTGCTCTCCCAGCAGTCATCCTGCCTCAGCCTCCTAAAGGCTGTGATTTCATGTGGAATGTTTCTACTACACTCTGAAATACTTAAGTATTAGCAAACTCCACTACAATCTCCAGCCTATCCCAGGCCACCCTTTCCACCTCCCTGCTTTTATTTAAGTTACATCTGTCTTCTCTCCATGCAGCTCTCTTGAAATGGATCCTCTTCCACTCCCAACTTACAAAAGGACAGCATTCAGCCGGGCAGTGGTGGCACACGCCTTTAATCCCAACACTTGGGAGGCAGAGGCAGGCGGATTTCTGAGTTCAAGGCCATGCTGGTCTACAAAGTGAGTTCCAGGTCAGCCAGGGCTATACAGAGAGACCCTGTCTCGAAAAACAAACAAACAAACAAACAAACAACAACAACAAAAAAAGGACAGCATTCTCCTGGACGCCCTCTACTTTTTCAAGGCTAATTTGCCTCACACCCTTTATGACTAATGAAACTGAATAGAGCTCAGTCCAGACCACTCTTGCCCCAAGTTGGACCAATCACGCTAATGACACACACACACACACACACACACACACACACACACACGCAAAGACACTCTCTTCCCTATCTGATTATCTAACTCGCTGCCCACTTCCTGGATCTTGCTGTAACTTCTCAGAACTGACTACTCATCTAAAGCCTTGAGCTCACTGGCTTTTCTCTGGGACCTCCTGTCCTTCCTTCTTTCACATCAAATCCTAACCGTACAGTTCTTAGATTGCTCCGAGTCTCCTAGTCCTAGACTGTCCTCCACTTTCACCTATCACCCAACTTCCTCCTGGCTTCATTGTTTCCAGTAAGTCAAGAGTTCTGTGACGGATAACATGAATGTGTACTTCCGCCAACAGCCTCAATATCTGTTTCTACTACAGGAGCCTAGCCAAAAAGAACCTTGGCCAACAAGTGTCACTTTAGGTTCATGGTCCCTAGTCTAACATGTTACACAGCCATGCCATGCATCTACCATTCCCCCCCCCCTTAACTAATGATGTATGTCCTATCTCCTACTTTGTTTAGAAAACGGGGCCACCAGAACTGGTCTCCACGAGGTTCTGTACAACTGCTCTTGAGTATTCCTAGTCTTACCTCCTTTCTTGTAGCCTCAAGTCTCTGTCTTTGGTATGAGATAATGACCTCTGAAAGCGCTTTGACCCCATCTTCCTGTAGTTCTCTAGGATCTTGCCCCACGAGTCATACTTTCCTGTTGGTATTATACAACTTTTCCTTCATGGGTTTATTCCTGTCTGCATAGAATATTACTGAAATTCTCATATTGACAGGAGAAAATTCCATCCCACTGAATCTGTTTTCTAGTCATGACCCAGTACCTCCTTCCTTTTTATTAAAACTGTGAAGGAGGGGTTCTGAGGGCATTCAGAGGTCTGGGGAGAAGGCTCCACAGTTAAGATAATGGCTGCTTTTCTAAAGGACCCAGGTTTGCTTCCTAGCACCCACATGGTGGCTAACAACTCTCTGTAACTTTAGCCCCGTGAATGCAAAACATTCATACACATAAAAATAGAAAGAATAAAGATGTTTGGGTGTAGTAGTCTTCCTATATACCAAAGACAAAAAGATTAAGAAAGAATGCAAGAAAGCAACGCCTTTCACAGCAGCCTCAAATGAATAAATAAATACCTTGGAATAAGTGAAGGCTTGGAAGTGAAAGACCTCTAAAATATAAAATTCAAAACACCAAATAAATATATTGAAGAATACACAAGATGGAGAGACCTTTCATATCTATGGATTGGCAGGTTCAAATATTATGAAAATGGTCATTCTACCAAAAGCAATCTACGTATTCAGTGCAATCTTTATCAAACTGTAACACAATTCCTCACAGAAATTCTAAAACAATGATAAAATTCATATGAAAACACAAAAGAATCCAGAGAGCCAAGCAGACATGAACAATAAAAGGCCTGCTGGAGGGATCATCTTCCCTGTTTCAAATGACACTACAGAGGCATAGAAGTATAGCCAGCATTATAGAGGCACAAGCAGCCATGTTGGTGGATGGACTAGAACCGAGGGCTCAGATACAGGTCTGTGCTTCCACAAGCACCTGATTTTTTTTATAAAGATACTAAGGTCTGGTGAGATGGCTCAGCAATTAAGAGCACTAACTGCTCTTCTGGAGGTCATGAGTTCAAATCCCAGCAGCCATATGGTGGTTCACAACCATCCATAATGAGAAACAAATATATATATATATATATATATATATATATATATATATATATATATGAGCAGGAGCGAACAGGACGTGGAGCAAAAGGGCGAAGGGAAGGAGGAAAAAAAATTTAAAAAGAGAAGATATTAAAAGCATACATAAGAGAAAGGATGGCATCTCTAACAAATGGTGTTAGGAAAACTGTCTATCTACACATAGAAAAATGAAGCTTGATCCTTCCTTCCTAGCCATGTACAGATCACTTCCACATGGATGAAAGATCTCAAAGTCAGACCAGAAACTTCTAGAAGGACAAATAGAGAGTACAGGTCACAATATAGACTCAGGTAAGGACTTTCTGAATAGTACTCCAGATATAAGACCAACAATCAACGAGTTGAATTCCGTGACATTAAAAAGCGTCTATACTACAAAGGAAACTGTTAGGGCAGCCTACATAATGTGGGGGCTTGGGGAGACTCTTTGCCAGCTATGCATTTGGTAGATGGCCAGTGTCTACTAGGAACTCAAAAGCTAAACATCATGAAAACCAACAACCCAATTAAACTCTACGTAACTGAACACAGAGTTTTCAAATTTTATATATAAAGAATATTTTTAAAGACGTTCTTACTCTTAACCATCATGGACATGCAAATTAAAACTACTCTGAGATTTTATCTTACCCCAGTCAGAATGACTAAAATTAAAAAAAAAAAAAATTACTCTCAATGATGTGTGAAATGGGGAAGGTCAAACACTTTGGCAGGAGTGCAAACTGGCGCAGGCAGGATGGAAATGAGTGTGGTCATTCCTCAGAAAGCTAGAAATGGTTCCACCCTATGGTCCAAACACTCTACTGGACACACAGCCAAAGACTATTTCCGACTACAGAGACACATGCTAATGCTTGCTTTTAGCTGCTTTATTCATAATAGCTAGGATGTAGAAATAGTGAAATGCTATAAAAATGTCAGTCACATGGAATGAGGAATCTTCTAATGGCTTCTAATTGTTATTTTGGCCCAGGTAAATGAAAGGCTGTGAGATGCTTCAGCTGGGAAAACTTGCAGCTTTAACACCTCCAGGGGCAGTGGCTACATTCCATCCAACACCTGCCCACTGGTCAGAGGCTAAGGTTTACAATTCAGTAGCAAAGCTGCTGTCGTTGACTAAGAAGATGCATTTACTCATCTTATGAATATTAATTATTTATAGGATGATCTTGAACTCCTGATCTTCCTGCCTCCATCTCCTAAGTGCTAGGGTCTCAGGTCACCATTTTTACTGGCCCTTTTTACGGTACCTGTGTTGAGGGAATGTTGTACATCACTGTGTGTGTACATCACTTTTGTCAATGAGTTAGGGTCTTACTGAAAATTTTGTAGAAAAGCTGATAATTAACAAAATTTATAAATAATTAATAATGCTTTCCAAGTATTTGATGGTCCTGGATTGGTTTGAGAACAACAAAAATAGTATCTAACTTAGTCATGTGCCAGCCCAGGATATCCAGGCACAATTGTGGACCAGACAAGGCAAGTGGGTCAGACAGGAACTAGGTTGGAATGAGTGCTGGAGAAACAGTCTTCTCTGGAGATGGTCTTCAGTGAAGCAGCTCTTTTACATTGCGGGTAACAAGAGCTATAGAAACCTTGAGGAATGGGTGGTACCCTTTCAGGGTGAGTGTACAACATTGGCTGGGAACACTTCATTTATGTGAAGAGAAATTCCAGGTGCTTGTCAGGCATGACCTTATAGGGAGAGAGGAAGTTCAGTCTGCAGTCTGGTCACCAGGCTACATGACTACTTCAGAATGACAGAGGTGGAATCAGAAGGCTTGCCTGTGCTAGAACAAGCAGACCCAGAACAAGGAGGAGGACAGTCCTATTCCCGCCAGTCTCAGGACAAGATTTTTCAGGGTTTGGACATGACTTGATCTCACTCTTGCTCCCGACTGACTCCCCTCCTCACACAGCTTTCTGACCCCAGGCCATGCTTTAGGGAGTAAAGTGCCATCGCTTCTTCCCTACTTCCTGAGGGACACTGAAAGACTGTTGTTTCAGACCTGAGTTTGCAGCTACTTGTGACACAAACCAAAGTACCGTGTTGGCCAGCAGCTGGAAGCTGGTGATGCGTGTATAAAATACTAAAACAAAATTATGTAAGTCAGGCCTTAGGGGGCAGCCTCATAGACTTGATATGCAAGCATTAGGACCCAACTCTAAATCCCCAACACACACTACACATGATATATGTATTTTTATGTCACATGATATAAATACATGATATATGTATTTTTATGTCACTTATAGGACATGGCCTAGCATTCCTGGATGAAGACAGGCAGATCCTGGGAGGTCACTGGCCAGCCTGCCTAACCTAACCAAAATGTCAACCTTCCAACTCAATCAAAGACCCTGGGTCAGGCAATAAGACAGGAAGTGATAGAGGATGACCCCTAGCATCTCCTCTGGCCTTTGTATGTGTGTGCACAGGCACACTGGCATACACACGTGCATGCTTCACACACACACACACACACACACACACACACACACACTGCACACAAGAAGGATAAGTTTCTGAATATCTGAACAGTTCTATAAATCATAACTGTTGGCTGTGTGAGGTGGTGCATGTCATTAATCCCAGCGTTGGGGAGGCAGAGGCAAGTGGATCTCTGTGACTTACAGGCCAGACTTCCCTACATAGCAACTTCCAGGACAGCCAGAGCTACATAATAGAGAGAATCTATCTCAGAAGACATAAAAAGGCATTGTTACAATGTGGCTCGGATACTTGTTTAGAATTATCTTTATAAAAGTAAGTTTATAGGTTAACAGAGGGGAAATGCAACAAGAACAAAAATAGTGATAGAACGAATATTAACTACTTTCCTAGGTTTATCCTTGGGATTTCTTCTCTCATAGTATTCCCCATAATAGCCCAAAAGGGCTTCCAAAAGGGAAACCACTTACTATTTAATTTTTTTGTCTTTCTTTTATTACAGACTTACTAAGAGAAAAAAATAAACCAAAAATGTAAAACCGGGGCAAAGCTGTTAGCACCAGCCTTTTCACATCGCCACTCTGAAGTACGAGCTTCATACTTCACAAGTCTTCCTATCCCATCCACACACGCTGAGTAGCGAGAGTGCTCTATGTGTTTTCTACATACTTTCAATGTAATAAATTGCATAATCTTAAATGTCTTGCGAAATCACAATAAAAATGTATTTTGTCACATGTGAAACTTAAATGTTGGTGTCCGTAAATTCACAGCTACATGGGCCCACCAAGTCATGTCTTCAGTTATTGCCAGCACCTTTGAGTCTCACAGGCTACTCGATTTTTGCCTCTTAGCAGGCAAGGTTTGCCAACCCCTCGTCCAAGGGATAAAACTTGCTTTGTTGTCTCTTATTGGTAAAGAGTTCAAAAATTGAGGTTTCAGGCCTTACTTTGAAGATCATTACTGTCACAGCTGGAGAGCTAGCACAGTGGTTAAAGGAGCTGGCCATGACAGCCATGACCTGGGTTCAAGCCACAGAAGTAGGAAGGAAATGACCTTACCAAGTTGTTCTCTAACCCCCCTCCCCCAACACACACACACACACACACACACACACATGCACACACACATAAAAAAACAAAGTAGAATTTTATTCTTCTTCAGTCACAGATTGACCTGTATTTGTCCATAGGAAAGAATTCCATAGGATACAGATTTACTGCCTTGTCCATAAACCTAATTTTGTATTTCACTATTTTAGCATTTTCTTTCTGCTCATTGCTTCAGCTTATTATATTTCGCTGCCCTGATCAATTGTTACTCAATAAACATATTTCTGATAAGGCTATACTGGATTTGTTAAAATATTAGGGTCTGATTCCTTTTTTTTCTTTCTTTCTTCGTTTCTTTCTTCCTTCCTTCCTTCCTTCCTTCCTTCCTTCCTTCCTTCCTTCCTTTCTTTCTTTCTTTCTTTCTTTCTTTCTTTCTTTCTTTTTTAAACAGAGTCTTTTGAGAAATTCCTGGCCTGGAATTCACTATGTAACCGGGCTGGCTTCAAACTCAGAGAACTGCTTTCTTTTCTTTTTTTTTTTTTTTCTTTTTTCTTTTTTCTTTTTTTTTATCCTTAATATCTCTTTTTTTTTGACATTTTTTTTATTGTATATATTCTATATTTACAATTCATTTCCCTTTTTCTGGTTCCCCACCCCCAAAGGTCCCACATGTCCTTTTCCCTCCCCCAGAGAACTGCTTTCTAAATGACGGGATTAAAGGCATGTGCCACCAGGCCTCACTCAGAATATTATATTTCTAAACATTGTAAGAATTCAGTTTGACATGTTCTTCTAAAGTAAATTGTTTGACCTTACAAGATAGCTCAGAGGGTAGAGGGCTTCGCATGAAGAACTAATGAGTTGGATCCCAGTTACCATGTGTAGCAGGAAAAACAAAATAACAAACAAAACTACTCCTATGGGCTGTCCTCTGACCTCCACCTGCACAGCTAGAACTTGCAAGCACCTATAATCACAACACACACACACACACACACACACACACACACACACTTTTAAAATAAAATAGTTTTAGAAAATAGAAAATCAACCATCAAAACTCCCGTGGTTGACATTGTAATGTCAGATCACACTGCTGTCTGTTTCCTGTAATGTGTGATGGGGGCACCACTGAGTCCCCCCACTGGTGGGTAGAATGACTCTGGTTAAGTCACAGAGAGAACAAAGTAATACTCGACAACTTGTAAGGGGGTGCCTCGGTTCTTAGAAGAGTGCAGAAGATTGTTTCAAATTTGTCTAGAAGTACTCATTTCTTCCTTAATGTAAGCTATATCTCCAAGAAATCCTGCGCAGGAAGGCGTCTTCACAGGCATCCCTTGTTTAATAGGAAATGCTTGCGTGTGGCCCACACAACAGGAGGAAAACCCCAAAGGGCACTGCAGTCCACTCCACACTTCTCTGTCCACGGATCTTTTATGTTTATAAAAATTTAACTTGTCTATGTGTCTAGCTTTCCACAGAAAGGCAGTGAAGACAAGCGTCTAGACCTGCTGGCACACAGTTTGGTTAAGATCCCCCCATCAGATCCCTAGCCCTGTAGAGATTGATATGCCAGGGTCGGGCAACACCCAGGGGAGGCCTCCACTCTTTCAGAGGACAAAGGGAGGGGGTAGCAGGGGGAGGGGATTTGAATGGGATGTAAAGTGAGTTTAAACAAAGAGGTCCCTCCTCTCTCCTGGCCATAAAGCTCACTGCATCCTGCGTGCTCTGCAGTGGGTCCACACTGGGTGGCAGGCTTCCAAAGGCTCAGCACACCTATCCGCTGAGAGGCCTTTAGGACAGTACTTTCATCCATCAGGTATTCTCAGGCTCCTAACTATTGTCTATTTTTGTAGTAGATTTTGTGTGTGGTGTGTGTGTGTGTGTGTGTGTGTGTGTGTGTATCTTGTCACAACACTGATTAAAGTTAAACAACACAACATGTTGCCACTTCACCCAAAAGCGGGGTTTTCACTCCGCCCCTTCTTGATGGCTCATTGGGGACCACCCCTAAGATAACTGTCACCCAGGGTTGGAGAGATGGCTCAGGGGTTAAGAGGTAAATTCAGTTTCCAGGCACTTCCGGACTCTGATGCTGCAGCGGTGGGAGGGCTGGGTCACATAGCTGTCGCATTGCCCAGGCTTCTGGGGGTCCTGGCATTCCATCCTGACCTGCTGGGAACCTCCCGGATGAGAGTCACGCATTAGGGACTCCTACAGGTTCTCGCTGAGAACAAGACGTGCCGTGCCTGTTACTCCAGCTGTAGGCTGGATTCTGGACACACACACACACACACACACACACACACACACACCCCTGCAGGCATTTGTGTGTGCATACATATAAATAAATAGACGAAGAAGAAAATAAAAGGTAATTGCTGCCCAGTATTTTGTTTGGGACAGCTCGGAAGGACCATCAAAGGCTCTAATGAATCATCCTAGTCGAGAAGGGATTAGGGCCTCTCAGAGTGAGTGCTGTGATTATAAAAAGAGAAATAGGCATAAGAATATGTTCTATGGGGGGGTGTGGTGAGGTGGGGGTAAAGGGGTTCCTCGGTGGGCCCATGCCAAGGCATCCCTTCCCCCTCAGGAACCAACCACACAACAGTATGGTACAGCCTAGAATAGAGTTTATTTAGGGTATGGGGAGGGGAGTTAAGAGAGTAGTAGAGGCAGAGAAGGGCAGAGAGAGGGAGAGAGTAGAGAAGTAGAGGGCGGCCATGATCACGTTGGGGGGGGAATAGGGAGGGGGAGACAAGAGTAAGAGAGTAAGAGAATAAGAGAGAGGAGGGGGCAAGCAGCCCCTTTTATAATGGGTAGCCAGGTAACTGTGGGGGTGGAGTCCAGACAGAATACCGGAGTATCCAGGGGAAAGGTCGCTGGGGTCAGAGTGGCTCCTGCTCGTTTTGTTTTGTTTTGTTTTGTTTTTTTTTTTTTTTCAGCACCGACACACAGGTCCCTATTCTGAATCCTGCTGTGCTGTATGTTGCCCTGACACAGAAAGTTTTGTCTTAATCTCTGCTATTTTATTGGAGCGAGGATTGAAGCTAGGACCTCCTTGGCTGCTAGATAAACACTCTAGTGCCGAGCTAAAAACCAAGCCCTCTGTTTATTTTTGAGATGAACTCTGAATATTGCTCAAGATGGTCTTGAACTCACCCTGTGGCCAAGTAAGACTTTGAACATGTCATACTGCTGCTCAGGCTTCATAAGTGACTGGGGTTACAAATCTGCACCACTCGCCATTGTATAAAGAATTTTTAAAAATGCCCCTTGCCTGGTAGCACCAGGGTGGGTGTTGGGGAGGGCCCTGCCCCCTTAAAAGCTTCCCGCCAAGCAGAAGCTAAATAAACCCGTTTGTTAAATCAGAGCTCTGGGGGCGGGAATCTCAAGCCAGCACTCTTCAGTTTCCCTCCGCCCTCCTCAAAGCCCGGGAATGCGGCAGGGCCTGATTTTACAGCTCTGGCCACCGAGGCAGCCAAATCACCGCAGGGCCGGCAGTATTGCGCTACCACACCAAGCTCTTGAGAAACAGTTAAAAGAGAAAGTGCCCACCACGTCCTAAATGGCTTCACTCCCGCTTTGATCGTGGACGAGCCATCAGACTGCACAGCAACAGCACAAGCCCCAAGAAATCGAAAAGTCTGCAAAAGGGCCGGGAGGCGGGAACCTGATTTGAGGAGGAGGGTGCCAGGAGAGCAGCCAATCCCGCGCTCCCCGGGAGGAAGAGGAGGAGCCAGAGCCCGTGGGCCCCGCTCTGCTCACTCCCGCGCCGCTCCTTGCCGGCCCCGCAGTCTCCTCCCGGCCCCGCGCTGCGGCCCGCTGTGGACTACCCCGGTGCAGACATGGCCTCGGGCTCCGCCTGCACAGCGGTGAAGGTGAGATCACCCTACAAGCTGCGAGTGGGCCACCCCTGCTCGGTTCCCTCCCGTCGCTCCATAGGGGCCGTGCCTTCGTGGCTGTGTCCCCAGCCCGAGCGCCCCCCACCCACGTCTCAGCCGGGAGAGACGGGGTTGGGGGAGGAGGGGGGCGCGGAACCCACCGCCAGCGCACCCCGATGTCCCCAGCCTTTGAACTCATCTGCATTCCGGGCCCCAGCGGTGGTACCCGGGGCTCTGATGGGCAGTGGGGTGACGGAGGGGGGACTGCGCCCCGCTGCCACCCTCTTTTAGTACCACTCCCCCCTGGAGATGCTCCAGGCGGGAGCTGACGCGTGGCTCAGCTCCTGCGGCTGCGGTGCCGGTCCCTCTAGCCTTACGGGACTTGAGCTTCCGCTACCTTGACGGCCCACGTGGGAGAGCCGGCACTTGCTCTTTTGCACGCTTCGGCTCCCCCCCCCCGCCCCCCCTCCAAACTTAGATTTCCTTTTGCTTGGTTTTACCTCGGCAGCGCAGAGCTGTGGGAGCTCTGAGACTTTTGAAAATACTGAAACGGAGTGCGGACCTCTCCCAGCCTGGAGGCCTCTATCTTTAAACTGCTTTGCAACCTTGAAAGTTAGAGCTATTTTCTCAGGCCTCGGGTCCCCAGAGATCTGGGCACAAGGGACTCTTGTGCGCCGGGAACAGCTGGCCAGAGGAGAGCAATGAGTTCTGAGAGTTGGAGTGAGCCTCCCTTGGGTCTTTTAAACACATCCTGATTGATGGGTAGAGCGTGGAATAACGGAGCACAGGAAAAACTGGTGGCTAAGTCCTTTCTAGGCTGTTTATTATTAGCCAAGAACGCAGTTAATTTGATTCACTTTAGGAATGTCTAACCCGGGATAAAGGAAGTGCACTGTTATCTGCAGGCATCCTTTTGGATGTTTGATTCCCTTGCAAGAGTGCCCATCTCTGCATTTAGCCTGCAGCCTGCCAGAGCTTTGTATACTGGGGCCCTGTAGGGCGTCATGAACCACTCAGGATGAGAGGAGGGGGGTGAGGTTGCTGCACTCAGACGTACGGGCCAAGTTTTTGTTTTTTTTTTTTTTTTCCGGTTTTGAAAAGGATTGTTTACATTTGTAGAAAGCCTTGGTTCCAGTCATATGGAATGGGGGAGAAGGGTCTTCATTTGAGCTCACCTGCATTCCGGCCCAAGCCGTGGTAACAGGGGCTCTGATGGGGAGTGGGGTGACAGAGCCGGGGACTGCACACTCCGCCGTCCCTCTTTTAGTACCACTCCCCCTGGAGGTGCTCAGCTCCTGCTGGCTGCTGCACTCGCCCCACGATCTGGCACTTGCCAGGTACAGCAGGTACTTACTTATAAAATGAAGATTTTACCATATTGTAGGCTGGAAAGTCTAGTAAGTGGTGTCTGTATTGGGTATGGTTTGAGTTTTTGGGAGTAGAGATAATTCCAAATGTCCATGGGTATCATTTGGCTACACACACCTTTCCACCCTAACAGCATATATTAGGTGGGGCCAGATGTAATCATTTGGTTTTAACTGAAAAAAGGGGTTTCTTGGCATGTAAAAATCCAAGGAATTTCACCAAGGTAGAGGCCTATGATTTGAAGATAAATCTATTTGTCATCGCTGTCCCACAATGCCAGTAAAGCTGAACGGCTGGTGCTTCACACTTAATCAGCCCAGTCGGGATAATACTATCCGTGCAAGGACCAGTGGATCTCAACAGAAAGAATTTGCTGTAATCTAAGGATTCTGCCCCACACACAGTTTCCCTGCAAAATGAATGTGGCCCACTCAAGAGCAGAAAGAGCTATGTAAATATTGAATGATCTGTGTCTTTTTATCTTGGCAAGCTTTTGAAATAAAACTTGGAGATATAAATGGTGCTAGGAATGCCTGCTGAGTTCTCTCCCTGAGATTGCCACAGGTGAGAGCATTGCTAATAAGAATGCACGATGCCAGCACCACGTTCCACAGACTGCTAAGGTAGCATCCCAGAGAGAAAATACGAAGGGTTCGTATCCAGAGCAAAGTAACCGGTAAAAAGGCTATCTTAGCGCTAGAGGGAAGGGGCTCAGTCTCTGGAGTGCTTGCAGCCCGAGTGTGCGAACATGAATTTGGACCCTCAGCACCCATGTCAGGGAGCTGCTTGCAGACGCCAGCATCAACAGTCCTGGCAAGAGAGGCAGACACAGGTAGACACTTGGGGTTGAAGACTATTCAGCCTAACCAAATGGGTGAGCTCTTGATTTGGTGAGAATGCCTTTCTCACTGAAAGAGGGGTTAAGTTTAACTGAGGACGATACCTGATGTCTACCCCTGGCCTTTGCACACACATATGTGTGTGTACACACTGCACACAAACTGTATTTTATCAGTATATCAGGTAATAGAGGTAGATTGTTCACTTGAGATCCTGGGACCATGTAGATTCTTTCTTACAGATGGGACGCTAAAGCCCTGACAGATCAACGAAAGTATCCTGTACAGCTCCTAGATAATGACAGACTTAAAACCTGGCATTCCCAGCAAGTAGATGCGAGATATTTCTTGGAGCTGAGACAGTAGTTTGATTTGCTTTACTGTGAGTGAAGAGGGACTAGAGGGCTTGGGGTGTGTGCATTCGCAGGCCACCTCTGCGGAGAACCACTGGGCATTCTCCAAGATGGGTATAGGAGGCGCATTGTGTGTCTGGCAGGTGGCTCGTGGCCTGACTCACTGCACCATTCCATCTGTTACTGAGAAGCAACTGTTTTATTATGTACCTCGCTGAGAACAGTCCCACACTGGACCCAAGACGCCTGGCCTCCTATTCCAGTGCTCCCTATCTCCTGTCCGCAGTGGACTCTCTGAGGGCAATGAACTGTAGGGTCCTCTGCTAGAAGGCCAGTGCTGACCACACCTTCTCTGAGATGTCAGATTTAAATACAGTAACATGGGCACGCCCAGCTCGGTGCTTGCTCCGCTAATGCTAACCCTGGGACCTTCCTTTGTAAATGGCAATATTACTAGGGGTTCGAGCTTAAATCCAATATGGTTGGTTTAAGAGATTATGCTAGACCATTCAGATGAAAAACAGCTGGTTTTGTATGGGCAGTCTAATGTTCATTATCTCAGTGTAATCCATCAGTTGACTGGTAGAATCCTTCCCAAAAATACTGATTGGAAACCTGCCAGGCTCTGAGAATGCACAGTTGAGTAAAACAGTGTCCCTGTTTTCTTTCAGTTTGTCTTGTATTGGAGCTGGAAGGCTAAATGAGATGAGGGAGCTCGCGGAGTCAGGGGAGTGGCAGAAAAGGCCTTTAGGCACTGGTTTTCTAGCTCTGCTACCAACCTGGTTGTTTGAGGAGATGGGGTGGCTGGGGATGATTAAGTCACGGTTATTCAGCTTCCTTGATGGCAACAGCATCTTGATGAAAGGCATCAGGCCCTGAGAGCCACATGGTTCTGCCAGTTAAGGGACCTTCTATGAACCCAAGGGCCCTCCCAGACGCTAAACCGGCCATAATCTCGAGTTCTCCGAAGGCCTGCAAATTGTGAGAAATACGTTTGTGAGTCTGATTGTATTATAGCTACTTTAGGCATATCGGAGACAAGCTAATAGTTGAAATGATGATCAAGAGCCTGAGATCGCGTGGACAGCTAGGACAGAGGAAGGTCTGGAGAAGGGTTGAGCATGACTGCCTTGAAATAGAAACATCTTGTGATCATGAGAATCAGTTGGGTGTAGGCCTTCGGGATAGAAACCCACAGTAGAGAATTTGCTAGCACCCCGAGGCAGAGGGAGGCGAGGCAGAGGGAGGCGGAGTTTTAAGACAACCTTAAACTATGTGGAACACATAGTGAGCTCTGGGTCAACTATGGCTGTGCAGTAAGACCCTATCTCAAAAGAAAAAATAAAAAAAGGCCAACAACATTTGGATTTGGTTCTAACTGCTTTGGAAGCCATTTAAGGATTGTGAACAAAGAGGCAGTGTCTGATTTATATTTTTAAGTGGTTCCTTGGCTGCGCTGCACAGAATTGCCTGTACCGGGCTAAGGACAACTTCTGGCCGGAAGCCATGGAACACGTGCCAGTGCCAGTCGGGGCTGGCAGCCGTAGAAGCAGTGAGGCTCTGCAGGCAGCGTAGAGATAGGGTGTGGGAGGGTAGCTGTGGGGAAAGCGTGCTTCCTGTGTCTGCTCTCCAACCCCAAAAGTGCCGAGGAGGCCTTTCCAGAGAGAAGCAAGGAGGTGGAGTACGGGATTCCTTCCACTAACACATTTCTGAGTGGGCACTCAAGTGTGAGGTGTGAGGGGTCTCTCTATTACCGCAGCAGAAGAGCTGCAGAGGACACCCAGGTCCAAAGGGTAGAAGATAATGGAGACAGCAGGAGGCACATCGCCCAGGGGGACTTCAGAGAAACATCGTCCAGGTTTAACCATGGCCGGCTGTGTGCTTGACCGTATAGAAGGCGAAGCAAATCTTTGACTTCCAGAGTGGGGGGAAGGGGAGGGGGATCTGGAGAGCTGCTTCAGTGATCCGAGTTGGGCCCGTGGCTAGTTTCTCCTCTGGGAGGTAAAGAATAATGCTAATCATGTTTAACTGGATAGAAAGGGAGTATGGTCCCTCTGTGGCTCAGCAGTAGACTTCAGACTCAGACTCTCCTGGTCTGGAAGGTGGCTTTTAAAACTCTCTGGACTGTCTTGAACATGCCTGGCACCATTCTGTAAGATCATCCTGAGCTTTGCAGTACACAGAGCATAGCCTTAGCCTCTGCCGGACAGAGTGCCAACGGTACCTCCTCCCTCCTGTGGCAAACAGACGGGTACATACTGGGTTACATACTCTCAGACCCCCCCACAGAAAGCTGTTTCATATTTGGTTAAAGACCCCCCCCCTGGGCCATTGCAGAAGAGGTAGGAACCCCCATGTGTGTATCTGCCTACGGAGAAAGGCGGGCAATAAGGGCCTGAGTTGCCTTCTTTGTGTTTTGCTAGGGGTGGTAGAGTATAGAACAGAAATTGATACCATGTCGTAGTTCACTTGATCTCCTGACCAAGCCAGCGCAGTCAGTCAACGGGGTCTCGAGGGAGGGAGGACTGAAAAGAAAAGACAATTAGACAGCACGGTAGCATGACTCTAGCCAGTGCTGAGGCTGAAGCGGGTTTATTTTTTCCAGTCAGCTTTTAAACCATTCTAAGTACTTGCAGAGAATAGGGTCAGTTCTTAGATCAAAGACAAAGTAATCAAACAAGGTAATAAACAAAGAGATCAAACAAGGCAATCATCCGAGCCCCCTGGTCACTGTTTCTAGGGGCTTGTCAAGATGACCAAGATAAAAAGAAAGTCACATGCTCCTAGGCTGTTTACCTTTGTTTAGCTTTGTAGTAGCCCATATGTGAATGTAGTGCTTGCCAAATTTCTATAAGTGGCACCAAGAGCTCTCCACAATTTCCATGCTGGTTCTATGAGCTAATTCAAAGTCTGACCCACATAGAAAATAAACAGATAACATCAATGTTTGTATGTGATGGAGCAGAGAGCCTTAGACCCTTAACTAGGATCTAGGGCAGGAAGAAGGCACGCTTCCGGAGGCATTCACATGCCTGCCTGCTTCTCACTCACCCTCCCTCGGCCTGCCCTCCTCCCTCCTAACTCCCTACTCTCGGAACCCTCGGGAGTCCGTGGACGGCCCATCCGGATAGTCTAGGATACTCTCCCATCTCAGATTAGTTTATTTACATGGAATGATATTTATAGGTTCTGGGTTTGGGGTGTAAACATCTTTTTGGAGGAGCCTCTGGAATATCCCCTGAGAACCCGTATGGGAAAGGTTGCAGCCTGTCATGCTGAGGGAGATGGACCACATGGGTGAGCTCTGTGAGGCATGCTGCTGGCATCATGGGTACTGGGATGACACACGCCCGCCCAGTTGGACTAGCTTCCCTCTCCTCCCCTCCCCTCCTCTCCTCTCCCCTCCCCTCCTCCGCACCTTGTTATTCTGCCTCAACATAGGGCCCGAGTGACCACAGACTAAAACTTTGAGCCAAGCCTTTCCTCCCCAGGGTTGGTTTTTCTCACACGTCCCCCCGGTGACAGGAAGCTGGGTGGTTAGCGAAGGAAGGGGTCCTTATGTGGCCCGACGGTCAGCCAGCTCACACTGTAGAAATTTGTGTTTTATGCAGAGCAACACACTGGAACCAACCAGCAAGCTTCGTGTAAAATGTGTGCCTTGCCCGTGAACCAGATCCTCTGCGGCTTGGGGTCTGATAGCTGGCCTGTCGGGGCTGCTGACATCCATCAGCTGAGGAGTGAGGGTCGTAAGCCACGTCCTGCCCTCACTCCACACGGCAAGGAGACGTGGAGGGAATGCAGCGAGTTCTGAGGAAGATGCTCCTCAGAAGCCAGTCAGTTTCAGGTCTGACGTGTCCGAGCTTCAGAGTCCCGAGAGGCTGTTGGGATCCTGCAGGCTTTGCAGACTCCTGCACTCCTGTGACAGTGTTAGATGGCCTGAGCAGAGCTCAGTGGGCTGGAGAACCTGTTCCACAGACAGCATCTCATGGTACTGGAGGCAGGTTGTAACCAGAGCGTTGCCAGGAAGGTTGGTTTCTTCTGTGGTAACCCTCGTTGGTGTCTGGATTTGGAGTAGCCATGGTTTCCATATGACCAAAAAAAAAAAATCCTCAAAGAAAATAATCAGTATTTGAGCCAAAATGAGTTGCATCCCAGGAACGTGGATACAAGTGGCCCTAAAGAAAATGTTGCAGTGTATCTACAATGGTTTCCTGAAGTTTATTTTGTTACAGGATAAAATTGAAATACATTGGTGGGAACTGAGATTAGACGACGACATACAGCAGCAGAGCAGGGAGTCCCTCAGATTCCATCGGATGACGGCCTTAGCTTCTAGTTACTAGAACTTAGTGGTCTGCTAAACCAGATCATTCCAGAAGGTTTCCCCTCCTGGTAACTAGGATGTTAGATAAGATGTTAGGGAGCTTGAGAACCAGAGGTGTGGAGAGAGCCAGAGGTGTGGCGAGAACCAGAGGTGTGGAGAGAGCCAGAGGTGTGGCGAGAACCAGAGGTGTGGAGAGAGCCAGAGGTGTGGCGAGAACCAGAGGTGTGGAGAGAACCAGAGATGTGAAGAGAACCAGAGGTGTGGAGAGAGCCAGAGGCGTGGAGAGAACCAGAGGTGTGGAGAGAACCAGAGATGTGAAGAGAACCAGAGATGTGAAGAGAACCAGAGGTGTGGAGAGAACCAGAGATGTGAAGAGAACCAGAGGTGTGGAGAGAGCCAGAGGTGTGGAGAGAGCCAGAGGTGTGGAGAGAGCCAGAGGTGTGAAGAGAACCAGAGGTGTGGAGAGAACCAGAGGTGTGGAGAGAGCCAGAGGTGTGAAGAGAACCAGAGGCGTGGAGAGAACCAGAGGTGTGGAGAGAACCAGAGGTGTGAAGAGAACCAGAGGTGTGGAGAGAACCAGAGGTGTGGAGAGAGCCAGAGGTGTGGAGAGAACCAGAGGTGTGGAGAGAACCAGAGGTGTGAAGAGAACCAGAGGTGTGGAGAGAGCCAGAGGTGTGGAGAGAACCAGAGGTGTGGAGAGAACCAGAGGTGTGGAGAGAACCAGAGGTGTGAAGAGAACCAGAGGTGTGGAGAGAACCAGAGGTGTGGAGAGAGCCAGAGGTGTGGAGAGAACCAGAGGTGTGGAGAGAGCCAGAGGTGTGAAGAGAACCAGAGGCGTGGAGAGAACCAGAGGTGTGGAGAGAGCCAGAGGTGTGGAGAGAACCAGAGGTGTGGAGAGAACCAGAGGTGTGGAGAGAACCAGAGGTGTGGAGAGAGCCAGAGGTGTGAAGAGAACCAGAGATATGAAGAGAACCAGAGGTGTGGAGAGAACCAGAGGTGTGGAGAGAACCAGAGGTGTGGAGAGAACCAGAGGTGTGGAGAGAACCAGAGGTGTGAAGAGAGCCAGAGGCGTGGAGAGAGCCAGAGGTGTGGAGAGAACCAGAGGTGTGGAGAGAACCAGAGGCGTGGAAGGAACCAGAGGTGTGGAGAGAACCAGAGGTGTGTGGAGAGAACCAGAGGCGTGGCCTAAGATTTGGCTCTGGATCTGCAACAATTCAGGAGTTCTAATCAGTCCATCAGCCTTGTAGACTCTTTAAGCTGGGCGTGGCCTCTTTTCTGGGAGCTTCCGTGCACAGGCTCCTCGTGGTCTTCCTTCTGGGTCTATGTCTCTCTGTTGCAGTGTCCTTTGGTAAGTACACCATTGGAGAGAGGTCCGAGCCTGTCTCCAAATGCACTCAGCATCACAACATCCGTAGATAGGTTGGACTGGGCCACAGTTTGGCCCAGAGGCACTCCTTGTGGAGAAAGCTCACTGTCTTAGTTAGGGTTTTACTGCTGTGGACAGACACCGTGACCAAGGCAACTCTAATAAGGACAACATGTAATTAGGGCTGGCTTATAGGTTCAGAGGTTCAGTCCATTATCATCGAGGCAGGAACATGGTAGCACCCAGGCAGGCATTGTACAGAAGAGCTGAGAGTTCTACATCTTCATCTGGAGGCTGCTAGCAGAATACTCAATTCCAGGCGGCTGGGACAAGGGTTTTAAAGCCCACACCCACAGTAACACACCTACTCCAACAGGGCCACACCTTCTAATAATGCCACTCTCTGGACCAGGCATATACAAACCATCACACTTACTTTGGGGATATGTTGTTTAGTTCGTATTGCGGGTTTTGTACAGACCTCCCAGGCTCAAGCATTTGACCTCTTGGTCTCCATAAATCTGGACTTTCTAGTTTCACTGGACCACACACATCGCACCTCCATATTTGTTTGGTGGTAACTGGGGCTGAAGGACTGAAATCCCAGATCCCACCGGAGCTGTCTTTCCTCATCTTGAACTTGACATGCTCAAAAGCCGTCCATCTTCCTGACATGAGTTCATCTCGGCTGTTCTGCCTTGGTATTTTGAGAAAACATCCGGGAGGCAGGGCATGCAGGGCTCAGAAGCTAGTCTGAGCCCAGGCGAGGTAGGCGAAGCCCTGGTTTTGAGGTACCAGGGGAAGTTCACAGGGTACCTCAAGACAGACATGTAGGTAACATCTCCTGTTTCGGAGAAAGTAGCTGTAAGGTACAGTGTCGCAGGCATTCCTTTTGAGGTGACCCATGGGATATTGGGAAGAATTATGAGCAATTAAACATGTCCATCTTTCAGAAACCTTGAGCCATCAGCTCCAGGTCAGCCTTTCAACCCATTTTTAGGCATTCTGGAGTCACCTGGATGTGGGATCTGGCAAGGTCTTCCTGCCTCCTAAGTATGGGCGGTGGGTATGTCAGTAGTTTCCTCCTCGGTCATGGTTCTCAACCTGTGGGTCACCACCAGTTTGGGTATTGCATATCAGATTATTTACATTAACATTTCTAACAGCAAAACTAGTTACAAAATAACAAATAATTTTATGGTTGGTGGTCACCACAGGTCAGGAACTGCATTAAAGGGGTCACAGCACTGGGACAGTTGAGACCCACTCACTACCTGAGATGTTCACCCAGCTACCCAGAGCCTCTGTATAGTGTATTCCGTCACCTTGAGAAAAAGCTTGTCCTGACCACTGTATCATAGAGACAGTGACTCTTTCTAGTAGACTTTCAGCTCCAGGAAGAACCTAGAGGGTGTTGGGAGTTGGCACGCGGTGCTCAAGCTGAAAAACGTGCTGCTGCGCTTTTTGTAAAGCAGGAATTATGCTGTGAAAGTCAGATAGGGTGAGGCCCCTGAAGCACTCAGCACTAACTAGGATGAAGACCTCGGGCGCGTCATCCAGCTGTACTTCGCGTGTACCACCAGCAGGTGGTGATGTTGGCCACATATTGGCCTTGCGGGCCTCCATCCTCAGGGGCAGCAGCCCAGTGCTCAGTTGCCGCTCTGGTTTCCAGAAGCAGGTGTAGATTTAGGTGCAGGTTTCCATTAACAGCACGAGCCCGCTGGATGACCCGGTGGGCTTTGTAGACAGCCGTGGTCGTCCTGGTCAGTTTGCTTCCGTAACGAGTACTATCCACTCCTCTCTGAGGGCTGAGATACCCAATACAGGCCCACCATGCCGCTGGGAGGGTCTGGACTGAAGCTAAAGCTGGCAAATCCGGGAGCACGGGCTTCAGGAGCTAGCCTGTTCCGGTTGCTGCTTTCATACTGTACTAGCCCGCTGCATCCTGAGAGTGATTCCGAAACAAGGTGAGATCTGTTCTGTATTCAGGCCTGAAATCTCAGTGTTGACTCAGTATCCGAGATGGTGTAGCCTAGGGGACATCTTGAAATGACTGAGCAGCGTGGTCATAAACAGAAAGTTTGAAGTTTTTAACTTGGTTGATTTTTTTTTTGGCTTTCTCGTTTCATGTTTTGTAGCTCAGGCTGGCCACGGGCTCCCTACATTTTGCAAGACAACCAAGCCCAGTAGCTAAATTCCCAATAAATCAAGTGATGGTCGGTTCCTGTTGCTCTTTCTTTTCCCCAGTGTGAGGACATGGGCTAGACAGTCTGTAACCAGATACATGAAAGATACAATGGGGACGCCATGCCAGCAGAAGGGCTAGGATTTTGTAAAACAGAATGATTTTATAGATTTGTTGATCTGAAGCATATTAAACAAATAAATGTCATTGGCTTGAAAACACCAATGTATTGATTGGTCAGTCTTTCCCATTTAGTTGATAAAAAATACATCTGCTGTAATTTCAATAATGCGCCACAGGGTGGCACCAACGTCAACTGTTTTAGCCACCAGGAAATGTCAACCCACCATTCTACAGCAAAATCTCTCAAATGCTTTGTTTTGGAACTTTACTCTGTCGAGTCAGAAACTTCTTCTACTTTACTTTGTAAAAATATTAATTCAGTGACACGTTTACACCTTTTCATTGTAAGAAGTGCTGGGTCGTTTTCTATGAGGTTTCTCCCCAAACTCCCATGTTGTAGCCTGCTGTTGACCTGTTTGAGTCCTATCTTCTTTACGGAGTCAACACAGGAAAAGTTTTGTAATAATAATCTTACTTAGTTTTTTAATGTTAAGACTTTAATATTTGCCTTTGTAATTGTTTTTGTTTGTTTCCTGGACTTTCTTAGATCAACTGAATTTTTTTAAGAGGTTAATTTCTTTTTATTTTATGCGCATTGGTGTCTTGTCTGCATGAGTCTGTATACCGTATATGCCATGGCCCTCAGCAGCCAAAAGGTGTCGGTCTCCTGGAACTGGGCGCGGTGGTTCCGAGCCGCCATGTGGCTGCTGGGAGTGTTCTTAACTGTTGCCATCTCTCCAACTCCAGACGAACTCAAAGAATCAGGTTTCTTTCTCCACTTTTTCCAAGAACATGGATTTCCAGGAAGTCTCAGGAAACTGAAAGAAAAAAAAAAAAAAGATGCTTGAATTTAAAAGTTAAAAGTACTTCGAATAAATATTTGAATTATACAATGTATGAAATACCATCTGCTGTCTGTGTATACATATGAACAGTACTTTGACTTGGTAAACATATACGTTAGTGTGAGCTTGTCCCGTCGCTCAAGTTTACTTCCCTTCCGGATGGTTATAGTGGCATAAAAAGAAAATTTCCTATTTTATATAATGGCATAATAAAAAGAAACCATTATCAAAGAGATAGGCCTAGGTTTTTATATCAAGCTTTCTTTACTCCATAGTAAATGTGGTAGAGAAGCAACCTTGATCAGAAAGATCTTTCTACAAATTTTGGACTCCATTTCTAACCTAAAAGTCACATTCTGTCTGTTTGTGATTTAATTGGGAATAAATGTGGTGCAGTCACACACAGCGGCCTATGTTTTAGCTATTTCAAGAATAGAGAAGACCATCGGGTTTTATTGTTTGGTTTGGGGTCTGTCTTAGTCAGGGTTTCTATTCCTGCACAAACATCATGACCAAGAAGCAAGTTGGGGAGGAAAGGGTTTATTGAGCTTACACTTCCACACAGCTGTTCATCACCAAAGGAAATCAGGACTGGAACTCAAGCAGGTCAGAAGCAGGAGCTGATGCAGAGGCCATGGAGGGATGTTCCTTACTGGCTTGCTTCCCCTGGCTTGCTCAGCCTGCTCTCTTATAGAACCCAAGAATACAGCCCAGAGATGGCACCACCCACAAGGGGCCCTCCTTCACTTGATCACTAATTGAGAAAATGCCCCACAGCTGGATCTCATGGAGGCACTTCCCCAAGTGAAGCTCCTTTTCCTATGATAACTCCAGCCTGTGTCAAGTTGACACACCAAACTAGCCAGTACAATTGACCCCTTGTCAACTTGACACACCAACATATCACTATTAAGCCTCAACCCTTACTTTCTTATTCATCCCCAAGATCTCAATAATGTAAAAAGTCCCACAGTCTTTACATATTAAAAGTTCAATCCCTTTAAAATGTCCAATATCTTAAAATTCAAAGTCTTTTAAAAATTCAAGTCTCTGAACTGTGGGATCCATTAAAATACCTTCTTTCAAGATGGAAAAATATCAGGGCACAGTCACAATCAAAAGCAAAACTCAAACTCCAATGGTTCAATGTCTGGGATCCAACTCACAATCTTCTGGGCTCCTCCAAGGGCTTGAGTCACTTCTCCAGCTCTGCCCTTTGTAGCACACACCTTGTCTTCTAGGCTCCAGCTGCCTGTACTCCACTGCTGCTGCTGTCCTTGGTGGTCATTGCATAGTACTGGCATCTCCAAGCCTCAACTCTTTTGCATGACCCCTTCAGTCTTGGGCTGTCAATTACAACTGAGGGTACACTTTCACCAATGGCCTTCCATGGCCTCTCACTGTACCAAGCCTCAGCTGTTCTTCATGATGCCTTCATGCCTTCAAAAGCAGTACCACCTGGGTGACTCTTATACAGTACCAAGTCCTGCTACAGCACGAGGCACAACCTTGGCTATCTGGAACACACCCTCTGTGCTCTCAGAAAACACTTTCCAGAAGATTTCACCTCAGTGATGCTGGTTTCTTATTAATCACCGCTAATTTCTTAGCTCCAGCTAACCAGCATCAATAGTCCCAGTAACACAAAGGTTGACTTTAATGGTTTTGGTATCTTGTTACTCACAGCTGATTCTTCAGCTCCAGCTAACCAAAACCACAGAGTCTTCATGGCCCTGATAAGAGTCTTTAATCTTCCCTCTGAAATTTCACAAGCCAGGCCTCCATCTTCTCCACTGTTCTCAACATAATCTTCCAAGCTCCTCCACATCTCATAGAGGTCTCATCACTGAATGGACCATCTAGCTCAAAGTTCCAAAGTCCTTCCACAGTCCTCCCCAAAACATGGTCAGGTTGTCACAGGAATACCCCACTACGCTGGTACCAATTTGTCTTAGTCAGGGTTTCTATTCCTGCACAAACATCATGACCAAGAAGCAAGTTGGGGAGGAAAGGGTTTATTGAGCTTACACTTCCACACAGCTGTTCATCACCAAAGGAAATCAGGACTGGAACTCAAGCAGGTCAGAAGCAGGAGCTGATGCAGAGGCCATGGAGGGATGTTACTTACTGGCTTGCTTCCCCTGGCTTGCTCAGCCTGCTCTCTTATAGAACCCAAGAATACCAGCTCAGAGATGGCACCACCCACAAGGGGCCCTCCTTCACTTGATCACTAATTGAGAAAATGCCCCACAGCTGGATCTCATGGAGGCACTTCCCCAAGTGAAGCTCCTTTTCCTATGATAACTCCAGCCTGTGTCAAGTTGACACACCAAACTAGCCAGTACAGGGTCTTTTGCTTTGGTTCTTTTTACTAAAACGCCTCTGCACGTTTGTTTGCCTTTCTTCAGTAATTTTCAGAGTTGCTTCTTTCTGTTCAGGGATCGGTAGGAGTGGGAATGGGCCTGTAGAAATGGTTAAGTGTCTTTGCTTAAAATAAAGCGTGACCAGATATGACAGTCTTCTTTCTTCTCCTTTCTCCCTTAGATTGGAATAATTGGTGGAACAGGCTTGGATGATCCGGAAATTTTAGAAGGAAGAACTGAAAAATATGTGGATACGCCATTCGGCAAGGTAAGTGCCCAGCTGACCCAGTGCTGCCTTTGCCCGTGCTTATCACCGGCTTGGTTTTGTTGTTTTGTTTTGTTTTCTGTTTTGTATTTTACTAAGTTATTCACTTTACATCCTCTGCCTCCTCTGATCCAGTCCCTCCCTTTTACCCCGGCCCCGCCCCCATCCCCCTGTCCACTCTCCTCCACAGAGAAGAGGGGGAGTTCCGTGCTCATCACCCAGCCCCGGCACGACAAGCCAAAGCTAGGTGTATGCTCTTCCACTGAGGCTCAATGAGGCAGCCCAGTTAGGAAGGGACCCAAAGGCAGTGTCGTGAGATAGCCCTTGCTCGCACTGTAGGAGTCCCTATGAAGACTCAGCAGTTGCCTGGGTCCGCCCCGTGCTGCGTGCTCTCTGGCTCACCCGTCAGTTCCCGTGAGCCCCGTGGGCCCAGGTTAGAACCCGTAGGCTTTCTGGTCATGTCCTTGACCTCTCTGGCTCCCTGAATCCTTCTTCCCGGTCTTCCACAGGATGCCCCAATCTCTGCTCGGTGGTGTTTGGCTCTGGGTCTCCGCATCAGCTCCCAGCAGTTGCTGCGTTGCGTTAAGCCCCTTCGACAACATTTACGCTAAATCCCTGTCTGCAGATATAGCAGGATATAAATAATACTGTGAGGAGCGGGTCTCAAGCTGGGACAGTCGTTGATTGTCCCTTCCCTCACCCCTGCGTGTCCTGTAGGCAGGACAAATTGTGGGCCTAAGGTTTTGTGACTGGTTTGGTGTCCCAGTCCCTGTATTGGAAGTCTTACCTGTTACAGAAGATGGCTGGTTCCGGTCCCATATCCCCCATTGCTAGGAATCCTCAGCCAGGGTCACCCTCCCAGATTCCTGGGAGTTTCCGTTGCCCTAGGTTTGTTTCTAGCTCATTCCAGAGATACCACCCCTAATCCGGTTGTCTCTCCCAGTACTCCCTCCTCCGTTCTCCCTCCGCACCGTCCTCATGTTCCCATCCCTCCCTCCTCCCTCCACAGTCCACTCCGTCTATACCTCCCACCACGCCTAACCTCTTTCCCCCTTCTCGGTAAGATTCAAGTGTGGTCTTCCTGCACCCTGCTTGTTACTTACGTTTCGTGGGTCTGTGATTTGTAGCATGGTTGCCCTGTACTTGATGACTAACATCCACTCAGAAGTGGGTCCATGCCAGGTTTGTCTTTCTGACTCTGGGTCACCTCACTCAGGACGATAGTCTCTGGTTCCATCCATTTGCGTGCAAATTTCATGATGTCTTTGTTTTTAATAGCTGAGCGGTATTCCATTGTGTAAACATACCACATTTTCTGTATCCACTCTTCAGTTGAGAGAGACCTAGGTTGTTTCCGGTTCCTGGCTATTACAAATAAAGCTGCTTTGAACATTCTCTGTTGAGAATGCCAGTTGGCTTTGTACCCCTTTTGTTAATTATTTGGTTATTTGGTTTGTTGGTATCTAGTTTCTTAAGTTCTTTATATATTTTGGATATCAGGCCTCTGTGAGTGTGGGGTTGGTTAAAAATCTTTTCCTATTCTGTAGGCTGCCATTTTGTCCTTTTGACTGTTCTCTGAAATATAAGACCTAATGATTCTTTGGATTTCCTATTTCTTTGGTGTCTATTATTATGACCACCTTTTTTTTTTTTTTTTTCTGGTTTGTTAATTTGGATATTCTCTCTCTGCCTTTTAGTTAGTTTGGCTAAGGGTTTGTCTATCTTATTTTCTCAAAGAACCAGCTCTTGGTTTCATTGATTCTTTGTATTGTTCTCTTTGTTTCTATTTTATTGATTTCAGCCCAAAGTTTGATCCTTTCCTGCAGTCTCCTCTTGGGTGTGTTTGCTTCTTTTGTTCCAGAGCTTTCATGTGTGCTGTTGAGCTGCTGGTGTGCGCTCTCACTAAACCCTTTGGGAAAGCTCTCAGTGATTTCCTCTTAGCACTGCTTTCATCCATTTGGGTATGTTGTACATTCGTTTTTGTTGAATTCTAGAAAGTTTTTAATTTCTTTATTTCTTTGACCCAGTACTCACTGAGGAGAGAGCTGTTCCAGTCCCATGAGTGTAGGCTTTTCTGTCGAAGGCCGCTTTAACCCACAGTGGTCTGATGACCTAGAGGGGCTATTTCACTTTTCTTCTATCTGTTGAGACGTGCTTTGCAACTAAGTATATAATCAATATATATATATATATATATATATATATATATATTGGAGAATGTTCCCTGAGGTGCTAAGAAGGTATATTCTTTTGTTTGTTTGTTTGTTTGTTTGTTTTTTATCAAGAGTAACTTGGTTTTTTGTGGCCAGAGGTCCTAGCACTGGATCTCCTCAGCCAAGGTGTCTATCAGGCTATAGGACACTGGTGACATGGCTCTTGAACACACACGTGACTTCTTGGTTTGCACTTTCAGAAGTCAAGATGTTCATTTTCCATTCAAATCTGTTTCTAATTTAGAACCCAGGTTACCAGATAGGCTGGTGACTGACTGGATGATGAGCCAGTATGAAGTGACATTTTTTTTCCACGACAAAAACAAATTTTTTTTAATATCATCTTCATTTACATTGCCAATGGTAAAATCTTTCCGATTTCCCCCCTCCCCAAAGACCCCCAACCCCTCTTCCTACCCGCTGCGCCCCTCCCTCCACACACATCCCCCCTCGGTTTCCCTTTGTTGGAGCATCTGTTGAGCCTTTACCTGACCAAGGACCACTCCTCCCCCTGATCCCCAACAAGGCCTTCCTCTGCCAAAGTGACATTTTCTCAACCCAAATGAGCCAGATAATATCCCACCGAGGCTGTGTGAATGTGTGAATGGGTATCCACATTCCTAATTCCATCAGGCATTCCTCTGACCCTCCGAAAAGAGCTTGCATCCCTGCCACGCCCTCCTTCCCAGCTAAGTTCTTATCTGACATGGGTTCTTCAAAGTCCGTTCTCATTTTGCTCTTAGCCTTGGACTTTCTTACTGACCTTGGTTCTCCGGTTTTTCCCTGTGACACTTCAAGTGGCCGACTCAGGCCTGGACGTCACCAGCAGGCTGTTCTGTCCCTGGGTTTTTGTTGCCCCCACGGTGCTTTCTTAGCCCCTCAGCCCTCGACTCTCATACCAATTCTTGAATCATACAAATGCCATTGACACGTGTAAACGTCTCCTGGGGCACGGGGCACGTGCTACCTTCAGAGCCTGCTGAGTCCATGCTAGCAGAGAGCTCAGTCAGTACTTACTGACCATAATGTCGATCATTAAAAGTCTAAACTCCTTTCCCTGTGCTGTAGCTTCAGACTCCAAGTTTCCACCAGTCTCTTATGGTTTGAATGGTTCTAACTTGTAAGAACTGTTTTAATATTACTACGCTTTAACTGTTTATTTTTTCCATTGCGTGCAGCCATCTGACGCTTTAATTTTGGGGAAGATAAAGAACGTTGATTGTGTACTTCTTGCAAGGTAAAGTATTTTAAGTTTTTTTTTTGTTGTTGTTGTTGTTTTGTTTTGTTTTTAAACATTACTACGTCGGGAGGATTTAAATTTAACTCAAAGTCTGGGAACGGGTAATAATAATGTAGGTGTGAGTTATATGTCTGTAGAGTCAGGACTCTGTTTACCACATGAGGCCCTAAGATAAGTTCAGATTTCAAATATTTAGGAAATGAGAGATCTCGTTCACCACTTCTGTTTGTAAAATAGTCGGTTGACTGACCTCGAAGCTTCAGTTTCTGTCCTAACGACAAAACAATTTCCCTTGGTGATTTTCTCTCTTCCCATGATCAGATAATAAGATGTCTGTGACAGATCCTTGTCTAGGAGTACTTGTATTTCTGTGGAGAGGAGGTTGGGGGTCCCTGAACTAATGTGGGTCACTGGTGCGTATCTACTCGCTCCCTAAACAGAGCTGGTGGGGTGCACCGCTGCACAGAAAGCACCGTCATTAGGAACTCCCCTGATCACATGTGGCCTGCAGGCAGACTCTCTCGAGCATGTCAGTAGGTGCCTTCTAGAAGGGTTTCATGGTCTAGTGGTGGGGAACAAGTCTCAGGCCAACCCACACTTAACTGTGTAGATTTTATTACAGAAGACATGGGAAGGGGACTTTATACAGCTTTGTCCACAATGGTGATGTGGACGGTTCTTGGGAGACAGCAAAACTAAAATGTAGTCGTTAACCATCCCCCTCCTGTGGATTTCAGACACGCCACCTTCCTTGGTCTGTAGTCCTTGCTAGAGAACTGCCTCATTTTGTCAAGCTCAGGGAAGAAACAGTTGTTTAAATTACACAGTACTGAGTAAATATGTAAGTTATAAACAAACCTTTCACACATTGAACAAAGACAGGCTTATGTTACTTGCTTCCAGTGTTATTTTTGTCTTATGGACAGTTAAGAAATGAACTCTTGACAAAGTTACTTCAGTAGGACATCTCATGTTAGTTTTTCAAGAGGCCTGGATAGTCTTGGCATCTTTATAAATTGCTCATAATTATTATTAAACATTAAAATGCCATGTAACCAATGTGAGTTTAAAAATTAATTTTAATTTTTATTTATACACATTACTATCTTGCCTGCATGTATGTCTGTTTGAGGATGTTGGATCTTCTGGAACAGGTATTAGACATTTGTGAGCTGCCATGTGGGTACTGGGAATTGAACTTGGGTCCTCTGGGAAAGCAGCCAGTGCTCTTAACCACTGAGCCATCTCTCCAGCCCCCTAAAATTAATTTTAAAAATTGAGCAGTTTACAGCTGTTGACTTGAGTTTCCCAAGTGGGTGTGGCTTCTCAGGCTCTTGTTTGTGTTTCAGGTGCTCAGATAATTTTAACCAAGTGCATACGTTTGTCCAACAGAGCGATATTTACATGGCGGGTGCTACCGAGGGAGAGGCAAGGACAGTGCTCTCGGGCAGATTGTATTGTAGAGGTGGGCACCAGGGAAACACAGAGGACCATTAGTGTAGTGTACTGGGTAGATGCATATACTTCCTGTTCTTGGTCCTGATCTCGATGGTCAGGGGCTGGGCGAGAATAAATACGGAAGCAAAGAGGCCAGTGAGCCTGGATTAAGAGGCCTAAATAAACATGAAGTGGTTCCTTGAAGTTCCAGTAACTAGAACTCTGAGGTCAGGGAGGGTTCCTTTGGGGGTTGTGGGGAATCTGGTAGCCCTTTTCTAGATGTTTAGTAACAATTCCTTTTTTGTTTCTTTTTGTTTTGGTCTTTTTGTTTTGGTTGGTTTGGTTTTTTTTTTTTTTTTTTTTTTTTTTTTTTTGAGACAGTTTCTCTCTGTTGCCCTGACTATCCTAGAACTCTTTCTATAAAACAAGCTGGCTCCAAACGCAAGATCCACCTGCCTTTGCCTCCGAGTGCTGGCATGAAGGGTGTGAGCTGCCACAGCCCCCACCAGTAGTAGTAATTCTGTATTGGGCTTGTCATAGGCGTGATGTGCATCCCATCGTAATGAAAAGGCATTTAACCTGTAAATCCTTTGAAAAAAGTAATGCCTACTTGATTTGTAGTTATTAAAAAAAAAAAAAAGAAGTCAGGTAATTATATTTGGAAGACTAATGCACTAACTTAACGGAAATTAGAAACTGAGATGGCCAGTCTTAACAGAAGAAATGTTTTATTTTATACTATAGGTTTGGACCCGGTTTAACTGAGAAACAATTATATTTAAAATATGTTTTATAATATGTTTGTATATACACTTTTGAATAAACATTCATTGCATTTTTATCTACAGAAAGATTTTTTTAAAACCTTTAACTAAAATTTGGTTCCTTTTCTGTAATTATTTTTAAAAACCCTTTTTGTCCAGTTATCACAGTACATGCAGTGCTACATTTGGTGTTCATGTCTTATTCTCCATTTTAACATAAAAGCTGCAGGCCTCCCGTCCCTGTCGTTTTGGTTACCACACTTCTGGAAAGTTGTGCTTTATTTTTCTCGCGTAGTATTTTACTATGTCTTGAGGAGAGGGGTAGCTCACTGGAGCGTTGTCAGGTTTCATTGGAACAACAAAAATTTCATATTAAAAATTGACAGTATATTGAATAATATATTGAGAAATTAATCAAAATAAGTTTTTCTTTAACCACACACACACACACACACACACACACACACACACACACAGGGAATGCCAACTCCAAGTACAGTCACAGCCTGTACTAACTCTAGGTCAAAGTTACATGTACAGTTGAGGATGGGCAGTGATGGTGTGCACCTTTAATCCCAACACTTGGGAGGCAGGAGCAGGTATGTCTCTAAGTTCCAGGGAAACCAGGGCTACACAGAAAATCCTGTCTCCAAAATTAATTGATTGATTGATTGATTAATTAATTAAAATAAAAAACAAAGAGCTTTGATTCAGTTAAGTCCAGAACAGTGGTCATGAAAAAGCTGTCTCCTAAACAAACAAACAAATAAATAAGATAAAAAGCAAAGAGCTTTGATCCAGGTAAGCCCAGATCAGCCGTCCTCAGGCAGAAGGGTTTGAAGGCATCCACCAGGAACTGGGTTTTGCTCTGCTTCTTTGTAACTGTTAAAGGTCCCTGCTCTGAGGCCAGCTGTTCTGCCTCCGTCTTCTTTCTTAGACACGGCAGACAACACACCATCATGCCTTCAAAAGTCAACTACCAGGCGAACATCTGGGCCTTGAAGGAAGAGGGCTGCACACATGTCATCGTGACCACAGCCTGCGGGTCCTTGCGAGAGGAGATCCAGCCTGGTGACATGGTCATCATCGATCAGTTCATTGACAGGTAAGTGCTATGTGGTCTTGTCGCTCTCCATTTTCAGCGCTGAGATGATGTGTGGGAAACATGGGGAGAGGGGGGGAGCGGGACACGGGACCACTTTATGCTTTTCTCTATAGGTTTTGTTTTGTTTTTACTAAACTGGCAGATAGTAATTATATATGATGAACGTAATTGCTATATGTAGACATTACATGGTGATATATATATATATATATATATATATATATATATATATAGTGTGTGTGTGTGTGTGTGTGTGTGTGTGTGTGTTCACCTGTCCGTTTCACATATACACCTCACAAATTAGCTTGGATGCAAACATTGATTTTTCACTATATGAAAGATACACCACATCACCATGCCTCACAGGAGATTTCAAAAACGTACTCTTTCTGCTCAACTAAAATTTAATGTCCTTTGGCCAATTATCTCTAAAGCTTCGGGTAAGTGCCATTTTCTCTGAAGCTTCTGAGTCTGTTTTAGATCGCACGTGAGTCTGTGTATTATCTTCCAACGTCACAGGGTTCCTTCGGGTCTGTTCGTATGGCTCTGAATGACCATTGTCTTTTTATGGTTGACTAATTTCTGTTGTCAACGTGTCACATTTTCTGTACCTGTGAGTAGGCATAACTGGTTGTTGAAAAGTATGTTGTTCCGTCTGTGTGTGTCTAACATGTCTCTTTTCTCTTGTTGGCTTCTAATATTTGTTCCATTGTGGGTTTATAAGATTCAAAGAATTATTTCACTTTCTCGGTATTTGGGGAACAGTTGCTCTGTGGCTTGAAGTGTGGTTTCTTGTGCAGTCCTCAGCGCATTAGAATGTCCTGGAGTCCCTTCACAGTCTGTCTCATCTGTGGTGTGATTAGCTCTGAGGTGTCTTTATTGGTGTTTTTAGGAGGTTAGGAGCCTGGAATATGTCTGCTGATGAAACTCCGCACTTCCTGCTATTTCCGTGTCTGGACCTGTCTGTCAAATGAGTGCGCGCTGTGAATTTTAGTACACTCGATGCTGGCTGCATATGTATTCTCAGTCATTATATTTCCTTCATAGATTGTTTCCGCTGTGAGCTTCTGGTAAATACCATTTTATCCTCTGCTTCTGCATGCACGTTTCAGATCATACGTGTGAGTTCCTGCGGCTGTCTTTCTGTGTCTCACTTATTTAATTCACTTCAAGGTATTCCTCCAAGTTCATCTTGTCACACAACTGTTGTCTTTCTTATCTGTTTCGTGTTTGTTGTCCGCTGGGAAAGGCATGTCCACTCGTTAGTTCCCTGGGAGTAGGCCTGTCTACTTTGATTCAGTGGAGAGAAAACAAAGCACTTGAATGAGATAAAGATACACTGCCGGGCAGTGGCGACACTCACCTTTAATCCCAGCATTCTGGAAGCAGAGGCAGGTGGATCTGTGAATTCGAAGGCCAGCCTGGTCTACAGAACAAGTGCCTAGACAGCCTAGGGCTACACAGAGAAACCCTGTCACTAGAAACAAAACCACAGATAGGGCATACTAGGAAGGTAAAATTTAGGAAGATGAAAGTCTAAGGGAAAGAGAGTAGTGGGACACACCCTTAATACCAGCAGTTGGGAGGCTAGCCAGGGCTACATAGTGAGACCCTGTCTGAAAACACGGTCAGTAGTTCAGGGAAGGTTGGGCACACAATAAAGGAAATCGGAGGAAAAAGTCATATACTCCTCCTTGCCGAAGGTGTGGAGGTCCTCCCAGGTTTGCAGGGGAAGGGCAAGCGGGAACTTCTTAGATCCAATCCAGCAAGTCAGATTGGGGTGGGGTTATGGAGGCGGAGCCTGTTCTGCCTCGCCTGCCAGCATGAGCTGCAACGTGCGTGACTGAGTTATGGCCGTTAAGGAAGCAGAGCTCTGTTCATGCCAGTGGCCTTGGTATGTGACCCCTAGGAGGTAGCCTGCAGTTCTTCTGGCTTGTCACAAGTGTGGGCTGCTCAGACAGCTGCCCATCACTTCCAAGCTGCCCTGTCAGTGTCCCTGTGTGTGTCACAGAGCCGTGCCTGTAAACATCCCTGAGCTTCCGCGTGTGAGGATGATGCCCAAACCGAGGCATCCCGCACTGAGCAGGAGCGCGTATTGAGTGTTTTGCCGCTGGTCCTGGCCACACCGGTGTGTGCCTTCATCTACCCGTGAGTCTTTACACAGTTTCATCTCATGCCTCGGAGATCCAACCCTGTTTTGAAAAGAAGTTTGTTCTACTTCCCCGCGTATGCAGATGATCGCATCAGGGAATATATAATTTATCATGAAGTCTTGACTTATATTGCATATATATTAGCAAATGAAATTATACATATTAGGTTTGTATGTCTATAAACTTACACAAGTCAAAGCCAAGTTTCCTGGGCCTATACACGCTTCAGGGGTTGGCTACCTGCTAAGCCAGTAAAAAGGAAAGAGTATAGAACCTTACATAAAATGAAGGGGGTTTTGATGCGCCCGACAGTAACGTGAGGCAGCAGCCCCTCCATCGTTGGGTTTCTCTCATTGCCACACCTGTAAACATGCTGAGAAGTGCTGGCCCCTCCCCCGGTCCTGCCTGGCTGTGCCGAGCACAGGCCGCCTGCCTTCACACTGCACTCCTGAGGATGCCAGATCCCATGCCTTGGCGCTCCCATGGTCTTCCCTTCTTTTGGAAGACCCTCCCTTCTTCCTACCAGGCAACCTGACCCATTCAGACACAACCCAGGTCTCGATCCAGGGCTTATGTTGGCCCACTCCAATACCTACCCCATCTCTGAACTGCTGGCGCGTTCTGTTCCTGCAGATCCAAAGCATACAGGGTCTCCATGACACAGGGCAACCGCAGGGTATTCAGGAGGAGAGCCAGTGAGGATCTAGTATTGATGGCGTAGCAAAGCCCAGAGGCCTGGAACCAGACCAGTGACTCACTGTAGAGAACATTTGCAAGTAAAGATGTGTAGACAAATAGGTATACTTTGTGACACACTGATATACTACGGCTTCTATGACAACATTTTTTTATTCTATCTTTTGGTGGGGAGGTTGCAAAGGTGGAGGGCAGATACAAAGGGACAGGAGATGAGTGAGATTGGGGTACATGATATGAGATATGCGAAGAATTAATAAAGTGTTAATAAGTAAATAAATGAATAAATAAATGATAAGTACCTAAAGCGTCTCCTCCGGTTCTGAGCGGTACCTGGACTGATTATTCGACCCGAGGACACTCCGGCTTGCGTGCCATTCTGCTTTTCCCAGGCCAGTCAAACGTGGGGCTCGCCTTTGACTCTGTAGGTCAGGAAAAAAAAAAGATTGTTGGGAAAGAATGACCTCATTTTCTGACAAGGACTGCTATCCTGTCGGTCTCTCCCAAGGCTGTGTGTTTTATTACTAGAGCAGAAAGGTAATGCCTTTGAGGGGATTCCCAGTCAGGGCTCCCTTCATCTTCGCACCTGTGCCCTCTAAGGCTTACATGGCCCGATGTTTGTGAGATGCTCGTCATAAACCAAAGGTGGAAAACCGATTCATATCATTCATATTCAGAAGGCGACATATAATAATTTAGTTACTATCCCCAGTCGATCTCCATGGTGGCAGCTTACTGCTGTCTTCGGTTGGATGAGTCTATCTCTTCTGCCTTGTAGAAAGTCCTGATTGCCAAGAGACCCCACACGTGGTTAGACCACTGAAGACAGAATCGGGTTCGAACTGGACATTGCTTTGTTGTTACTGTTATTTATTTTTTTAACACACCAGAGCATTTAACTGTATCCAGCTCCCTTCAAGCCATCAAAAATATTTGATTATATTTTACCCTTCTTTTTTTTCTTAAATTTTTATTATTTAAATGCATTTAATATATCAAACATATTAATAATAAAAAGTATTTTGAGAATCATATAATACACAGAAAGTTTGTTCCGCTTTTACATTCATATCCTTTCATACCCTAAATATATCATTAATGAATATTTAATACTATTCATAACTGAGGACCCTATTATCTAATGTTGAATACTAAATTGTTTCAAAACATACAAAATATTCACCGGGAGTTAAGCATAGTAAAAGCATAAAATAGTAAAAATGACTCATGATCTTCACCAACCCCACATCTGACAGAGGGCTAATATCCAATATATACAAAGAACTCAAGAAGTTAGACCCCAAAGAACCAAATAACCCTATCAAAAAATGGGGTACAGAGCTAAACAAAGAATTTTCACCAGAAGAAATTCGGATGGCCGAGAAACACCTTGAGATGTTCAACATCATTAGTCATTAGAGAAATGCAAATCAAAACAACCCTGAGATTCCACCTCACACCAGTCAGAATGGCTAAGATTAAAAACTCAAGAGACAACAGGTGCTGGCGAGGATGTGGAGAAAGAGGAACACTCCTCCACTGTTGGGATTGCAAAATGGTAAAACCGCTCTGGAAATCAGCGTGGCGGTTCCTCAGAAAATTGGGCATGTCACTTCCAGAGGACCCTGGCATACCACTCCTGAGCATATACCCAGAGGATTCCCCTGCATACAATAAAGACACATGCTCCACTATGTTTATAGCAGCCTTGTTTATAATAGCCAGAAATTGGAAGGAGCCCAGATATCCCTCAAAAGAGGAATGGATACAGAAAATGTGGTATATTTATACAATGGAGTACTACTCAGCAATTAAAAATAATGAACTCATGCAATTTGTAGGTAAATGGTTAGATCTGGAAAATATCATCCTAAGTGAGCTAACCCAATCACAAAAGAATACACATGAAATGCAATCACTGATAAGTGGATATTAATGAGCCCAGACGCCCTAAATGCTCAAGGCACAATTAGCAAGTCAAATGACTCCCAAGAAGAAGAAAGGAGAGGACCCTGGGCCTGTAAAGATTGGATCCAGTTTTGTTGACCCAAAACAGAGAAATCGTGGGGGCGGGGAATGATTGGGGAATAGTTGGGGGGGAGAGGAATTATGGGACATATGGTGGGGGGGAACTGGGAAAGGGGAAAGCCTTTGGAATGTAAACATAGAATATAGAAAATAAAAATTAAATAAAAAAAAAGAAAAAAGAAATACATTCAAAAGCCCTTATATGATACCACCTGACATATTGAGAGAGTAGAACACATCATATATCTGTACATTATCTAACAATCAGTTTACTTAAAAAAGATTACCAGTGTGTCTAGGAGAGAAATTATTTTATCAGTAAGTATATTATAAAAATTTCAAAATAGCAAAAACTCTTTGAAGTTAAACATTAAGAAAATGCTAATTTCAAGCATAGTGAGGAAAATTATAGTGTTTCCATGATGTTTATAAAACATGATTTTAATATTTTCAACTTATTCAACAGACAGAATAATTATTTTAAGGTATATTTTGTTGTTATGGCTCTCTTTTCATTTCTGATTTTATTGATTTGGGTAGTGCCTCTGTGCCCTCTGGTTAGTCTGGCTAAGGGTTTATCTATCTGTTGATTTTCCCAAAGAACCAGCCCCTGGTTTGGTTGATTCTTTGTATATTTCTTTTTGTTTGTACTTGGTTGGTTTCAGCCCTGAGTTTGATTATTTCCTGCCATCTACTCCTCAGTTGTATTTGCTTCTTTCTGTTCTAGAGCTTTCAGATGTGCTGTCAAGCTGCTAGTGTATGTTTTCTCCAGTTTCTTTTTGGAGGCACTCAGAACTGTGAGTTTTCCTCTTAGCACTGCTTTCTTTGTGTTCCATAAGTTTGGGTATGTTGTGACTTCATTTTCATTGGATTCTAAAAAGTCTTTATTTCTAAAAATTTATTTATTTCTTCCTTGACCAAGTTATAAATGAGTATTTTTCAGCTTCCACATCTATGTGGGCTTTCTGTTGTTTTTGTTATTGAAGACCAACCTTAGACCGTGGTGATTTGATTAAATGCATGGGATTATTTCAATCTTCTTGTATCTGTTGAGGCTTGTTTTGTGCCCAATTATATGGTCAGTTTTGGAGAAGGTACCATGAGGTACTGAGAAGAAAGTATATTCTTTTCTTTTAGGATAAAATGATCTATAGACATCTGTTAAATCCATTTGATTCATAACTTCTGTTAGTTTGACAGTTTCTCTGTTTAGTTTCTGTTTCCATGATCTATCCATTGATGAGAGTGGGGTGTTGAAGTCTTCCACTATTATTGTGTGAGGTGCAATGTGTGTTTTAAGCTTAAGTAAAGTTTCTTTTATGAATGTGGGTACCCTTGCATTTGGAACATAGATGTTCAGAATTGAAAGTTCTTCTTCTTGGTAGATTTTTTTTTTTTTGATGAGTATGAAATGTCCTTCCTTATCTTTTTTGATAACTTTAGTTTGAAAGTCAATTTTATTTGATGTTAGAATGGCTACTCCAGCTTGTTTCGTGGGGCCATTTGTTTGGAAAATTGTTTTCCACTCTTTACTCTGAGGTAGTGTCTGCCTTTGACACTAAGGTGTGTTTCCTTTATGCAGTGAAATGTTGGGTCCTGTTTATGATTCAAGTCTGTTAGCCTATGTCTTTTTATTGGGGAATTGAGTCCATTGATATTATGAGATATTAAGGAAAAGTGATTGTTGCTTCCTGTCATTTTTGTTGTTAGAGGTGGAATTATGCATATGTGTCTATCTTCTTTTTGGTTTGTTAAAAGATTATTTTCTTACTTTTTCTAGGGTGTAGTTTCCCTTGTGTTGGAGTCTTAAATTTATTATCCTTTGAAGGGCTGGATTGGTGGAAAGACATTGTGTAATTTGTTTTTGTCATAGAATATCTTGCTTTCTCCATCTATGGTAATTGAGAGTTTTGCTGGGTTATACCTGGTTATAGCCTGGGCTGGCATTTATGTTCTCTAAGGGTCTGTATGACATCTGCCCAGGCTCCTCTGGCTTTTATAGTTGCTGGTGAGAAGTCTGGAGTAATTGTGATAGGTCTGCCTTTATATGTTACTTGACCTTTTCCCCTTACTGCTTTTAATATTCTTTCTTTGGTTTGTGCATTTGGTGTTTTGATTATTATGTGATGTGATGAATTTCTTTTATGGTAATTTGGTTGAAGATATTTACTGGCCCTTAAAGTTGGGAATCTTCGCTTTTTTCTATACCTATTATTAGGTTTAGTCTTCTCTTTGTGTCCTGAATTTCCTGGATGTTTTGGTTAGGGGCTTTTTGCATTTTGCATTTTCTTTGAATATTGTGTCAATGTTTTCTGTGGTATCTTCTTCCTCTGAGATTCTCTCTTCTATCTCTTGTATTCTGTTGGTGATACTTACATCTATGACTCCTGGTCTCTTTTCCATCTGCAGAGTTGTCTCCCTTTATGATTTGTTTATTGTTTCTATTTCCATTTTTTAGATCTTGGATGGTTTTGTTCATTTCCTTCACCTGTTTGGTTGTGTTTTCCTGTATTCTTTAAGGGATTTTTGTATTTCCTCTTTAAGGGCTTCTAGCTGTTTACCTGGGTTCTCCTGTATTCCTTTATGGGTCTTATTTATGTCCTTCTTCATGTCCATGAGAAGTGGTTTTAGATCCAGATCTTGCTTTTCCAATGTGATGGTGTATCCGGGACTTGCTATGATGGGAGAACTGGGTTCTGATGATGCCAGGTAACCTTGGTTTCTGTAGCTTATGTTCTTAAGCTTGCCTCTGCCATCTGATTATCTCTAGTGTTACCTGACCTGGCTATATCTGACTGGAACCTGTCCTTCCTGTGAACCTGGTTGTATCAGAATTCCTCAGAGCTGTCTCTGTGATTCTGAGATTGTGGGTATATCATAGCTCCTAGAAGTCAAGCTGCTTCTGGGACCCTGTGATCGTGGGTGTGTTAGAGCACCTGGGTGTGGAGCTTTTTCTGGGTGTTATGGGACTGGCTGCGGAGTTATCGCCCAAGGTCTGCTCAGGGCATCTCTGATCCTATGATCCTGGGTGTGTTAGAGCACCTGGGGGTGGAGTTTCTTCTGGGTGTTGGGGGTCTGGCTGCAGAGTTTTTGACCAAGGTCTGCTCAGGGCACGGGCCCATGGAAGGAACCCTTGCCCCTGGTTGGGCGGAGTTCCTGTGTGCCTGTGTCCCACTGGTCCCGGTTACTTCCCGTGTTGGGAAGATGTTGTGTCCTCTTGCATATTTGGCCTTTCTTACAGCGTGGAGTCAGGCTTTTCCACTAATGACCTCCCATGGTTTCTGTTGTAATTTTGCTTGCCAGACCCCTTCTTGTTTGGCCCTCCTGGCACTGGTAGTCTAGTTTTTAACATCTGATTCTGCTGTGTGCACACCCAGCTTCTCATCCGTACTGTGTCCTCTGTGATGAATTTTGAGGGAGTCAATCAAGAACAGCAGAGGCTTTGTGTCCACCAGGCCGGTGGTCTTCAGCGTGCCCACCCTGCCCTTCGCTTTTTTCCTGATGCTCATTAACAGTCCCTTTGAAAGGAAAGGGAATCGGAACTTTCCCTTGGTCCAACAGAAATCTTGTTAGATATTTCTATTTTAAAAGGACTTTATACGGACGGCATTTGGCCTCCAGGATTTATCATTTGAGGTCTGTTTCCCACCCTCATGTGTTGCACTGTGTCTTGCCTGGACACCACTGGCACGCTGGAGAAGGCAGAATGAAGTCTAGAACTGGGGTCTGTAGCCTGGGTCTTCCTTCACTGTACTGGGAAGGGGAAACAGCAGAGTCTGGGACAAATTCTATAGTTCCTTGTCTCCTCTCTGGGTACCTGGGCACGCTGGTGTTCCACTGAGGGTCAGGAATGGGGGCTGGCAGTCTACTTTTCTCCTCTGGGCCCCTGAGAGCCAAGCAGAGAGGAGAGGCAGAGTTCTGAATGAGTGGAATACTGCCTGTTTAGGAGCGAGAGCCAAGCATACCAGAGAAGCTGGAGGGGAAATAGCCTTCTTCAGGAGTCTTAGGCGTGGGTTACCCTTTAGGTGTAGGCCTTCCCCACGGCGATCCTTAATGAAGCAGCTCTCTGAGATGGAGGACCTTGCTTGTTCATACTGGTTTATTTGATGGTGGATGTAAACGCATACACTATTTGGGCTGAGTCAGGGGTTATATGTCTTTTTGTGGAAAAGGAATACCCAGGAAGGGAAGGGAAGGGAACCTCATTGGCAGAAGACTGGGGCTATCTAGGTACCTCAGTAGCATGGAGGACCCCAGGTGCTGCGCCCATGGTCCTCAGTTAGGTGTCCTGGCTACGGGTTCCAGAACAGGGAGCAGCTCCACCCCTCCTGGTCTCAGATCTCTGAGCTCACTCAACCGTGCCAGTTTTTTTTTACTTGTTTTTGGTTTGTTTGTTTGTTTGTTTGTTTGTTTGACCTTTATTTTATCTGCATTTGTTTTATGCTGAATTTATTCCGGCGCCGTGAGTTTTTTGTTTCTTCAGTTTCTTCTGGGCTTTCTTTTTCTTCTGGCTTTGGAAGAGTCTGTTCCTTCTCGGGGTGGCAAGGGAGCTCATGTGTGCGTTAATCCGGCCATTGGCTCTGGAGGTCCCTTAGGTTCCTCCTTCACCTGGATGTGTTCACTCACCAGACAGTCTGCATCCAAACCCTACGTTCGGCATTGCTTTCTGCATTTTTAAGCATGTGCAGCAAAAATTGAGCACTTTTTCCGGACTGGCACACATTGCTTCTTTAAAGTGACCTCTTTCAGATACTTGGTGGCTTTGTGGCTATGCAAACCCTTGCTGTCCTGGGCAACTTGACCGATGTTCTTAAACTGAACACAAAGGTTTGAAACTCTTGATTTGCATTTTGTGGGTTTGTCTGTGTCAAGAGAATACCAAACCATCTTCACAGGTCACCTCTGGCCAGTTACAAGAAGAGGCCTTGCCAGTTCTTGTAATCCTCCGATAACACGGTCCTACATGCTACATTCCTGTGGGTGGGTACATTTCTCTTTCATCCTGCCACCTGTGGGCGGGGGGTGGGGGGTGGGGGGGTGGGGGGGTGGGCAGCTGACACACAGGAGTCGATGTAGCTTCCCTCCTGTAGCTTTGCTATGTAGATAAAGAAAGCTCAACTGTTCTCTGGGTTCCAGTTGAACTTTTAGATGGTGTTTCCTCCTTGAACTTCTTGTGTGCTTTGATCCCAGCATCTCCTGATCTTCGGTGTCACTTTGCCGCTCACAGTTTAAACAGCAAGTGCATGAACCCCCCCAGCTGCGTGCTAAGGGGTCTTCCGTTACTTCCGCACCAAATGGTAACAGTTCTTTTCACAAATACCTCTGAAGATGCAGTGGCCTCGGAACCACACGGGATCTGTGATGAGGTATCGCATGAAGTCAGACACCTGGGATAGATGCCTCCTCCCTGCTGCGGTTTGGCAGGGGCCTTGGTGTAAACAGGCCAGTTTCTAAGAAGAGGCGTAGACACATTTAGAAGCATAGTTGTCCGGATCTCTTAGCCTTTCTCCCATTGCTTCTTAGCTTTGTAGCTTATATCTCCTTTTTAAGGGTTCGATGTAGAGTGTTGTGTAAGGCGCCCGCTCCTGAGGGGCTCTGCCGGCTTCTCCCCCAGTGCCGAGACACTCTATTGTCTCTTCCTAAGGTTCTGGGCACACTTGGTCCCTCCATTTTTCTGTTAAATACTGTCTTTGTTAGGGTTCCTGTTGCTACAGTGAGAACACCATGACCGAAAGGCAGGTTGTGAAGGAAAAGGTTTATTTAGATTACACATCCAGATCGTGATTCATCTTTGGAGGAAATAGGGACAGGAATTCAAGCAGGGCTGGAACCTGGAGGCAGACGCTGATGCAGGATCATGGAGAGGTGCTGCTTACTGGCTGGCTCCCCATGGCTTGCTCAGCCGGCTTTTTTACAGAACCCAGAGCCCAGGGATCGTGCGACCTACCGTGGAATGGGTTCTCCCCTCAATTAGTGAGGGGAAAAATTAGTTTATGACTGGATCTCATGGATGCATTTTCTCAACTGAGGGGCCTTCCTGTCTGATGACTCTAATTTGTGTCAAGTTGACACAGGAAACCAGCCAGTACAGATACTATTTCAGATCCTGTTGTCTGGGTAAAAGAAATGTAATAACAGTCATGCCATTCAGAAGGTTGAGGGCCCAGGGACAGGGACTTCCAGCAGTTTCTCCATATATCCTTTCTTCCTATGCCGTCAATATTTGCTACTCACGAATAGCACTGAAGTCATTGATTGGACAGGAAAGAAGGATATATGGAGAAATTGTGGGTGTAGGTTCTTACTTTAAGCTTAAAACAAAATTCATAGACGCAGAGTAACTTCTGTGACTGGAAATACCAGGTGAAAGAGCCCGTCCTTCAGTATCCTTATCTGTCAGTGTAAGAGTTCTGGGGGGATTGGCTTCTGATGTGCTCCTTCTCAAGCGTTTTGGTGTTTAGTGTTTCCCCAGCTTGTCCTCTTGCAGGAAGAATAGCAGAGGCCTGGGTTTGCTCTTGCCCTGTACTCTGACTCATCAGGAAAGTCCCACAGTAAATACTTGGGCTGATAGATTATGCCTATTTATTTCACCCTCCTAGAGCCACGGCCCTGCCTTGGGCTTCCCCAGTGATGTCAACGTGTAAGGCTGAGAGGTCTTGTCGGGGTGTGCTCTGGTGTCCACACAGGTCTCCCTTCATCTTGAGTGTGTGTAGGTTCTAACAATTAGGAACAGACTCCTGAACGTGATGACTTGTACCTGGGACCTCAACCCCCCACCCCAGGAGTCCAGGGCAGGGGCTTTGTTTGGGGACAGTTCCAGATACCCAGATTACATAGTGACAGCACCGTGTCTGAAACAAGAGGAAGGCGCGGAGACTCGTGATGAAGAGTTTCCCAGGGGCCTTTGCATTGCTCCAGCCCACTCCTCTCAGAGGCAAGTATAGACAGGGCCGGCCTGCTCCTACGGCCTCTTGTGTGTCTCCTCACTCCGCTGAGAATGTCTTCTTCGGTGTCATGAGGAAGCAGATACTCCTGGGCACACACTCGCCATGTGCCTCTGCCCCCCTTTCCATCCATAACTTGGTTCCGAGTTCTCCTTTCGTATCTAGCAAAGTCAACAACCTCCAACAAGTAGCTTCGCCTTAGATTTTGCTCTGGATTTTGCTCTAGTTTCCTTTTAGTTCTTCACAGCATTGCCACATTCCTCTTGGAACAACTGAGCTGTGGAGCCAAGTGCCACGGGCAGCTAATGGCAGGCTGGCACTCCCTGATCATCCTCCTGCGAACGCGTGAGGAGACCTCGGGACAGAGATGCTGTCCACTAGCAAGTGGACCCTAACTCAGGTGACTCAAGCCTGTCCTTCGGCCCCTCCCCAACCCACGTGCTTCCACCTCGCCCGCCCCAGTGGGATTGCTCCGATTTGGTAACCCTCTTCTGGCTCTTGCTCATTTGTAACACTGCTGGTCCTCGGTGAGCCTTGCTGGAACCATCTGGCCCTCTTCTGTCTCCGAGTCTGCATCACAACATCTTGTTATGTGCACATGTCAAGTCTACCCTCTCTCCATCAAGCCTGCTCGACAGCACTCTCCCTTTCCGCCCGACAGCTGCTTTCTATAGCTTCCTGTAAGTAAGACATAAGGTCATAGGTGAGGCCGTGGGGCTACCCTCGGGGCTTTGGAAAGCAGAAGTTTTTAACCATTGGAAATCTGCTTAGCTATTCTCAGAGATTGACTCAGCCCTTCCTGTAATTTGGTGCGAATTGTTCCAGCTTGTGGATGGATGTATGCTTCGTTAACTCTTGCTGCTTTTCTAGGGGTGATTTCTTCCATTAAGTTTCTATTTTTTGCTTGTTTCTCTCTTTCCAAAGGATTATGAATGATTATGTCGGCTGGACAGGAAGACAAGTTACCTGTGAATAATTCAGGAGTGGAAGACAGTGTCACATTCTGCTCTTAGGACCTGGTGGCTTTTTAAATATAACTATTGCTGCTCGAGATGGACATTTTAAAAGGGTCATCTGACTCACTGGTGGAATTTAAAATGCTAAAGCCTTTCCAGGCACCTTTTTTCCCATTTACAGTTTGCAATCCTAAGCATAAAAGCACACAGTGGTACTTGTCCTGCATATAGTATACCTATGTGTAGATATTGTTTCCTAGGTAAACAGGTAAAATCACTTACATTGACCTGGAACAAGTTGGGACACTTAGGAACCAATGACAGTATTAGTAAGTGTGATTGTCCCCTTTACAGATGCAGATTGAGGTTCTACCACTGTCTCTTTCATAGCCTTGAGCACAGGCCTCATTGCTGAGGTCTGAAGTCTTTTATCACCCTCAGATTTTGCGTTGAAATCCTAACCCTTAAGGGAATCATGTCATGTTTGTTCCTGCTGCCCCCACCAGAGTTAAGATTTTTGTGATTGTTATTTTTGTATTGGGGGGGGGCTGAAGTTTTTTTTGTTTTGTTTTGTTTTTAGAAGAATTAATTATTGTATTTTATGGGCATGAACTTTGCCTGTGTATGTGTGTGCACTACATCTGTGCAGGGCTGTTGCCCTCAGTGGTCAGAAGAATGTGTTGGATCTCTTGGAACTAGAGTTGTAGATGGTTATGAGCTACCATATGGGTGCTAGGAACCGAACTCTGGTCTTCTGTAAAAACAATGCTCTTAACTGCTGAAGCATCTCTTCACTCCCACCCCACTCCCAAGAACAAAGAATGTTTGGTCTTAGGTTGCCTAGTGTACTGGTAGCAAGATCCCATACAGACTATAAGGAGGAATAATGGAGCCCTCTTCACTGAACAGTCTCAACACTGAGGTTTAAACATCCGTATGGTTCCTTCATGTTCTCTCTCTCTCTCTCTCTCTCTCTCTCTCTCTCTCCCCCCCCCTCCCTCCCTCCCTCCCTCTCCCTCTCCCTCCCTCTCTCTCTTTTTCTGTTGTGTTGTTGTTGTCGTCGTCGTTGTCATCATCATCGTAGTCATTGTCGTTGTCACCATTGTTAAACAGTTGGGAGTACTCCTGAGATTGAAATGATCCTAATGAGCCGGGAAAATCTTCCCCAGAAACCATCCTTGTGAGCAAAGCCACATCACCTTGCTGGTAGTTGACTGACTCTTCCACACTCTTGCCTGGGCTTACTAGGGACTGAAGTCCTGTGTAGTTTCTTTGGTTTTTTTTTTTTTTTTTTTTTTTTGGTTTTTCAAGACAGGGTTTCTCTGTGTAGCCCTGGCTGTCCTGGAACTCACTCTGTAGACCAGGCTGGCCTTGAACTCAGAAATCTGCCTGCCTCTGCCTCCCAAGTGCTGTGCTACCACCGCCTGGCTCTTTTTTTTTTTTTTTTTTTTTTTTTAAGCTGTTAGCAAGGCCATATTACTTGAGGGGTGGTGCTTAAGATGGAGTCCATCTCCTGGCCCTTTGTGCCCTGTACTCCTTGGCTTAGGCCCAGAGCCGGCACTAAAGGGTGAAGTTCTTATCACTCTGACAGCTACACATCTCCTACTCTCTTTCACATTTAATGATTCTTGTAATGATGATGTTCCCACATAATTAATTCAGAATTATCTGTTTTGAAGTCAGCTTCATTCTAGCCATCTGCTACCTGTGCTTCCCTCTGCCAGGTAAAATAAAGTATCATAGGTTCTGGGGAGAAACCTGTAGTCGTCTCGTGGGGTCGGCAAAACCCAAATGTAACACTGAGATGCGATTGCATCTGAGTATACTGAGGGGCGGCCACTTTTAAGAAAGGGTGCAAGTGGGTATTCTAGTCTCCTTCAGCTGCTGTAACAAAATGGTGTATGAGTGCTAAACAACAGAGATTTCTCAGCAGGATGAGAAGATCCAGAAAAGGAATCAGTAGACCTGGTGTCTGAGAAGCGCTAACCTTCTTGGCATCATCTAGGGCCCTAGAACCAGTCATGAGGATGCCGTGTGCCTGCTATGCATGACCTGATCTCAGTTTCCTGATGTTATGACCTTAAGGGATAGGATTTCAACATAGAAATCTAAGGGTTGTACAAGCCTTACATGGTGCTGTGAGGATTTTGTTTTAAATGTATATAGGGTTTGGGGTGTTGAGGACTTTGTACAAGACACATTTGGTTGGTTGGTTGGTTGGTTGGTTGGTTGGTTGGTTGGTTGGTTGGTTGGTTGGTTGGTTTTTAATTGAAACAAAAGGATGAATTATATCTCTGGCCCATATCACTCTACAACAATTGAACTACACAGTTGAACTATAATTGTGAACCTAGATGGGCTGGTTTGGTTGAAATTGGGAAGTGACCTTTCTGGTTTTGTTAGCAGCCTCTCTTCCAAAAAACAAAACAAAACAAAACAAAAACTGCGTCTGCAAGATTGTTCTAGGCTTTGTACTGAGTTGGAGAGGATGCAGTCTCTCTGACAGTCTCAGAGGAAGTCAGGTGTTCCACAGGTGACTCACATTTGCTTTAGGAGTCCCTTTGGGGTTGCCTTGACCCTTCTCAGATGTGGTTGTAACCCCTTGCTCTGTCCGAATTCATCTAGTGTTCCTCAGTTTATGATCCATATATAGGTATATTCTATTGATTTAGCTTTTGATCGTTAACCATTTCACTGAGCACACTGAGTTACTGGAGCAGATGCCACAAGCAGGTGTGTCTTCATGGAGGAGAAAAGCGTTGATTTTGATGCTACTTTCCTGGGGAGTTTTCTGGGTCCTCAACCGACAGCTGACTTTCAGGTGTCTACTATGTTACCAGGGTGCCTTGATTGACTGACTTCTCTTATTGCTTCTATAAATGAAGGGATGAGCACTATGATTATTTGTGTATATTCTTTTACTTGATTTTTTTTTTTTTTTTTTTTTTGAGGTAGAGTCTCACTCTGTAGACCAGGCTGGCTTGAACTCACGGAGATCCTCCTGCCTCTGCCTTCTGAGTACTAGAGTCAAAGTCATATGACTCCAGGCCCAGAGATAATGTTGTATTAGAAACATTATAATAATGTTTTATTAGAAAATGGGAGAATGAAACATACAGAATTTGCTATAACTATGTAACTTGTAATTAGATACCTTCATTTAATAAGAAAAAATGTCAGCCAAACTGTTGTGGCATACCCCTTAACTCCCAGCTCTTGAGTTCAAGGCGAGCCTGGTCTATAGAGTAAGTTCCAGGACAGCCAAGGATACACAGAGAAACCCTGTCTTGAAGAACTAGAAGAAAGAAAAATGTAAATTGTTCCATTTAAAGGATGTGATGTTTCCCACAGGCAGACATGTGGGGAGACAGAGGAACAGTAGTCATCATGTCCTTAAGGTGTTCTTTCATGGAAGCCTGTTGCAATGGCCACTGGAAGCTTCAGTGTCCTTGCTTTATCATCCTAGTTGCAAGTTGGGGACATTGCTACAACTTGACTCATCAAAACTAACACCAGGCAGATGTGGGGGTGATAACAAGGCATCCTTCTGTTGCTCAGTCTGTTAAAATGTCATTCTTCAGCCTCAGCTGGATGCCTTGGGGTAAGCTCTGACTTCTCCTTGAGGCATGTGAAAAAAGAGTCAAGAATCGTAGAGCTTGCTTTCCTCCGCAGCAGTGGGGCTTCTTCATCTCAAAAAGAGATGCCAAGTGGAGTCTCTCGGTGTGACCCAGGCAAGGAATAGTTAATTTGGAACAGTACCAAATTATGCCACTGTGTAAATCGAACCAGCAAAAGGAATTTTCTGCTCCACCCCAGTCCCTCACCACACCAGATTTTCTGCTTTCAGCTTTCCTGTGTCCTGTCCTTGCCTCATCTCCCCTCAGCAGGAAAAGGCGGGGTGGGGGTTTTCCCTGAGTTACGCAGTAGTTCAACTTTAGAAAAATCAATACAGACAAAAAAGTAGTTGGTAGTCTTTCCTGAACGTTCCCAAGGAGAAGCTGAGTGGACTGGCAGTGAGTTCATTTAGCCTGTCCTTTATGGATTCCAAAAACAGAATTTAGAAAAACCAAAAACAAGACAGGCGGATTTCTGAGTTCAAGGCCAGCCTGGTCTACAGAGTGAGTTCCAGGACAGCCAGGGCTACACAGAAAAACCCTGTCTCCAAAAACAAAAACAAAACAAAAAGCAAAACAAAAAAACAAAACAATTTGAACTAAAAACTGTGAGAACTAGTTAAAGCAGGTAAAAGCAAGCTGAACAAGAGACAGATCACCAGCGGAGCAGGCCAGTCCAGCTGATTTACAGGATGACATGGAAAAATGTGACCAGGACTGAGGCAGAAGTTATTCTTACTTTAAAGACATCAATTATTTAAAAAGTTGGGTTTGGGGAAGGGGGAAGTGTTTCATTTTTGTTTGTTTTTTAGATTTTAGGGAGACCTGGATGTTGTCTGATTCAGTTCGTACAATGTACAATTATGGAAAGGCTAACAAATGAAATTGAGTCTACCCAGTTTTGAGGAACTAGTTAGTGTGAGTCCGGGAAATGGCACACTGAGCCTACTCTTCGTGTGTATGTCATGATAAAATGTTTCAGATTGCCTTTGATTGGTCATTACCTGCCCTCCCCGAGGTCCTGACTTAACAGTCTCCATGGGTTCACTTTCATTCCTGAGCCTGTTACAATCAGCCCGGAGCTGGAAGAGTCCAGTTCAAACCAGAAAATGCTCTGTGACAGTTACCTTTGTTTATCTACAGCTGTTGGATAAGAAGTGACCTGGATACTTCACAAGACAGAGACAGTGTTTTAACAGTAGTAAAAACCTCATCCCTTTATCTTTCTAGGACATCCCTGCGGCCTCAGACCTTCTATGATGGGAGTCATTGCAGTGCCAGAGGAGTGTGCCATATACCAATGGCTGAACCGTTTTGCCCCAAAACACGAGAGGTTAGTAGTCTCCCGTACAGGTCTAGCAAAGAGCTTGGATTGTAACCCCTTGCTCTGTCCGAATTCATCTAATGTGGACAGTTCCTCAGTTTATGATCCATATGTAGGTATATTCTATTGATTTAGCTTTTGATCGTTAACCATTTCACTGAGCACAGTGACACTTGAGTTACTGGAGCAGATGCCACAAGCAGGTGTGTCTTCATGGAGGAGAAAAGCGTTGATTTTGATGCTACTTTGCCTCTCTTTCCTGGGGTCGAGTTTTCTGGGTCCTCAACCTACGGCTGACTTTCAGGTGTCTCTGCTATGTTACCAGGGTGCCTTGATTGACTGACTTCTCTTATTGCTTCTATAAATGAAGGGAAACCAGTTGGCTGAATAGGTTTCCCTCTTCATCCCTCAGCTTTGGTTTTGGAAAGCAGTGGTTTCATGATGAACCGTTCCCCATGGCTAAGAATATCTCCATTATTAGTTATTTTAAGCAGAATCATTTCACCTGCTGAGCCATCTCTCCAGCCCCAGAACTGTTTCTGATGCAGCTAATGTTTCTAAATACCTTGCAGTAAGGAAGCTTAGATAAGTTGATCTCTGGACAGAAAAAAAATCAGGAACGCCATTCTTACTTCGCCATATGTCTTTGGAGGGGCAGCAAGCTTTAATTTTCTTCCAAAGGCCACAAAGTCCACGTGAAAGAGCAGTGACTGCTGGACAGCTGCACTCTGGGAAATGGCACTGGGCCAGACCTTCGAGCTGTTCGTGACACGTGATATCTTAGCTGAGCGAGTGTGAAATGGTCAAGACCTCAGACCAGATTGAAGCCCCAGTGTAGCCTTCCTAAGTTCTAAACAGAGAATGGAATTCAAGTACATAAGCCAAAGACCCGGTGTGTTTGCTCTAAAAGCTATGAGCTCAGCCTGCAGTGGACCTGAAGGTGTGAATACAGGGTGTGATGGCCTCTTTCAGTGATCTAGGCTCCCCAAGGATGTGACAGCAAAGTCTACTCTAGGTGATTACTTTGCTAAAGTAGAAAGATGACATCTTGGGCTGTCTGTGATCTGTGCTCTTCCTCTTCCAGGTCCTCATAGAGACAGCTAAGAGGCTTGGACTCCGGTGCCATTCGAAGGGGACTATAGTCACAATTGAGGGGCCTCGCTTCAGCTCCCGCGCAGAGAGCTCTATATTCCGTACTTGGGGTGCGGATGTTATCAATATGACCACTGTTCCAGAGGTGGTACTGGCTAAGGAGGCTGGAATTTGTTACGCAAGCATTGCCATGGCAACCGATTACGACTGTTGGAAGGAGCATGAAGAAGCAGTAAGTGGGAGTTCCTTCTGATCACTAGAGGTTGCGGGCGTCGGCCATCAAGAGAATGTCTCTTTGGTTTTCTTTGGATGTGTCTCAGGGCCTTTGTACATCAATTTTAGGTTTTCATTAAGCTTTGCTCGATGTTTTCTGAAGTTCCTATTGCATTATAAGATCTTCCACAGAGGGTCTGGGAGTACTTATCTGAGAATCAACATTGCAGGCACTGACTGCATCACAGGCACGTAGATGAATCATTGAGCCCTGGGCCTGACTTTAAAGAGAAAGATGCACTTTGTGTGTGTTTCCTTGTGCTGTTGCTATGTATGTTCATTTTCATGGATAAAGAATGCCTAGTAAGAAACCCGAGTCCCTATCTTTTTTTTTTTTTTTTTTTTTTTTTTTGCAAGTGCAAGAGGTTTTAATTCCAGAGCCCTGGGGCCACGGCCCTCTCCCACGCAGGGTAGAGAACAGTGAACACTGAGGGCAGAAACATGACTGCTTTTATAGTTTTTCAGCAAAGCCCGCCTATACAAGCCACTCCATAGCTTCTAAGCCAATCAGTTCAAACCATCCGAGCCCGCGATCTCTGAGAACAAATCAGCCTCCCACAGAGGCCGGATGGGACCTGGTTAAGTCATTTCCGCTTACGTGGCCGCCACGCACAGGGCCACGCCAGGGTTACGTATTCAAAGCCCACCCTCCCCCACTGGCAGTAGGTGTTGGGGACCTAAGGGCCCCCAGGCAGGAGCTCCGCAGCCCCCGCGGTGATTCTGCCAGCCCCCAGCCGCGCTTGTCCTTGCCATAGCTGCTTCACGGAGGTGAGACGGGAAAAGGCACCAGGGACACTCCCAGAGGTTCGCTGCCGGACCCTGGAGGCGGGTGTGATGTGTGCACACTTCCAAGCCAACAAAGAGTGGACTGAACCTCTGCTCCTGTGGGGTCACCCAAGACTCAGGCACGAGGGATTTCTAGCCTGCGACCTTATCCTTTCATTCCCCACTTCTTGTCTTGTTAATAGTTCTAACCTTAGAACTAGGAGAATTAAAGGTCAGCCTCCTCTTGACTCGGAGGGCTCTTATACTGCTGCCTAAGTACCATAATCTGGACCGTGCTCACCTGGTCCCTGATGAAGGCAACTAACCTATTAACTATATAAGTCTAACTGTAAGCAACAGGAGCATTATCATTAGGGGTCTTATCAGGGCAGAAAACAGGGTGGTCAAGAGTACAAGATAAGAGTCTTTCCACTGAGTCTTAAAGTTTCCTGCGTGGTGGCATCTAATGTAGACCATATCTCCAACTTGGAAGCGATGTGGGACTTGCGGATCTCCTCCTGAGTAGGCCTCTCGGACCTCGATGCCTCATCCACTGGAGCGCCTTGAGCCTAGAGAGCAAAGATCCAGTCTCTGTGATCAATTTGGTGAGGGTCTCTTTCACCAGGGTTCTAGCAACTGTTCCTGAAGCCTTCTTTGACAGATCCAGTAACCTGTCTGAAAACATTGAGGAGTCTCTGACATGCCTGGAGCATTAAAGCAGACAGTTTGAGCCAAATCTCACGTTGTGGTATACCTCCTGGGAGGACCCAGTGGATGACAAAGAAACTGGGGTAACAAAGAAGATCTCCAGGGGGGTCAGGTTAAAATGGCAAGGACTACTCAGAAACAAGGGGAGAGGCACCACCTAGCCTAAGCCAGTCTCCAAGGTCAATTTAGTTAAGGTCTCTCATAGGGTTTTGTTTATTTTCTCTAGCTGTCTTGAGCCCTGGGGACAGTACATCCAATAACGTTTCCAATTAGTCCCCAATATCTGTCAATTTGTGACTTACCTTAGAAACAAAACCAGAACTATTGTCTGATCCAATTACCTTGGGCACTCTGAAACTCGGGAAAATTTCTTTTAACCCTGGCTGCCGTTTTCAGCTTGCTAGGGGAAGTCTCAGTCTATCTAGATTAAGTATCTACAAGTGCTAGAAGATATTCATAACCATACTTTCCTGCCTTAGCTTTTATAAAACCTCTATATACTCTAGGTTGTTCTCTTCTAGGTCTTCTGCCCTATTTACTCTTTGCTGCATAAGCATTCACTTGCTGGCATACCTTACACTGTTCTATTAATCCCTTAAATGAGTTCATCTGTGCATTTGCCCTGGTGAGTCCTTGGCTTACTTTCTGGGGAGTATAATTCTCCCTTCTTGTGTGCACCTTTCCTTGGTAATAGTTGGTCAGATGGCTAGCAATCTCAGTCCTTTTTTCTTCAGCATATTTTAAGTGAGGCTATCTTTTAATTTTGTCCCATTTTTTTCAGTGGGTGTCTCTTGCAGACTCACAACCAGGATAGGCTCCTGTATATCCATCCTTGGAGCCATTTGCTCTGCCGGGCTATTGCCCACTGAGTCTTTTCCCTTTTGACATCCTGGGCAGAGGGTAATACTCACAGTTGCTGGCTTCTTTAGGGCATCTAAGAGGTCCAAGATTTCCTGTTGGTTTCCTCTGATGTGAGCAGTCCTCTTGGCATATACACCTGTGGACGTGGGCTGTGGCAAAGGCATACCTGTCATCCATGTGGATGTTGATTTTCTTGCTGTCTCTAAGTTCCAAGGTCTTGGTAAGGGCAATTAGCTCCACTTTCTGCGTTGACATGCCAGGGGGTAAAGATTCCCTATCTTGTTCATCATACTGGGGCCACTGTCCCAGCGCCTGTTTCACCAGTCAGTCATGCATAATACAGTGCCACCTACTCATGTCATCTGTCCACCCATGTGTATTTGTTGGGCAATGCAAATGAATCCTGATCCTTTCGTTTTAGTAAACACTTGATTGCTTTATCCTCACTCCAGCTGGTAGTAGGGTGTTGCTGTGTATTTATGTGTAGGAGAGTTTTGAGGCCAACTGTATCTGGCTTGGCAGCTTAATAGCTCGTCCCAGCTTCCTGATCTAGAGAAGCTGTTTTCAATGAGTGGGAAACATTGGCTCCTGTGAGTCCTGGCAGCACATTTCTTCCATTCGGATTTTCTGCTCAGTCTCGAGCTAGACGGCTAGACGCCTCCTCTGGTGCTGGGAAGCAGATGGCTAGCTTCTGTCAGGGGGGAGGCATAAGGACAGTAATGTTAAATGCCACAAGAAAGACACGCATTGGCATGGCATCCACGCAGCCATTTGTGTCATTGTGCTTTAAACCAATTACAGCCTGACGTGACAAGGCTCTGGAGTGGCCTAAACTCACCTCAGTTTCCTTATGACAGTCAGTAGTAAGTTATTTAGTTTGTTTTTTCTGAAATGAAGCCAGGACATACATGGAACAGAGGAATGGCTCTGCTTTGTGGTTTGGGGTGTGTGTGTGTGTGTGTGTGTGTGTGTGTGTATGTTTGCATGTTACCCATTGTAACCAAAATACCGGATAGAACAGATTGTGGGAAAGCCACCATAGCAGCTCTTGTGTCTACCCAGGAAGCAAGGAGAGCTAGATTGAACAAAAAATTGGGCAGTAACCTTCCAAGGCCATTGCCCCAGTTACTGCAACACCCGTCAAGCCCAACCTCCTAGTACTGGTCCTAATCTGTGGGTCACAACCCCTTTGGGAGTTCCAAGGACCATTTCACAGAAGTTCCCTAGACTGTTGAAAATAGATATTTGCATTACAGTTCATAGTGGTAGCAAATTACAGTTACGAAGCAGCAAAGGAGTTAATTTCATGGTTGGCACCTCTACAACCCAAGGAACTGTGTACTAAAGTGTCAAAACGTTAGGAAGGTTGAGAACCACTGCCCTAAAGGTTCCACTGGCTGAGGAACAAGCCATGAACCTGTGGTGAACATTGCAGATCCAAGTCATGAAAGAGAGGTAGGACTATTCACGCTGTGCAGGAGCAAAAGACAGGAAACGGTCAGAACTCCAGGCCTGGGTATAACCTTCCAAAGTTCACCCCAACTGGCCAACTTTTGTCAGCCTCAGCCTGCCCCCTAAAGACTCAACAATCTCCCAGACTGTCACTGCCAGTGGGGAAAATGTTCATAGAAGAGTCAGACCACAGCAAGTAGTTTGGAGAGTGCTGACTTATGGGATCTTAGGAAAGTGCCGACTCATGGGATCTTAGGAAAGTGCTGATTCATGGGATCTTAGGAAAGTGCTGACTCATGGGATCCTATCACCAGTGATTCCATGGAGTGGGTGTGCAAAGAATCAAACTTTGGAGGTTTGAGCTTGACCTTGAAGTGAGGGTTAGGTTGTTGCTGTGAGTCACAGGATCAGTAAGTAGGAAGGGAATTGTGAATGGAACCCACCAACAGAAACAAAGTTAGTTCAGAGTCAACAGGGAGCGTATATGGACATAAGTAAAAAATAAATAAGGTGAGTCTCTGGCTGCCATAAACACCTGCTGTGATACCTCAGCTTAACTTGCACCTTGTATGTAGCCGAGCTCCTGCTGCTATGGCGTGCGCTCCTACTTCCTCACCGTGTCTTGGTGTTTGTCGAAGCCATCTGGATGAGGAGACACAGAGATTTAATCATCACGTGCTTGGATCTTAACTGTCTCCTAGGCAGGATAAAGCAGGGCAAGGATCTGGGCCTTTTACCCGTTCATTCGTACACAAAGATAGATAATAACATAGGTACATGCGAGCCTAACCACTGTCTTCAATCTTCATGCCCAGTCATGTTTCATCTGGACCTCCATAATTTTAACCCAGTAACATTGCAGGAGGGAGCTAAGTAATTAGATTAAAATTATGTTATAATTACTTGATATGCTCAAGCAAATTTCTAGTTCTTAGTTATATATCATAAATAACAATGCATGTTATAAGTGACTCCGATGTACATGCACACACACACACACACACACATACACACACATAATATATATACCAGTTTCTGAAGATCCAGTATAGTGCCCGATTAATGCTGGGTAAACAAGCATTCTGCCACGGAGCTAAATCCCCTAGAAGTGATTTTTTTTTTTTTTTCTTGTACAGGAACTTAAGATGCCAAGTACAGTTGGCACACACGCAAACAGCAGCATTTGAGGCAAAGAAGCGGGAGAATCACAAGTTTGAAAGCAGCTTGTGTTACACAGTGAGGGACTGCTTCATATAATAAAGGAGGAACAGGGAAAGGGGAGAGCCTGTTGCGTCTCCCACGCTCTGGGTTCCGACAAGCTTCATCTTACACATGTCTTATGTGTTAGATGCTGGGTCTAGCATCACAATGGCGATTTGTGGCGGGAACACAGAGTGCGTTGGGATTTTTGTTCGTAGGTGGCCTGTCATGGTTCATTTCTTTGGCACTTGGGTGTAGTTTATGGTCTTAACCACCAAGTCTGGTTACTATGAGTTATAGAGATAACACTTCTTTTTTTTTTTTTTTTTTTCTTAAAAGATGCTTTTAGAATATTTGGCACCTGTTTAGTGTTATCTAGCGTAGCAAATTAGACCAGAATTCACTTTTCCATGGACCAGGAAGTGTGGTGGCAGCAGCTGCTACTGCTGGTTGACATCTGTGATATTTTCTTGGCCATTTCAGAAATAACACTAGGCTACTTTAAGGCCTTTCCCCTAGGATGAAGAGAGGGGGTTTGAGTTCAGGCGATTACATTTGGAGTAAACAGACTTACGGCACAGGTTTGTTTTAGTCTGTTCAGGTAGCTATGAGAAAATCCCAGTGAAAGTAGCTTCTAGACCGAAAAGAAGGCCTTGGTTTTAGAGTTCAAGGGGTTGAAAACTCTTAAGATCAAGCCTCACCGACTGGCTGTACATCTAATGAGAACTCATTTCAGTCATATCTTCACTAAACCTCACTGACGTATAATTCGTGTCTTAGTTACTTTTAAATGTCTGTGATAAGGCATGACCAAGATACCTTATAGAGAAGGAGTTTATTAGAGGCTTACAGTTCAGAGGACAGGGCGTATAGGAGCGGGCAGGTAGACATGGCGCTGACGTAGTAGAGTGACCTCAGTCCCTTCCGCAATGTACACCTCCTTGGGCAAGATTACATCTCCTAATCCTTCCCAAACGGTTCCACCAGCTGGGGACCAAACAGTCCAACAGATGAGCCTGTGGGGCCATTCTCATTCAAACCACAACAATGAGGGAGCTCCCTGTAATACCAGGCCCGTTCTTAACAGCAGTGCTGGCCTGACCTAATTGATCAACTCCCGATGTGCTAGCCTCCTGACACCCTCAGAGGGAACAAAATTCCTTGAGATGAATTTGGAAGGGAGACAAACATCTCACACCAGAGCAAGACATGGACACGTGTAAGTGTTCTGTGAAAAGCAGTTTATGCTAGTAAAACTCTGTGTTCGTCTCTCTCCAGGTGTCCGTGGACGGGGTTTTAAAGACCATGAAAGAGAATGCCAATAAAGCCAAAAGTTTACTCCTCACTACTATACCTCAAATAGGCTCGATGGAATGGTCAGAGACGCTCCGTAACCTAAAGGTAAGTGCCCTTACGCCTGTAAGCAGACTGTTCTGTGACGTTTAACTATAGTCTGTCTGTCTTTCACTTTCAGTTTGGTCCATCTCCGTGTAGAGTTTGTGCAGATTGGCTTTTTTTTTTTTTTCAGCAAGCTTTTTTGTTTTCTAGTACCTCCGATTCTTTACATCATCCTGGAGTCATCCTTACATCTTGGTTCAGAAGGCTGATGAGTTTCCTCTGTGTGCTTCCCAAACGCTCAGCTTTTTCTTCTTTGGCAGACTGACGCAGGCTATAGGCAGGCCCTTATAGCCAGGATATCAATATGTCAGTGACAAAGTAGAGGGAAATATCTGCTTTAGGCCAATATTACATGAAATTAAGACAATTATTAATGACGGGTAAATGACAGGTTGCAGATTGGTAGAACCTCAACTCTAGTGTTTAAACTGTAAGCTTAGGGAGTAGCATTTTTAATGGCTGTTTTGTGACTTGATTAACTGGGGCGAGGAAGGGGCCTCACTGTCACTCCCCTTAGCTTTTACTTGTACCTAAAGAGAAAGTACCTCCAGGTGTCCTACAGCTTATCTGTGTTCCTGGATCCTTTGACAGTCACTGAGAGGATGGCACAGGTTGATAGAAGCTACCCCTACCTGAATTAGCACCTCCCAGAGGAATGAGCCACAAGTTTTGCATAGTGAAGCCATTGTGAGGTAGTAAATGATTAATAGTGTTTTCTGTCTTGCATGGAATGCCATAGCACAGCCAACGTAGAGACCCGAAGATGGAGAGTAGCACCTGTGAGCTGTGCAGCACACCACTGTGACCACGGGTCTCAGCCTGTAGGCCTGGGGAGGCCAGAAATGTAATATAATGTCTCCCCTGGGAGGAGGCACCCACACTGGTTTCAGCGCCGGATACCTAGGAAGATAAATGTTTGCTTAATGAGTGCATAATTTTTCTCCCATGAAGGGTTCTGTGGCAGCTGAGGTGCAAAAGCACCTTGTGATTATTCTAATTCTGGGGTGGGGGGGGAGTGGCAGAAGGAGATAGAAATCTACCAATTACAAAACCGTGGATTGAACAAAACAGTTTCAAACAGATGTACTCAGGCCACTCAGAAGTTCGTTTGCGGGAACCATGACTCATTGTGGCCTTTTCAAGTCAGTTTCAGACTCTTAAGATAGGATGATCCAGTCGCCAACTTTGGTCTTCCCACTCACCCAAGTTTCATGTTCCGAGTTAGTTCCTTAAAAGACATGCTGAGATGGTACAAATCAGTGATCTTTTTGAAGCTGATGTTCTGTGGTCATATAAATACTCACTTTAAAGTGGATTATTTAGTGTAGCATTCATCAGATTTCAAATGGAATAAAAAAAATTGAAGGTTGAAGAATTGTCTTTTAGACAAACGAGTACTGTGACCTCCGCTCTTGAATAATAAGGAACATGGGACTAATAATTTTTACTCTGAATCATCTCGGCACCGAACTGCATCTAGTGAAATGTATATCATGCATTCATTCACTTGTTCATTTCACAAATACCAGTCAGCCCACTGTGTCAAGTTCCAGGTCAGAACAGTACCCAGCTGCAGGCTGTGGTAGCACATGCCTCTAATGCCAGCATTTGAGAGACAGAGCAAGGGAGATCTCTGTGAGTTCAGGGTCAGCCTGGTCTGCAGAGTGAATTTCAGGTCAGCAGGGGTGACATAGTGAGGTCTTGTCTCCAGAAACAAAATGTAGGACAGTACACAAAGAGCCCCCTGGGATGGTGAAGATCCCATCGAGGCACATGAAAGCTTCAGTGACTTTACAGAGATACAAGATAAGGGCTAGAGGTCGCATGGATGATAATTAAGCTGCTGGGAGACTGTGGAGGAACTTGTGTGATTCTCACAGCAGTCCCCTGAGGCGAGCACTACTAACCACAGTTGTCACAGAAGGGAAGACAAACAAGAAATCAAAGTAAAAGGGACCTTGCTCCTAAGGTCCCACATATGGTTAGTGGTTTTCCTTAGCTACATTTTAAATTTTTCTGTGTGTGTGTGTGTGTGTGTGTGTGTGTGTGTGTAGACATATACGTGCCATGGTGAGTGTGTGAAACTTAGAGGACAGCATGTAGGATCTGATTCTCTTTCCACCGTATGGGTCCCAGTCATTGAAGCCCATGTCTCAGGCTTGGTGCCAAGTTCCTTTACCCCATGAGCCATTTTGCCTGCCCTAATTAGTGGTTTTTAAATTTTCGTTAACGTGGGAATGTCTGAAGAGTTTTGATAAATATGTGTCCCATGAGTCCTTCCTATAATCCACAGCATCTCAAGGGTTGTTTTGTTTTGTTTTCACTTTTTAAGTCTTATTGCTGCTGCTGCTGCTGTTGCTTTTCAGAGATGCTGTCTGCTGCCTGTAAGCCCCTGTCATCTCTGATTCCTTTCTTCCTTTCAGAACATGGCCCAGTTTTCTGTTTTACCACCAAAACATTAAAACAGCATGGCTGACACAAGAAGACTTTCTACTTCTAGTCTTTGGGTGATTTTGCTTAAACAAAAATGGAAAAGATCCTTAGCCTTCATGCCTTTGCCTGGAAAGAAAGACACTGTTAGTGACTCGGCCAAGATCCCAGCTCCTCCAGGACCCAGAAGAAAAGCAACGAGCCTGCCGAAACGCAAGGGAACAAACTCCGAGAGCGCATCCGTCTCTTTCCCTATGAAACTGACATCAAGGAAGACTGCTGAGAACATCCACGTCCTACGCTGCTAAGGAAACAATATGAGCTCGAGATGGGACTGTGTGGTTGTAAACTGGCGCCATGTCTCCAGCACCTGGTATTCTAAGAATTTCTCTTGAAGAAGTTAAGAGATATTCATTCAAAGAACCATATGCAAAGGATATTACCTGTCATAGTAAAATAATCAAAACTATCTGAATATCAAAAAAAAAATTAGGTGTGCTGTGTTTCTGTTATACTTAGGCTATGGAGCAATCAAATGAAAATCATGTTTTCTCTCAAAGAAATGATCAATCTTTTTCTCTACCTTTTTTTTTTAAGTAAGTATAATCAAATAATAAAGTTGTGAAAATTAAAATGAACTTAAGAGAACTTTGAAATTCTTTTGGTGGTAGAGCAAAGATGACAATATTTTAAATGTGCTGTGTATGTGATTCAAGATATATCTATGCCAGATAATCCTCTTCCCCAAATAAAGAAATAAGGAAAAGTGCTGTGTGAAGAGCTTATATCTCTGCTTAAGATTGAAGATTGTACTAAAATTGCTAATTGCTAAAATGTATACAAAGTCAGACTGCTTCTCTGATTAGGACACTGTGGTTCATTACAGTGTATCCAGTGTTTTTTAAATTACTATTTGTTTCTACTCTTTTTTTTTAAGAGTTATCAGTTGGCAATGTTTTCTTTTGTTTTAAAAGAAAGCAAGCAGAAGTTAAGTGTTTTCAAATTATTGTTGTTACAGGTGCCCTACAGCTCTTGTAAAAGGTCTGTAAAGTGAATGTGCTTATGTCTGAAATTGACTTCAAGATAATAAGCTGTTGAGTGTAAGCAATAAATGAACTATTTGCTTAGCATTAATGTTGAGGCCCCGGATACGTCAATTGTGACTTCTGGCCCATGTTACAGCGCTTCCAGCGCTGGCTGTTAGCAGTGATGGAGACCCCCTGAGTCCTGACCAGGGCTTTTGGTTGTTTTTATTCAGTGCAGTATAAACAGTTCTTTCCCCTTAGTCACTGTGGAGTGAGTGGGCTTCTGCCTTGTTGCCTTTAGAAAATGCTGCTCTCTTCAACGTGGACAGTGCTTTTCTTCAGTGGCCTTTCTAGCACCGTCACGTGCAGGCTTCTTTCTCCTTACTCCTTCATTATGATGAAATACGCATATAATCAACTGAGTCTGGATCAACATGATGCTTCTATCCTATCCATTTTCCCTACAGGTGTCATAATTCCACTCTTTGCTGACAAATGAAATCTCATCTTGTATCCTTTCCCTGTTCTTATCCATTCATTTGTTGATAAACATGTGGCCTGATTCCATGATGTACCTGTTCTCGGTAGTGTTTCAATAAACATGGGTTTTCAGACTTCTCAAATGACCAGATTATACTTCTGCGTTTGTGTTGGGTCTTGGCTATTGCTGTTTGTATTGAAACTCCACTTTGAGAACCGCTATCTAAACCATTTGTCTGGTTGTTCTTTAGACCGATTCTAGACCTCAGACCTAGTCAAGGGTATCATTTGGTCCATTGTACATTTTTTTAAACAACCTTTTATTGATTCTAATTGGTTCAATTTCATCTGCACACCAATCCACTCATCTCCCTTCCCCGCATACCTGCCCTCCACCCCTACAACCTCCCCTGCCAACAGAAGCTGTAGTGAGTGTCTCACGGTGTGTCCCACAGTATACTCTTGTCCACATTTCTTGGCTTGCAAATGTTGGTTGCATTGAGTTCTTGGTCTAGTACAAGGCCTCTGGCTTCTGCTACACTAATTATACTGGACCTTCACTGGGACTCATTTCATATATCCTGTTGTTGCCCTGTGTCATGGAGATCCTGTAGTTTTGGATCTGTAGGACCAGCCCCTTCATTCTACCAGTTCGTCTATGGGGTACATGTTGGGGTACGGCCAATTCAGAGCCTTGGTCTGGGCCTGAGAGTTATCTATCTGAGCTGGTCAGCCCGCCAGCCCTCCCGCACCCATACTACCAGGACAAGCTCTCCTCCCCTGTGCCAGCTGGCCTATCCAATGCCGCAGCCAGCAAAAGACTAGTCATCTCAGGCTAGCTCCCTGTCTGAGTCATCTTGGGCTCTCTCCTTGCCTGGGCACCCTCATGGATCATCTGTTTTGGTCTCTCTCCATCCTGGGGCCCATGGTCCCAGGTGGGGTTCTTCTAGTCTGCAGCTTACTCTGCACCCTGGGAGCCTGTCAGGACCTGCACAGTGCCAGACTAGTGGTCATCTCAGGCTAACCTCCCTTAGCTCCCTGTCCAGGGGGCATCCTGACACTGGATTGGTGGGCTCAGGCTTGCTTTCTTCAGAGTATTAGGTTACTAATCATTCAGATGTTCATAGGTGTCTTAAGAGTTTTACTGCTACAAACAGATACCATGACTAAGACGAGTCTTATAAAAGACAACATTTAATTGGGCTGGCTTAGAGGTTCAGTCCATCATTATCAAGGTGGGAGCATGGCAACATCTAGGCAGATTTCTACATCTTCAGGCAGCTAGGATGTGGCCACACCCACCGTGACACACCTACTCTAACAGGGTGCAGAGCAAATACAAACCGTCACAATAGGTCAGAACACCGAGCACAGACATAGCCTCTCCTCTCTGCCACCTACTGACTCACATGTACACAACAGCCACACCTACAATGCCTCTAGGGGCAGGTCCATTGTACTTTTGTTTTACTATTTTTTTGCTCTTTATTAGGTTATGTCAGTACACAAATATGCTTCATTTCTCTCCCTTTCAGTATGTGTGTGTGGTGCTGTTTATCAAACACAAAGCTTTGTGCATGCCAGGCTAACTTGGCCTCCAGTAAAATTCTTTATTAATTTCTTTGACTTGATTTGGAATAAAACCCTTTCTTAGTTTTTTGTTTGTTTTTGTTTTTTGCCTCCGTTTGTATAAAATACCTTTGCTGCTGTGATAAAATAACTTGGCAAAAGCAGCTTAAGGAAGTCTGGGTTGGTTTTGCTTCACAGTTCAAGGTTGCAGGCAGGAGCTTGAGGCAGTGCTCACATGGCATCTACCACGAAGATGCGGAAAACGGCGGCTGCTTGTGCTCAGCTCACATTATCGTTTTTATACAGCCCAGGATCCCAGCATAGGGAATTGGCACCACCCATATTGGGTCTACCCAAGTTGGGTGTTCCCACTTTAGAAAACCTAATCAACATAATCCTAAACAGGCAGGCCCAGAGTTCATCTCCTGGGTGACTCTCATCTGTCTCATCTGGAGTTGACCACGGGCATTAAGCTTAACATTCTCCGTTTTCTTGCTCAGTTCAGTTCAGATTTTGATGCCTCCAGTACCACCTCCCTCCCCTTGATCTAATCCACTCTATCTGACAGCCCAACCTCCATCCTTCCCAAACACTTTATTTTATTGTTACACTGTTATGTCCATTTTGTTATTCATTGACGTGTGGTTGTATTCAGTATCCCCAGATTTCTTTACAGAGGAACTAACACAGAAGCACTGTTTGTACTTCTTAAATAAGTCTGCAAGTCTATGACGTTTTAGCCTATTCATATTTCAGCCATCTTTCCATTTCCAGCTGGAATCACTGGCTCCAGTGAACCTCCTTAGGCGAGCTCAGAGTAAATATCCATGCTGGGTATTTTCAGGCCACCTAGAGTCTGTTACCCAAGGACCATTTGTCATAATGCACAACATAAAGCTATGTACATAGTCTGTCTCCCAACAAGATAGTAAAAAAAAAAAAAAACAAAAAAACAAAAAATGGAAAAATGGAAAATCTAGAAAAAATGGCATGTGTTAATTATTCAATTAAAATACATTGAGTTAATGTATTGCCTGATTTGAGTTTTATACCTAATATTTTTCCTGCAATAAATTTTCTTCCTCTTTAAAGTGATGTTTAAAACTATATGTTCTTAATTCTTTAATTATATTTTAAAATCATTAAAAAAAAAGAAAGAAAGAAGCCAGGTGTGGTGGCGCACACCTGTAATCTCAGCACTTGGGAGGCAGAGGCAGGCAGATTTCTGAGTTCGAGGCCAGCCTGGTCTACAGAGTGCGTTCCAGGACAGCCAGGGCTACACAGAGAAACCCTGTCTCGAAAAACAAAAAAAAAAAGAAAAGAAAAAAGAAAGAAAAAAAGAAAGAGAGGAAGGAAAGGAAGGAAGGAAGGAAGGAAGGAAGGAAGGAAGGAAGGAAGGAAGGAAGGAAGGAAGAAAAACCCTACTTGCTGGAGGCCATATTTGCCTTGGGTCCTCAGAGTTGATTAGTAGAATAAAATTTGTGTACGTATACATATTCATACATTCATATGTATACTTTACATTTATTTAGTGTGTGTGCAAGTGTGCAAAGATCAGAGAACAACTGTATAAATCAGTTCTCTACTACCATGCGGCTCCTGGGCATCAGACTCAGGTGGTCAGACACGGAATGGAGAGCCTTTATCCACTGAGTCATCTCACTGGCCCTTTACATGTATCTTACCCTTCATTATAGTGATTGTCTATCTCTTTGGTACAGAGAAAGTCTCTACCTTCAAACTCTCACTAAATATAATTCATATAATTCACAACCTTACTCTTGTCCTTTTTTTCTTTAACTCATAAGCCAACTATTGGTTAATTATTTAAGAAATACTCTTGTGTTTTTATTTGGGGAGTGTTTTGTTTGGTACCCTTTGGATAACGAGCTAGAGAAAAAGGCAAACTGTTAAACAACAGCTATCAAAAGCTGTCCTGTGCAGTATACAATGAGCACTAACTTTTTTTTTCTATCACTCTAAGGCATTTGAAGATAAGGAATGAGTAAGGAACCGTTACTGTAGAGCAGAGCTGCTCAGCAGGTCGGAAGTCTGATGGCCAGAGTGATAACAACTCTGGAGGCAGTGCAGGGTCTGCCTGCCTCTCAGTAACAATTTAGTTCATGACAACAGATTATGGTAGATATTCCAGTGGGTCCTTCACCCCAGAGTCCAGACTATTTCAGTGGAGAGGCGTAGAGCCCCACTGACCTCTCGTGAATTCGTGATTGGCTTGGTGGGCAGTCTTACATAAGTCCATTGCAGGCAGCCAGAGCGGCTGTACCATGACTGCCTTGACTATACCATGCCTAGAACACAGCATCTCACAGACTTTCTCCCTACCTTCCTGCTCTTACATGTTTCTGCCCCCTTTTCTCCAATGATCCCTGGGCCTTAGAGATAGTGATAAGTGATACGGATGTTCTGTTGAGGATTAAGCACCCAACTGTCAATTATTTGCAGCTCCTTGAACCTGGCTCCAGTCGATAGTTCTAAGCTCGTGGTCACACAGGTGGTCCTGGGTAAACTCGGTGGCTCCCAAAGCAGGAAAGAAACCAGTGTTTGAAAGAGAATTACAGGGTGGAGCGAAAGGTGGTGAGAGGCAGATTGGAGAGGGATGAGAGGGAGATTGGAGAGACTGGTGGGGAGGAATTACAGTAACCAGCATATGTGTGTATGAAATTGCCAACAAGTTCAAAAAAGGTTATAAAACTTTCTTAAAGATAATAGTGCCCTAGTATAGTCGAAACCCAACATTCACATGTTCCTATAAGGGAAGGACTGCTCCTTAACCATGTGAGTGTTTTGGTAGCTTAGCATTGCTAGAGCCCTATTACTATTTTTTTTTCTATTTCCATCTTGTCAACTCAGCCAAACTAAAGGGTAAAGGGTAATAAGGATATACTTGTGTTCATAAAGAACAAACTGAGGCTCCTGGCTCTGATTTGGAGTTGGCCTAAATCAATCAATCAATCAATCAATCAATCAATCAATAAAATTATTCAATAATCTTGACAGCTACTTATTGCTTTCTGCTATTTGCAGTATTATACTTTGGAGAAACCAGGTTCTGTGAAGTAAAGGCCACTTTGGACATCACTTACAACAGTGTGACATGCATTTATGTCTTAAGAACTGTTAAAATTAGAATGTAATCCTCCCAAAATTCACATATAGGAAGCTTATTCCCCATGAAATAGTATTGAGGAGTGGGGAGTTATTAGGTCACAAAAGTCCTTAGACACCCCAAAGGACCTTACATGCTCCTTCAACCATGTTAGGACACAGCAAATAAATAAATAAATAAATAAATAGGGAAAAAACTCATTTTATGAAGCACAAGGAACCTTGATTTTGGACCTCCCTCTCCAGGAGAACTATGAGTGAGACATTTTTGTCTATGTTTACCCATGTAAGGTATTTTGTTATAACAGCCCAAATGGACAAATTCCGCAGCCAACAAAAGAGTTGCATGTCAGTTGACCGTTTAAATCAAAGAGCCGTGGAGAAGAGCGTGGAAACCGCAATTTCAGTTTCATAGTTCATAGAATTCAACAAGGAACTGAGAAAGAGACAGTGGTTTAAGAATTTTGTTGCAGCACTCCCCCCCCCCCGAATTAAAAACCATAAAACGGCCGGGTGTGGTGGCGCATGCTGTAAGCCCAGCACTTGGGAGGCAGAGGCAGGCGGATTTCTGAGTTCGAGGCCAGCCTGGTCTACAGAGCGAGTTCCAGGACAGCCAGGACTACACAGAGAAGCCCTGTCTCGAAAAACAAAAACAAAAACAAAAAAAACCATAAAACGAATCAAAAAGTTTTCCCCACCCGCTACCAGAATTAAAAAAAACATGAAACAATCAAAAAGTTTCCCTCCCCCTCCTCCCTGCCAGAATTAAAAAAGCATAAAGTGAACAATCAAAAAGTTTGATTTAATTTCATCTGGAGAAAAAAGAAAAGTGTGTCTGTTTTCAAGATACCCCTGGTTTTATGAATAATTCAAGCTGTAAAGCTTCACATCTGAATGCGATGATGTATTTATAATTGCCCTCTTTGTAACCTCAGGCCCTATAAATATCAAGATTCCAAAGCTGAAGCAGTACTGGGAAGGTCAACTTCAGATATTGATAAAAATTTTAAAAGTTCTATGGCAAATCCCAACTGTGCTGATCAGCTTGACACAAACCCAGATACTGGGGAAGAGAGAAGCAGTTCAGTTGAGAAATGTCTCCATAGGACAGGCCTATAGGTTGATTGATGGTTGATGTGGAAAGGCCCAGCCCACATGTCTTAGTTAAGGTTTTATTGCTATAAAAACACCATGGCCAAGGAAACTTATATTGGGACAACATTTAATTGGGGCTGGCTTACAGGTTCAGAGGTTCAGTCCATTATCATCATGGCAGGAAGCATGGTGGAGTCCAGGCAGGCGTGGCACTAGAGGAGCTGAGAGTTCTCCATCCTTTTCTATGGAGAAGACTGGATTCCAGACAGCTAGGAGAAGGGTCTTAGAGCCCACCTCTACAGTGACACACAAGGTCATACCTCTTAAAATTGCCACTCCCTGGACCAAGCACATTCAAACCACCGCACTACTGTGGATGGTCCATCCCTGGGTAAATTGTCTAAGGTAGAGATGCAAGACAGTGTGCCGCACTTTCCTTGGATTCTTCCTCCCTTCCTGCCGTGAATTCCCTTAGTAATGGAGTTGTAACAAGAAATAAAGCCTTTTCTCCCCAAGTTGCTTTTGGTCATGGTTTTATCACAGCAATAGAAGAGTAACTGAGACACTAATACATTATCCAATTTGTTACTTATTAATTTGTTTGTTTGGCAGGAAGGCATGCATCAGGGAGCACATGTGAAAGGCAGCACGACTTTCGGGAGTGGATTTTCTTTCTACTGTGTAGCTTCCAGGGATTGAACTCAGGTTGCCAGGCTGAGACATCTTGCCAGCTCTAATCACCCTATTTCAAAAAGTATCACTTCATAATCTGTCTCTCCTACAAGCCCACCTACTCCCCACTTCCCATATTAATTTGAGGAATTCTATATGTTGTGTCTCTGAGGATTTCAATGCTATTTCTAAAGGATAAATTTTAGTCATAGTAACACTGCCATAGAAATGTGACTAAAGTCCGGGCGGTGGTGGCTCACACCTGTAATTCCAGCACTCTGGGAGGCAGAGGCAGGCGGATTTCTGAGTTCGAGGCCAGCCTGGTCTACAGAGTGAGTTCCAGGACAGCCAGAACTACACAGAGAAACCCTGTCTCGAAAAAAACCAAATCAAAAAAAAAAAAAAAGTGAATAAAAATGCCATAGTCTCAGCAAATGGTAACTATTTAAAATTCCAATTGTCTTACAAATGCCAATTTTACATTGTTTATTTGAAGCCAGATCCAAAGAAGGACACATTCTTGTAATACCAGCTGTCAGAAAGCTGAAGCAGGACTTGAGTAAAAAGCCAGATTGGGCTACATAACTTGAGTTCTACATATATAAAGAGAACACTGTCTCAAAACAACAAACAACAGAAATACCCAATTTAAGGACTGGGCATGTGGGTCAATGATAATATTGCTTGTGTAGCATTCCCAAAACCTTAAATTCCATACCCAGCACCCCATAAATCTAATTAAATCTGACAAATTTCAGTTGGCAGACAGGTGCTTAGTGATTTTTATCAATCTAGATTTTTCCTTTAAATCCTTTAAGTTTATTTGTTGAAAGAAAACCCATAGTTTCATAAAGTCTACATTTTATTACAACATCCTTAACATGTCTTTTTAAATGTTCCTCTGTGATCTTGTAATTCCTAATAGAGGCATTATCACTCTTTTATAGGGAAACTCAATTTAAACTCTTCATTATTTTGTGGTGTTTGTTTTGTTTTAAGACAGTCTCTCTATGGAACTTGCTGTATAGACCAAGCTGGCCTTAAACTCAGAGATCAGCACCCCCAGGTTACAAGCCCACCCCTTGCCTGGCCAGTGCAGAGGAGAGCAGACATTAAGTTTATGATATGATTAGCAGCACCAGTCAACTATGTTAAAATAACTTTCCAATTAGATACTTGCACATGTAATCCCTGCTTGCTGCTTACTATAAAGCCTTGCCTTGATAGATATTCGGGGCTTCACTACCACCAAAACCATCCTGCGTGATGGCAGTGAACTGGGGTGGCCCCGAACTAGCTCAAATAGAATAAAGACCCTGCTGTGAGTTGCATCAGATTGACTCCTGTCTGCTTTTGGTGGTGGTGGGGGGGGGAGACCACTAACATTTCTCTGGCACTACAGTACCATTGCCAGGGCCATGAACCTGTGGATAGTCAATTTCTAGGCCCTAGAGAGACCTTACTATCACTCTGTTTAGTGGACAAATTATTAATTAAACTTACTATTATACCTGTAGTTTAGTGCATCTCCCAGCTCTCAGCGGAGAATCTTCTTGCAGTAGGTGACAGTTAGCAAAGACTCACAACAGGTCAGGGTGTGGCGAGTCAGACACTGGAGGGTTTGACCCTAAATAGGACATCTATGTCACACAAACACACACACACACACACACACACACACACACACACACACAGAGAGAGAGAGAGAGAGAGAGAGAGAGAGAGAGAGAGAGTTTTCAATGCTCAGAACATGATTTTTCAGCAACCTGTGCCCATATTTCTGAGCTGTGTTTGATTATATTTAGAGTAAGCTCTCACATTCCTTTTCACATAATAGAGGCCAGACAACAATGGGATAATGAGTTCAGAAAGAGAATGTTAGTTAAGATCCCTATATTCATCAAATCTGCCTTGTGAAAATTAAAGATATTCTCATGTAAGAGTGGAAATTTTATTGCTTACAGAGCCTCCTCATAAGACATTCTTTGGTTTGGTTTTGTTTTGTTTTGTTTTGTTTTGTTTTGTTTGGAGACAGGGTTTCTCTGTATAGCCCTGGCTATTCTGGAACTCACTCTGTAGCCCAGGCTGGCCTCAAACTCAAAAATCCGCCTGCCTCTGCCTCCCAGAGTGCTGGGATTACAGGCGTGCGCCACCACCGCCCGGTTTAAGACATTCTTAAAAAAGAAAAATCCTCAGGTTGAAAGTCAGTGGCCTAGAAAGTAACTCACCCCTGGCCTCCACTAAAGAACACTGGTGAAGATAATCATTTAATTATAAAGCAGCATATAATTCAGCCATTTTAAAATTAACAGTAGGAGAGCCAGGCGTGGTGGCTCACGCCTTTAATCCCAGCACTTGGGAGGCAGAGGCAGGTGGATTTCTGAGTTCGAGGCCAGCCTGGTCTACAGAGTGAGTTCCAGGACAGCCAGAACTACACAGAGAAACCCTGTCTCGAAAAACCAAAAAATAAATAAATAAATAAATAAATAAATAAAAATTAACAGTAGGAAAAATATGATCCTTAAAATGTACTGTTCAATTTGTACCATACAAAAGTCACATCCATGTTGAAAATTTGTCAACCAGTTAACTGTTGAGGACATCGTGACTGGACAATCGAAATGCTATAGCTGTTATCAGACAGAGCCTGAAACCTACAGCACAGATTCCCTGCTTCCTGTGACCCGCCCACTGATGTACCTACCAATGTGACTACTAAATGCCTTGACATAAGACTTTTGTAATAAATTAAAGAATATACAAATAGGGCTGGAAAGATGGCTCAGCAGTTAAGAGCACTGACTGTTCTTCCAGAGGTCCTGAGTTCAATTCCCAGCAACCACATAGTGGATCTCAACCATCTGTAATGGGATTCAATGCATACTTTTCTGGTATGTCTGAAGACAGCTACAGTGTACTTACATATAATAAATAATATTTTTTAAAAAAAATTATATCAAACTTAACTCCTTTGCATCAACACCACACATCCACAAGGCGTGGGGGAACATCAAAGGAGAGAGTAGAAAGAGTGTAGGAGCCAGATAATGAGAAGGAGTGCTGTGAGATTCTTCTAGGCATGAAGACAGCTTCTTCAGGCTGTTACATGCATGGACTCACTAACTGGGATTACTCGTACATGGCTCAGTGAGTAAAAAAAAAAAATGCAGCATAAAGGCAACAGAAGCTACTGAGGTCTCAACCCTATCTGAGAGCTACTGACTACTGAATGCTGCTGGGAGATTGACTTTTCTTTGAGGGATAGCCGCTGGCAGGTTCCCTTGCCCCAGTGAATGACCTCATACCCATGCAAGTATCACAGCACTAATTGGACTCAAGGGATGGAAAAAAGGAAAGAGCACATGAACTTGAGAGCACAATATACTAGGGAGTGAGGGGAGCTGGAGAGGGTAGGGAGTGGGTGTAACTAATGCGTTTTATTCATCTGTGACATTTTCTTTCTTTCTTCCTTTCTTTCGTTTTTTTTTTTGTATTTTTACTTTGTTTTGCTTTGTTTTTGAGACAGTGTTTGTCTGTGTAGCCCTAGCTGTCCTGGAGCTCAATCTGTAGACCAAACTGGCCTTGAACTCAGAGATCTGACTGCCCCTGCCTTCCAAGAGCTGGGATTAAAGGTACATGCTACCACTGCCACGTTCATCTATGACATTTTCAAAGAATGCATATATATATATATGCATATGTATATATATAGACACATATATACATATATATGTGTCTATAGACATATATACAAATGTATACATCATATAAACATACACATATATACTTCTGAGAATCAAAAGACATAATCAACAGAGTGAAAAGCAACCTCTGAAATGACAAGGGGTTGTATTACTTTTCTGATGCTGTGATAAAACACTGACTTTTCACAACTCAGTCATCCTTGAGGGAAACTCAAGCAGGGAGGGAAGCAGAGACCATGCAGAAACAATGCCTACTGCCCTGTTCCCTCGTCAGGCTCAGCTACGTTTCTTACACACCCCAGGCCCAGCTGCCCAGGGAGATCAGTGCACACAACAGACTGGGCCTTCCTACTTGAGAGAGCAATAAAGAAAGTGCTCCACAGGCCAACCTGGTGGAGGCAATTTCTCATTGATGATTCTTCCTCCGAGGCGATTCTGGTTTATACCAAGTTGACATAAAACTAAGCAGCACAGGTGTGAATGTCTGGGAAAGAGAGGGTATTTCTAATGAAATAACAAATAATAAAGTAAAAAATCATTTAAATAGCTATTAAATTAGTTATTAGCTGAAATACCCAACAAAGGGAAGAGAGAACCTGTAGAGACTAAATCCAGTGGTTAGGCACAGTCCCCGGTTGAGAGATGGGGCCACCCACCCATCTCAAAAATATTAACACAGAATTGTTCCTGTCTAAAGGAAATGCAGGGACAAAGAGTGGAGCAGAGACTGAAGGAAAGGCCATCCAGAGATTGCCCTATCTAGGGCACACCAAACCCAGACACTATTGCTGATGCCAAGAAGTGCTTGCTGACAGGAGCCTGGTATGACTGTCTCCTGAGAGGTTCTGCCAGAGGTTGACCAATACAGATGAGGATGCTTGCAGCCAACCATCAGACTGAGTGCAGGAACCCCAATGGAGGACTTAGAAGAAGGAGTGAAGGAGCTGAAGGGGTTTGCAACCCCATAGGAAGAACAACAATGTCAACCAACCAGACAGCTCCCCACCCCCAGAGCTCCCAGGGACTAAACCACCAACCAAAGAGTACACATGGAGGGACCCATAGCTCCAGCTGCATATGTAGCAGAGGATTGCCTTATCTGGCATCAATGGGAGGAGAGGCCCTTGGTCCTGTGAAGGTTCGATGCCCCAGTGTAGGGAATGCCAGGGCAGTGAGGTGAGCGGGAGTGAATGGGTAAATGGGGGGGGTCTCTCATAGAAGCAGGGGATAGGGGAAGGGATAAGGAGTTTGTGGAGGGGAAACGAGGAAGGCAGATAACATCCCTAGTTGAGGTTCTCCCCTTTTAGGTGACTATAGATTGGGTCAAGTTGATGTAAAACTAACCAGCATAGGTGGACCCCTGCATCAGTTCCTGCCTCGAGATTCCTACCTTATTTGAGTTCCTGCCCCCACTTCCTTCAGTGATGGATTATGATGTAGAAGTGTAAGCTAAATAAAGCCTTTCCTCTTCAATTTGCTTTTGTGTTTCATCACAGCACCCCTTCTTTCACAATGTTCCCTGAGACATAGATGCAGGAGCTATGATGTAGATTATAAGAGTCAGAATACCAGAAAGTCTACTCTGAAACAGTCTCTCCTAACAAGACCAGAACGATGACAACATCAACAGACATGTTAATATGGAAGGAAGAAATTCTGTCAAGAGGTCCCACGCCTAGATAAAGAACTACAGGCAAATAGTGACAGCCGAGGGAGGGAGAATTAGCCTCTCACAAGAATGGGCCCCATTATTGGTTTGTCAGAAAAGAGTCATGAGCCCTGAAAGTATTACACACAAACAGCAAAAATGGACTCAATAGGTTGTAATTATATATCCTTATGCATACAAATACATATATCACATAAATGTATGTAGCAATTATAATGAAAAAAAGAGGCTATCAACTTGAGAGTGTGTGTGTGTGGGAGGGGGAACATGGTAGGGATTGGGTGGAGGGCACCTGGGAGTGGCTAAGAGAGAAAAGGGTGGAAGGAGAGAAATATAATTCCATATTTTCTATTTCAACTAATACACACACACACACACACACACACACACACACACACACACGGATTGGAGATTAAGCTCATTGGTAGAGGGCTTGCCTAGCAAGTGCAAGGCCCTGGATTTGGTCCTTTGCTCAGGGAGGGGAGAGGGATGTAAGATTGGTACATAGTGAGGAAAAAGTGAAAATGAAAACAAACAAAAAACCATGTAAGATGGGGCTGAAGTGATGCATCAGTGGTTAAGGATTTGAGTCCCAGCACCCATCTCAGGTGGCTCACAGCCTCCTGTAACCCCAGCTGCAAGGGATCTGACACCCTCTTCTGACCTCTGACCTCTAGAGACACCTGCTCACATGTGGTGTACACTCACACAGACACATGAATAAAAATTCATCTTATCTGAAAAGATGCTGTGGTGGTTAGTCTTGGTTTAATTAACAGAATTTCCAGGATATTTTAGTTCATCATACTTGTGGGTGTGATTGTGAAGGTGTTTACAGATACAGCTATATTAAAAAGGCTCTGTACTAGTCAATGGGTTAATTTCTTGACGTACTCATACTATGATAGCATCATTTGAAGAAAAAAAATACTATGTTATTTCACTTATATGAGCTAGCTGAAGTATTATAGGCAGATTTGCAGACACAGAAATAGAATGGTTGTTGCCAAAGCTTTGAGGAGTTAGAAATGGGGTTTGATATTCTGTGAGAATGAAGACATTCTGGAGAAAGAGCTGTAACATAGTGTGTTCGTTACAGTGATGGTCGTCGATGTGACCAAATATCAGCAAGAAACAGCTGAGAGAGGATTCGTTTGGGCTCGTGGCATAGGATATGCTCCATCGAGATAGGGAAGGTCTGATGAAGCTGCTTACTCACACCTGGGTGGATCAGGAAACAGACCTTGAGTTCTGATGATCAGATGGCCTTTCCTCTTCCTCTTCTTATACAACTGGGAAACCCAGCCTGTAGGATGGTGCATGCCACATCAGGATGTCTTCCCCTCTCAGTTAATCTATGGAAATGCCATCACAGACACAACAAAATTTTGGCTCACTAATTATATAGTCATTCTTTAATTCAATCAAGAGGATAACCTAAGTTAACCATCATGAGTTCACCCTTGTCATGTTTACTCCCCAACACACCTTCACACAATACCACACAACAATGTACAGTCAGTGTGTAACAGCCTCCAGGCCTTAGTAGGCCAGGAGACCTTAGCACAACTGACTCCATGATAGAAGCACCCTTCAGGCCATACATCTCAGCACATAGACAGCACCACCTGCCAAAACTAAAACAAAAACCTAATGCATCAAAGCTCATAGTTTGAGGAAAGTCTCTAAACGTAATACCATTGCTTTTTCTGTTCTATAGTTCTGCTTCTGGCTAATTGTTCTCCCTAACTGAGCTGTATAAACCCAGGACATGATTTTTTTTTGTACTATAAAGCTCACCCTGAGAAAGGCTTGGGGCTATACTGGGATCCAAACACACATTATTGTCCCCAGTGGGCTAATAAAGACTTTCTATTAGCTGAAACCCATGTCTGAGGAGTCTTCTCTGATGAACACCCCACAAAAAGTGTACAATAGCTAGCTCTGCTAAACTGAACATGGTTAAAATGGTATGTTTGGGGGCTGGAGATATTCAGTGACAGAGCACTTGCCTAGCCTGTCCTTAGACCCAAGCCCCAACATTGACAAGTCATGTTTTCTAATCAATAATTAGGAAATATCCATTCTTTTAAAAATAGATGCTGCATGTTATGCTCAACAAGTTTTAAAGTATATATAGCTGAGGCTTTATTATCTAACTATAATACAAAGTAAAATTCAAAATTCAAAAAAACATGGCTAAATCTTATCATTTGTAAACTTATAGACTCCACCAGGAGAAATACATACAGAGTCAAGGCTAAGCCACTGGGAAAACATACTGAAGCATGTTTTAGAGTTAGTCTTGATATTAAAACTAGTCTATCTGGTACTCCAAGAATCTGCTATTTGACTGGTATAGCTGATATTCTTTCAAAATCTTTTTGTTGTTGTTGTTACTGGATAGTCAAATCCCACCTGGCAGTTTCTGATAGGTAGAGACTAGATCATATGTCAGTACTTTTATTTTTTATTTTTTTAAATTGTTTTATTTATTTACATCCCAAATGTCTTCCTTCTCAGTCCCCCTTCCAACAGTTCTTCAACCCGATCCCCCTCCCCTTTGCCTCTTAGAGGGTGCTTCCCACCCCTCACCCACCAACCCATCCCTATTCAACCCCTCTCCTCATCCCTCTTCCCTAGAGTATCACGTCTCTACAGGATTAGGTGCATCCTCCTCCCCCACTGAAGCCAGACAAGGCTCTGCTACATATGTGCTGGGGACCTTGGACTAGCCTGTGTTTGCACTTTGGTTTGTGGTTTAGTCTCTGGGAGCTCCCAGGGGTCCTGGTTAGTTGACCCTGTTGGTCTTCCTATGGGGTTGCCATCCCCTTCATCTTCAATCCTTCCCCTAACTCTTCCATCCTCCACCCAATAGCTGGCTGTAAGTATCTCTGTCTCAGTCAGCTGCTGGTAGAACACCTCAGAGGATAGCCATGCTAGGTGTCTGTCTGCAAGTACAACGTGGCATCAGTAACAGTGTCAGGGGTTGGAACCCAATTGCTGGTGGGATTGCAAAGTGTTGAAACCACTCTGGAAATCAACCTGGTGGTTCCTCAGAAAACTGGAAATAGTTCTACCTGACAACCCAGCTATACCACTCCTGGGCATATACCCAAACGATGTCCCACCATATCACAAGGACACATGTTCCACTATGTTCATAGCAGACTTATTTGTATGTAATAGCCAGAAGAACAATCCAGAATAATGAATATAGAAAAATGGGGTTTGTTTACACAATCAAATATCATTTAGCAATTCCAAACAATGACACCATGAATTTTGCAGGCAAATGGTTGGAACTAGAAAATATCTTCCTCTGTAAGGTAACCCAGATCCAAAAGGACATGCATAGTATGCACTCACCATATTAATCAAAAAAAAAAAAAAAGAGTACCCATGATACAATCCACAGACCAGAAGACGTTTAACAAGAAGGAAGGCCCCAAGTGAGGATGGTTCAGCCTCACTGAGAAGGGGGAACAAAATGATCATGGGAGGCAGAGGAAGGGAGGGATCTGGGTGGGAGAGGGGAAAGGGAGGGAAAAGAGGGGGCAGGATCAGGTATGGGGGGGGAACAGGAGAAAAGGCCAGAAAGCCAGGAGGATGAATGGAAATATTGGGGTGGGGTGGGGGCAGGGGTCAAGAGGAATCTCTGGAAAGTCCCAGAGACCTGGGCTGTGAGAGGTTCCCAGGACTCAATGGGGATGACCTTAGCCAAAATGCCCAACAATGGTGAGATGGAACCTGAAGAGACCACCTCCAATAGATAGAAAGGGCCCCCAGTGGAGGGACATGGTCACCAACCTACCTTCAAAAAATTTGACCCAGACTTGTTCCTGTCTAAAATAAATGCTGGGACAAAAAAAAAAAAATGGGGGGAGCAGAGGTTGAAGGAAAATCAGTACCTTTATTATCTGTGATAAATTACCCTAATAAAAGCAACTTAGGGGAAACATAGGGGTTTTTTTGCTTTAAACTTCCAGTAGGACAAAGTTCATCATGTTAGCCACTGTGAGATGTAGGCAGAGTGGTAAGAGCAGGAAGCTGACTGGTCACGTTTCATCCACACTCAGGAAGCAGAGACATAGGACATGGAGACAGACTGCAAAGCCTCAAGACCCAGCCCCAGTGACTCACTTCTTCCCATTTTGCTCCATACCTAAAGATTCCACGATTTTCCCAAATAGCACCACCATCAGCTGGGACCAAGTGTCAACACTGAAGCCCAAGGAGGACAGCTATAATAATGGATACTCTGCCCCTACTATACAAACCAATATTTGTAAGATTAGAAGTTTAACAATTTTGTATAAGGTCTGAATGCACCAGATCTGATCTGATCTCAAAAGCTAATCAGGGTCAGACCTGAGTAGTACCTATTTATGAAAAATTTTCCAGATAGGTAAAGTATTTATTATATAGAGTGGACAAAATGCATGACAAATACCATGGTAATTACCACATATAACTGATTTTCAAGTTGGCTATATAATCAATGAAATAAATTGATTAGTAAGATTTTAGAATAAATAAACTAAGATTATTAAGATTTTAGAAACATGAGAGAAAAAGAGAAAGAGAGAAGGAAAATGGATTTCAAAACTCTCCTAGGGACAAGGGGAAACATGGAGATGCCCTGTTTCCTCTATGGACCCTACTGGAGATATTCTTAGTACTGGTTACAAGTGCTCTTCCCTCTCTATGTATTGCTTGTCTTTGGTGCATCAATTTGTCCATGTGTCAATTTGTGTCTGTCCTTGTTTCATTGTTTGAATGATTGTTGTTCTATATTTCATCTTACAAAGAAAAATTGGTAAAAAAAACTATCTGCTGGTGGTCCATCTCTTGATCCAGTCTCAGTTTACACAGTGGAGGCTGATTTAAGCTGCCCTGCATTTAGCCAGGAGTCAAGCACAGCTAGAGAAAAGCTGTTTTTTAAAGGACCAGCAGCTTCTCAAGTTCTAGGGCAAGTAGGCTGATTGTTATTTCTCCTAGAGAAATCTCTACAATTGTAATTATTAGGTACAAAGTACTTTTTCTCTTGAAATTACAGATAGAAAAAAATTATTTGGTTTACATTTATAAGATTTATATAGTCACTTCCTTTTTGTTTCTGATTAGTCTTAAAGGTATAAATATAGCCGGGCAGTGGTGGCGCACGCCTGTAATCCCAGCACTCTGGGAGGCAGAGGCAGGCAGATTTCTGAGTTTAAGGCCAGCCTGGTCTACAGAGTGAGTTCCAGGACAGCCAGGGCTAAACAGAGAAACCCTGTCTCAAAAAAACCAAATAAAAAATTTTAAAAAAAAGGTATAAATATGTTTTACATATCTTGAGTATAGAGTATTGGCTTATAAGTTATTGTGCATGATTAAAAATTATTGCATTGATACAAAAAATAGTTTAGAGTATCTTAAACGACAGCACATGGCATGACCCAACCCAGGAGAAACAGGCCTCTAAAGATACTTCTAAATTGGCATAATATTTTATATTATTTTTATCCTAGAAATTAGACTTATAAGGGATAAGATTTAAAGCAATGTCTCTTTAATGAGATATTTTAAGTTGTACTGTCATGCATTCAAACATAAGAATTTGCAGACAAACTCTATAATGTGAAAGTAATGTGCTTACCAGTAATTTTAAAGAGAATAGATCATTTAAAATTGGGTTTTGCTTTCCAAAGTTATAGTTATGCTCTAATATTACAAGAGAAAATTAAGAATTACGGTTAACAACTGCCAATATACACCATTGACCACAGTTTGCAGTCTGATTGAAGGTTCAGATTATTAACTCACCCATGTTTTATAACTAAAATAATTTCAAAAAAATGATAAAAGTTAAAAACAGCTGTGGCCAGCATAGACCTGTTGCCACTTTTTCACAAGCTTTATTAGATACAGTGATAAAAGCGAAATTTAGTACCCCAAGATTAAAAAGGAAATCTCAATGGGAATTTATTTGCTATCAAACAGGTTACTTTTAAACTGTTTCAAAAATGTATAGATAAGACTACTAAAAACAGCTAGTAAAATTTTTGTGAGAACCCTCAAATTATAGGTTCCTTTTGTTATTTGACCCTCATACAATGGGGTCTGGTTACAGGCTACTGCTCTACAGGACAGGTGGGTATTGGGCCTGGCCTTTGACAATAGGCTCAGGTTAGAAAATAATTTACATCTGAATAAATACAAAGCTCAGAGCTGCCTCAGTGGAGGCTTATGAGGCACTGCTTTTATCTTGCAATTCCCACCTAGGAAGTTTCAGGCCAAAAACAACATTATTGACAGATCGATCCAGGTGTGGTTCAAAATACAGTTCAAACTTAAGATCTGTAAAAGGTTAACAAGGCTATAGAAAACTTATAAAGGCATTAAAATGTGGCCTGCCTACTCCATACAAAATTATTATGTGTTCAGAAGGTTGTTTTTGCTTTACATCCTGATAATTGTAAAACATTTATTGGCTAAGACATTGCTCTAAGCTTACCACAGGAGGACTTAAACCTCTGTCCTCAAGGTGGGTGCAAATTAACGGGCAAAAAGCAAATAACTTTACAGATAGTAGAGAAGGCTACTATGATCAGTTGTTTATGTTATGTGTTCACAGCCATTCCTTGGCAATGGGAGCATTCATGTCGAGTCACCCTCTTCCATTTCCAAGTAAAGTTTTAACATCCTTCTCTAAAGCTATTGGTGTGTTGATAAAAATTATTAAATAAAATCATAAAAAAAATTTAAAAATGTCTTAAAAACCTGATGAAACATTTGTTCCTTGTTTCAGTCAGCTATCAAAGTGGTCATGACAGAATATTGATACTTGGTCTATTACATGACAAGCCTTTTAGACAAAATTGATAATTATTATCCAAAAGACAAGTTATTAATTAAAAATGGTTTATGCTTTATTAAAAATAATAATAGGAGTTAGTTAGATAAAACTTTATTTTTTGGTTCCTGTCTTGTGCTTAACAATGCTTCCTTGAATACTAAACCATATGTTTTAGCCCCATTCTTTTCTATAGTTTAAAAAGTCTCTAGTAAAGAGAAAAAAGACAAAAAATTAAGTTGTTCTAACAAATTGTGTATATTGACAATTTGCTGAGAGTATAAAGATGCTACTATGGTTATAAAAATTCCTAAGATTGTGCCTATGCCTCTAAATAATAAAGGAGGACTCCCTGTCACCTTATATCGCCATAAGAGAGACTGCGACATTAGTGCCACACCTGGTTAAAGAAGGGGCTGGGTTCCTGGCACTAGGGCTTTTGGCTTGTGCAGCAGCATCGGAATTGTTCCTTCTAAACCATATATACAAACAACAAAACCAGTCCAGAGCAGTAGCTAAACAAGTGCTTATGTCTTTGACACAGGATAATATATCTGCTCAAATTTGGCTCAGCCTGTATCAAAAATAGTCTATGACGGGCAACTCCTTTACAGTCCCCACTAACCTAAGACAGGGGCTCTGGGACTGACAGAGATTCCCAAAGGCAAATAATGAAAGTTGGACAAAAGGTGACATAAGACAGACGCTATTCCTTTTTATAAAATAAAAAAAGGGGGACATGTTGGGCAATGGTGAGCTTAGCTCAATGCCCCCAGCTGAGCTGTTTGCACAGGTTTCCTGAGAGCGGAACATCCTCCGGCTTAGCTTGATTCCTGCTTTCCCACCCAAAGTGGTAGGGACTTCCCAGGTGCCTGACCTATGGCTATGACTGTTTTTTCCTGTTGTTTTTCCTGGCCTCTAGTATATATTGCTGGTCCCTCAATAAATCCTTGACATACTCCTTACTGAATGACCCAAGTCTGTGTCTTCTGTCAATCCCCCAGGCCTACCCCCGATATTTGACATCATGACAACGCGGGTGCTGTCAGATTACAACTGTTACTTGTACAAATATGGACTTTTAGATCCAACTATATTTCATGCAATGTATATCAGTAACCTCATATTTATCTACTTGTTTTAATAAGTGCTTTTAAAACATAAACATATGCAGATTTCCTGGATCAATATAACTTGATCAATAATAAAATCCCAAATGTTGTTTTGCATGAGTACTTAAAATAAAATTCCTTTCTGAATTAACCATCTAGAACAGCAAATCATTATTGCTAAGAAAAGAAATATAATGCATCCTACTTACTTTAAAATAAATTAGCCAGTACATGAGAAATCAAAAATGTTTTTTAACTTTATGTATATGGGTATTTTGCCTACATGTATGACTATGCACTACACACACACACACACACACACACACACACACACACACACACGTTGTCAGTTACCACGCGGGTGCTGTGAATCTAACCGGGATGCCTGAAAGAGCAGCCAGTGCTCTTAACTGCTAAGCATTTCTCAGGCCCCAAACATAAAATTTAAGTGATAAAAGTACATATGAAAAAAATTAAAATAGTAAAATGCAAATATGATTTTTTTAAAAAAGCTATGATGAAAATTGTCACCGAAATACACAAATGTCCTCAGACAGGATTCTGCTACTTTCTCCCTAGTACAATGACCGAGCTTAAGGAAGGTGTCTTGGGTCTTGGGTGTTGCCTGCTTTGTTAGATTTCTATCATACACCATTTTAGAAGGTGTTATTGCAGGGTAACAGGCCTGCCCCTGGCCTGTCCCAAAACCTGAGACTTGGAAACCCCTGGCTTAGTGACTCAGCATTAATGGCCAAGCAATACTTCCAGCACAGTGTACTTTTCCACTAGCTCACTACGCATGCTCTGAAGACCCTACAAAAGCCTGCCCCTCAGCCTACCCCGCTGCCTTCTCTCTTCCAGTTCAGAGGCAGCCACAATTCTGTGTCTCACCCCAATAAATCTCCTGTGTGAGGTTTGTTGCATAGTATGACTTTATGATAGTCCTTGGCTCCCAACTGCCCAGATGCCTTTGTGCTGGAAAACCCCTTTCAACTATGTTTGTGCTGCCAGAGATCACGGGTACAGCATGTGTAGACTTGCTTCAGAATGATGATCCATGGATGTTATGATTGTTAGTCTGAAACATGTGAGTCAGAGAGGGAATGAATATCCCAGGTCCAATTTGGCCCCAATATCTAGAATATCTTTCATGGTAACCCAAGACATGAAATTTAAAAACTTGATACAGAAGAGTAACTGGATAGGAAGGAGCTAGAAAACACAGAGCAGAGCCACCAGGAAAAGGAAGTCCTTTACATCTGTACTCATTGCTTCCCAGGACTCCCCTGTGCATCGTTCTGGAAAACACCTCTCCCTGCTCTTTCCCCAGGAGCCCTGGGCATTGTATGTGAATCACTGTCTGCCGTTAGCACAGACATTACTTAGTAACTGTTCAACAGTGTGAAGAAACTATCCTGGTTCGGAGAGTTATTAGATTCCTGAGATTACTTAATTACTCCCTAATTGTATGGCATGTTCTTTCAAGTCATAGTATTTTCAACTTGAACTGTCTCCTCTAGGAGGGAAGAGGTGACTCATCAGCCTCCTGCGGTAAGCAGGTGGTAAACACAAGGTCACATGTTCAGAAGAACAAAAACTAGGAAGACTCTTGACACATGAGGACACTAGTGCCATTGTTACATCTTTGGTCTGTCATAGGCTCCTTTTATGGGTTGAATAGGCTCTGTGTGTGTGTGTGTGTGTGTGTGTGTGTGTGTGTGTGTGAGAGAGAGAGAGAGAGAGAGAGAGAGAGAGAGAGAGTGGCATCATCCCAGGAAAAGTCTGTCAAGCAACACTAATGTTCAATAAGATTTTTAGAAAACAAACAAACGTTTTTATTAGTTCTTTAGAGAATTTCACACAATATATTTTTTGAGAGTATAATACAATCACAATATTTCTCTCTTCACCTTTCTCCCTCCAAACCCACCATATGCCCCTTCCTCCTCTCCTTCTAACTATGACATCTTTTGTCATAAATTGTTATTGCATAAATCACGTATGCATTCCTAAATACAACCAGCTCAGTTCATATAATGTTATTTGTTTGTTTGTTTGTTTGTTTATATGAGTACACTGTAGCTATCTTCAGGAGGCATTGGATCTCATTAGAGATGGTTGTGAGCCATCATGTGGTTGCTGGGAATGGAACTCAGGACCTCTAGAAGAGCAGTCAGTGCTCTTAACCACTGAGCCGTGTCTCCAGCCCCATATAATGTTATTTGTATGTACGTTTTCAGGGCTGACCATTTGGCATTGGACAGCCAACTGTTGTGCTCTTCCTGGTGAAGATTACCTATCCTGATCCTGACTTTATTCTTGTTCTTTGTGGAAAGTTGAAGCCTCATGGGCTTTTCCTTGTCAAACCTGCTGTGTCATTCTTGTTCAGCGATATTTTGGGATAGTCATATAGGTAAGGCTTTCTGGTTGTAGTGTCTGGCATTAGGAGACAAAATTGCACAGCAAATTTCCTGATCCTCTGGCTCATACTGTCTTTCCACCTACTCTTCTGAAATGTTCCCCAAGCCTTAGGTTTGAGAGTGTTTTGTAGATATATTTGCTGGGTCTGGGCTTCACAACTCTGCATTTTGTTGGTTTTGGTTTTCTGTTGTTCCATCTGTTTCCTTGATAAAGTCTACACTATCTGTGGGTAAAAGAACAAATGTTTACATGTTATTGTTAGGTATTATTTGCTGGTTTAGCAAATTTGTGCTTGTAGGTTCTCCTTCAATAACTATGAGATTGGAACTCAGTGGTTAGCTAGTTTCCAGTACCAGGAATGGTCTACCTCTTGTCCGGCAGGTGTTAAGTTCAATTAGAGAGCTATTTAGTTACCACCAAGGTATGTATGCCAGTACCTCACCCTTCAGGTTATCATGCCATGATGGTCATGGATGTGGCTCAGGGGCACCATGTTTAGAGAGGAACATTGGTTGCTTTCCTCCTTCAGAATTATGGTACACGCTAGTGTCATTCCTAAGAAGGGGACAGCTCAGAGAGTTCCAGTTCAGGGAGTCTCTGGGCCCTGTCTCTGATATGCATGATGTCTTCACCATGGGTTTGGGGGGTGGGCTATATGTTTTGGAAGTCTTTTGGATAGCTCTAGCCAACAACTCAAAAGATGCCTGGTATATTTTTTTTCCAGATGGTTTTTGGCTAATGGAATGACCACTGTCAGCCCATATGAGAGAAGATCATTAAAACTATGTATTTATATACAGAATTATGTTAATTATGGTATTTTCTTATGCCAGTAGTTAATATTATGTCTCCTTATGGCTTTTTTCAGACATCCTCATTGTGAGTTTTACCTCTTCCCTCCTTCTTTTATATTTACCTCATTCCTCTACTTCCTAGAGAGCCCTTATTTATTTCCCCTATAAGATCACTTGTCTTACAATATGTTTTGATCATGTTCTTCCTTCTCCTGAACCTCTCCCACCTCCCTATCCATATAACTGTTTTCTGTGTGTCTGTGTCTCTCTGCCATCATCTCTCTCCATCTCTCTGCCTCTATTTCCCCCACTCCAGTTCCTGGATTCCACTGGACTCTCTCTTCTCAGTCCAGTTCCTGTTGGCCAACTGTTTCCAAGCCTGGCTCCTGTCCAAGAGTGTGCCCAATATATAGGTACCAGACCATTAAAGAAAACTAGCGAGCCGGGTGGTGGTGGCGCACTCCTTTAATCCCAGCACTGGGGAGGCAGAGGCAGATGGATCTCTGAGTTTAAGGCCAGCCTGGTCTACAGAGTGAGTTCCAGGTGAAAAACCAAAAAAAAAAGAAAGAAAGAAAGAAAGAAAGAAAGAAAGAAAGAAAGAAAGAAAGAAAGAAGAGAAAAGAAAAAAGAAAAAGAAAGAAAGAAAGAAAGAAAAGAAAAGAAAAGAAAAGAAAAGAAAAGAAAAGAAAAGAAAAGAAAAGAAAAAGTAAAAAGAAAACTAGCTTCCCCTGTTCCAGTAGCAATCAAATGCCAATAGCTCTTCAGCTAGAAGTGGGATTTAATGCACATCATCCCTTCTGCGTGATGGAATTTCATTGGCTGGATCTTGGACAGGTCTTATGAATGTTGTTAAAACCACTGCAAATATGTATGCACAGCAGCCCTATTGTATTTGGGTACCACTATTTTCTTGAGGCCTTCTTCCACCTCTGGCTCTTTCAGTCTTTCTGCACCTAAGCCTTCATAGGAGGAATATCTCATTTAGATCTGAGTAGTCTGAAGCCTTTGATTCCTTGCACACTGACCTATTTTGGGTCTGTGTTGATCACCAAATACAGCCAGAAGAAGCTTCTCTGATGAGAGTTGAGTGGTATACTGACCATTTTTCACCTTTTTTGCCCCAAGGTGGTACCTATCATTGATGGCTAGGTGTGCTACTTGGAGGCAGCAAAAAAAAAAAAAAAAAAAAAAAAAAAAAAGATGAATTTTTTTAAAATTTAATTTTGGGCTGGAGAGATAGCTCAGTGGTTAAGAGCACTGACTGCTCTTCCGAAGGTCCTGAGTTCAAATCCCAGCAACCACATGGTGGCTCACAGCCATCCACAACAAGATCTGATGCCCTCTTCTGGGGCATCTGACGACAGCTACAGTGTACTTACATATAATTAATAAATAAATCTTTTAAAAAATTTAATTTTATATATGTGTATACAGTAGACTTTGCATGTTTTCTTCCCTCCCCTGGAGAAAAATGACTCATTTTCTCTCAACCATCATAAAAAGTCTGTGGCCATTCATCTAGGAATGGGCTCTTATGAGATTCTTTCATCTACAGTATCAACTGATATGGCCACTGTTCGGCCATGTTGTAGAGAGTCTAGAGGTACAATGTCCCTGTCATATACAGATGAGAATATCCTATAACAGACATCTTTCCTGGTTCTCTGTCTCTATAATCTTCCCACCCCTCTTTCACAATGTCACCTGAGTCTTGGGAGTAAAGGTTGTACTATAGAAATATCAACTGGAGATGGGCACCCCTTGGTCTGTTCTTTGCATTTTGACCAGTTGTGGCTTCCTATAATGGTCTCCATCTGTTGCAAAAGAAGCTTCTTTGAAGAAGGGTGAGAGCTACACTTATCTGTAGATAAAGGGATACGTATTTAGAATGTAGTTTAGAAATTTTACTGGTTTAGAGAAGAGACAGTAGGATTCTCTTCTAGGGTCCTTGGCCTAACCAGTCCTGGGTAGTAGTCTAGATTCACAGTACCTGACGTGAATTCCCGCCTATTGAGTGGGCCTTCTGTCCTCCTCTGCTTTATCCTCACACCATGATGCTCTATTCTCTGCTTGATTCACTCTACTGGTGAGACTTTCCCTTGAGTTTTCTATTTGAGTTATTGGACTTTATATTTTTATTTTTATTTCAGCTTGAGTCCACTTCAGTATTTCTGTCTATTGAATTCTATTTTAAAGTCATGGATTGTCTTTGACATTTCCATCAGTCTTGTGTTTGTGTTGTCTTGGGTTGTCTCAACTGTTTATTCTAAGTGCATTAAGATGTTTCCTTGTAGCCGGGCGGTGGTGGCGCACGTCTATAATCCAAGCACTTGGGAGGCAGAGGCAGGCGGATTTCTGAGTTCGAGGCAAGCCTGGTCTACAGAGTGAGTTCCAGGACAGCTGGAGCTACACAGAGAAACCCTGTCTCGAAAAACAAACAAACAAACAAAAAAACAACAACAACAACAACAACAACAAAAAGATGTTTCCTTGTGTCTTTCTTAAATTCTTTGAATTCTTTGATGAAGTTTATAATTGTTCCTTTAAATTCTGACCCTAGGGTTTTATCTAGGTGATTCACATTGGCAAGCATTCCTATAGGACTTATGAATTTGGTGGGAAAAATGCTGCCTCTATCTTTTATATTGTTTTTATTTTTGTAATAATATTTGGGGGTATGGAATTTTTATTAGTTTTGTGTCTGATATGTACAAAGCAGATTGGGGCAGAACACAGGATATGCTGGCATGGTTGAGCCTAATGTTCTATATAGCTTAGGTAGAATGAATTCAAGTGGAGAGAAAAGGCTGGGCTGACATGCAGCATATGCATCCTGGTCAATGTCTGGAGTTTTGGGAATAGATCTGAGGTTTGGGGAGAACATGAATGGGAGGATCTAATGGACTCAACCAGCTAGACCCTGACACATGGAATTCAGGACCTGAATGGACAGAGAAGTTGAATATAGTGCATGAGGAACCTGTAGGTTGAAAATGGATGGGGCAGATCTGGGCCTGAGCCTGGAGGGTGTGGGACATATCAGCAGGGCTGTCTAGGCCAGGCTAGGCAAGGCTGGGCCACTAGATGTAGAATACGGACTATATCTGAAGGGTTGATAGGGTGGGAGGAAAAAAGAACGAGTCAGACTCACCCAGCTAGAACCTGACACAAGATACCCAGGGTCTGGCTAGGCAAAGAGATTGGATGTGATGTGTGAAGGGTGTGTAGTTGTGGGTGCAAACTTTTTATAACTCCACAGATAAGGTTTTAATAAAGTGGAGAATTCATAAATAAGGAATAAGAAATAAGAAAGCAGGCTGGAGAGATGGCTCAGCAGTTAAGAGCACTGACTGTTCTTCCAGAGGTCCTGGGTCAATTCCCAGCAGCCACATGGTGGCTCACAACCATCTGTAATGATATCTGACACCTTCTTCTGGTGTGTGTGACGACAGCCATAGTGTACTCATATACATAAAATAAATAAATCTTTCAAAAAACAACAGCACCCAGAAGTGGGAAGTGGGAAGATTGGGGGGTTTAAGGTCATCTTTACCAATATAGTGAGTTCCAGGACAGTCTGGGATGTATCAAATCCTATCTGAACAAGAAAAAAAATATAAAAATTAAAAGGAAATATTGGGGACTGGAAAAATTGTTCACTGGATAAGAGTGCATCCTGTTGTTCTGGAGGATGTGGATTTAATACCCAACACCTACATCGGATGGCTCACAATTGCCTGTAACTCCAGGTCCAGGCGGCATGACGCTCTCTCCTTATCCCTGAACTCATGACTGCCTAGACTGCCTAGGGTCACCACCAAAACTTCCTTTTCTTTTTAAAGATTTATTTATTTATTATATGTTAATTACACTGTAGCTGTCTTCAGACACACCAGAAGAGGGCATCAGATGGTTGTGAGCCACCATGTGGGTGCTGGGATTTGAACTCAGGACCTTCAGAAGGGCAGTCGGTGCTCTTACCTGCTGAGCCATCTCTCCAGCCCCTGAAAAAAAAGGCCTAAACGCTATCCAGGGTCAATCTATATTATTTCTTAGAATTGCATGTAAATCAATAATTGATGTTAATTAAATATTAACCAAACTCCTCCTCCCTGTGCTGTGTATAATAATATAATTCTGGACGTTTGAATAGTTGGTGCTACCCCAGCACAGCAAGGATAGCCCAACTGATTCTGACTTTTCTGTGCATGCGCCTGTATAAGATCAACAATGGCGGTCTCTTAAAAAATAATTCTACAACTCATAGCCAGGATATTAGTGTTGACACAATCATGAAGCCACAGAACATTCACTTACTAGAAAGGCCCCCCTGAGTTATTCTTTTATAGTCTTCTGCACTGCCCTCCTGTCTTTTAAGTCCCCAGGAACCACTGCTAATCAGACTAGGTAGATTGTAGTATTTTGTCAGACATGGGATTTGGAAGCTATTTTATCTCACTCTATGGTTTGTCTCTTCATCTAGTTGATGAAAGGGCTACCAGGTTTTAATTTTGATAAAGTTAAATGTATCAACCTCTCATTTTATGGATCTTGTTTGGTGTCAAATATAAAAACTCTTTGCTTGGTCCTAGATTAAACATTTTTCACATTGTTTTAATTAGAAATTTATTCTATACAGTTTTAGGGATTATCATACTTTCAATTTTGAAGGAGTGAATTTATTGTGTACATAACTAGTACATAACAAAGTAAAAAAAAAACAAAAATAGCAAGAGAGATGGAAAGAACATGAATGGAAAATATCAAACCAGGCATTTAGCATATGCACTAAAAATAGACTGGGGAGGTCCATTTAAGACAAACAACTGCAATTTTCTAATATTGAGAGTCTCAGGGAAAAGCAAAGTGCTTCCTAGGGTCTTCACCAAGGTAGAAGAATAAATAACGGTAAGATGGTGATGACATCAACTTATGGGCTTGCAGATACCCACAGAAACCAAGCAGAATATTTCAGTGGGTAGCCCCACACCCATGCACATATGGGCAGCACTAGTTGGACTTAGTGAGTTATTAAAAAAAAAGCATGGGGGCTGGAGAGATGGCTCAGTGGTTAAGAGCATTGGCTGCTCTTCCAGAGGTCATGAGTTCAATTCCCAGCAACCACATGTTGGCTCACAACCATCTGTCATGGGATCTGATGCCCTCTTCTGGTGTGTCAGCAACAGTGTGCTCATATACATAAAATAAATAAATAAATCTAAAAACAAAACAAAACAAACAAACCATGAAGTCTGGAGGAGGCATGTTAAGGGGATATGGGGAGCTAGAGGAGGGAGAGATAAGAGATATACATGTTCATATTCCATTATATAAATGCATGAAAGTCTTAGGAATAAAACAAAATGTAAAAGAGTAATATTAAAACCTGCAAAGGAGAGAGAGAAAGGAGAGAGAGAGAGAGAGAGAGAGAGAGAGAGAGAGAGAGAGAGAGAGAGACAGAGAGAGAGACAGAGAGAGACAGAGAGAGACAGAGAGAGAGACAGAGAGAGAGACAGAGAGAGACAGAGAGAGACAGAGAGACAGAGACAGAGACAGAGACAGACAGAGAGATAGTGTTAAGGAAGCTATTGGGAGTTCTCAAAAGAGGGAGACCTTGGACAGGGAAATGTTCCCTTTAGTGAGGCTTCCATGTAAAAGAATAAATAGCAACAGATAGAGATGATGACATCAAGATAGGTGCTTATACTATCCTGTGGAAACTGACTAGGGAAGCGGAAGCAGTCACCTGGGATTCACAGTTAGACTTTCTACTCATGGATTAATCTCCCATGGCTCAACTTCTGCCTTCTCTTTCTCACCATAGGCATTTTTATACCATGAGACAAACAGTTGTAACCGCTGTCGGAAATGGTTTACTTTCTCACTATTCTCAGGGATATGATGTTGTACTTTTGGCGTGCTTCATTATGGTCTTCCATCCTTGTCAGAGAGCTAGAGAAGCGATCCTATTCCCACATCAGCAGTGATGGAGAACACTTTGAGACAGGCTTGCTTAGGTCCAAAATGAGGGTCATAGGAAGCAATCCTGCCTCCATAGCCAGCTTCTTAAACAACATATGACAATTTACCAATATAACATACATTACAAATTATATAGCTTTTCATTTTATTATTAGAAACATCATCCATTTAAACTACATTGTTGTACAAAGTATAAGACTTGAGGCCAAGCTCATTTTCCTGTCTTTGTATAGCTAATTTTTGCTAGTACCATTTACTGAAAACAATGTCTTACCTCTTTCAAATTTTATACTTTTGTTTCATGTAAGTTGAAGATATTTATATGAAGGTCTATTTCTGGGCATCAATATTTCTTACACCACCACCGCTATGTGTTCTTTAGTATCAACGTTGTATAATATATCTTTAAATTAGGTAAACAGAGCCATGCCATTTTCTTCAAATATATTTAATTATTTTGTTATGCGTATTAGTGTTTTGCCTTCACTATACATGTGTACCATTGTTATGCTTGGTGCCCACAGAAATCAAAGAAGTCATCAGGTTTCCTGGAACTAGAGTTTACCGGTGGTTTGTGAGCCACCATGTAGGTGCTGGGAAGACCCAGGTCCTTAGCAAAAGCAGATCTTAACCAACTCTCTCAAGATTGTTTTTGATGGTCTGAATTCTTAAATTTACATATAACCTTTAGAACAATCTTACCTATGTCTATATTTGGGGGGGGTTGAGACAGGGTTTTTCTGTGTAGTCCTGGCTGTCCTGGAGCTCACTCTGTAGACCAGGCTGGCCTCGAACTCAGAAATCCGCCTGCCTCTGCCTCCCAAGTGCTGGGATTACAGGCGTGCGCCACCACGCCTGGCGTCTATTTTATCTTAATATAAAAAGATACATTTCTTATTATATCTCAGTATAATAAGGATTATGCAGTAGCTTGTGTACTCATGCTAATTAGGTTATCCAAAAACCCAGTGTCCCACATGTAGACTAAAGGAAGCCTGCCCCCAACTGACTGTTTTCTGGGAAATAAAGTTGCCAGTAGCTAATGGGGGGGGGGAGGGACGGTGCCGGTAAGGAGACAGAGGTGGGACTTTCAGGATTTCCCCCACAAGAAATGCAAGAAAGGGGCAAGTGGAGTCCCCCAGGAGAAGGGCAAAGGATGGAGCATGCCAGGAAGGAGAAGGAGGGTGAGATGGCCAACATGTAGGTGCAAAGGGAAAGCAGCCCTAAGAAGGGCTGCCCGATGGACAGCAAAGATAAAATACAGATGTAGTAAGTGTTTATTCAGAGATATCAGAGGGGCTAGCGTGTGTTAGTCACGTGAGGCTCAGGAGTGGCCCAGCCATTGAGCCAGCTAAGGCATAGTAAAATATAAAGGGTGTGTGTGTGTGTGTGTGTGTGTGTGTGTCCATCTGGGATCCAGAACATTGGGGTGGGTGGGCGAGGAGCAGTGTGTGCATTCTCCGGTAGTTTAGAACTCTTTAACTATTTACTGCAATATATACTTGGTATCATAAGTCTTTTTTTCTATGAACATGGTACTTCTGTCCAGTTATTCAAGTCTTCTTTACTTAGTATTGTTTAATGTTTATCATAAAAGTCCACATGTATGTTTTACTAGATTTATAACTAGACTTTGTTACTTCTAAGTAACTACACACTTTAATGCATTTTCAATTATTTTGTCAATCAGTGTTCATAGCTCATATATAGAACTAAAGTTGATTTTTATGGGTTTACTTTGTATCTTTTCAGCTACTTCTCCAGCACGATGTCTGTCTGTGAGCTGCCATGGCGCCTACCATGAGAACAGTGGAATAAACCTCCGAAACTATAAACAAGCCCCAATCAAATGCTGTCTAGTTATGGTGTCCCTTCACAACAAATAGAACGCAAAGTAAAGTAGATGCCTTATTAATAGCCATGGAAATTCTAAGTAGGCAGCCCGGTGTGAACATCTTGAATTCTCAAGTCTGAGACAGAAGCAGGAATTAGTGTATGGCGCACATAAAGAAAACATTTTCTGCCATAATGTGGCACAAGACTGAAGGACATCACGAAAGAATGCTGTGCAGAGGAGAGAGCAAGGCATGCTGTGACTGTCCCCTTACTGGGAGGTCGAGGGGAGGAGATGACCCAGCCGAGGAAGGAGTGTCAGGTGAGGGAGTCGAAGGAAGCAGCTGCAATGTGTGTCTTAGAATCGTCTTGAAGGAAGACCATGGGGGGTTCGTCAAAGTGCAGCACTGAAATGTCCACATCAGTGATAGGAAAAAATGTGGACGATGAAACTGATGGCTGGATTCAGTGTTAAGAAATCATCGTGGCTTTGAGAACACTTCCATCAGTGTTCTAGATAAAAGTGTGACCATAGAGGGTGTGATGGTTTGTACATGATTGGCCCAGGGAGTGACCCTATTAGGAGGTGGGGCCTTGTTGGAGTAGGTGTGCCACTGTGGGTGTGGGCAACCACCCTGGCTGCCTGGAAGTCAGTCTTCCACTAGCAGCCTTCAGATGAAGATGTAGAACTCTCAGCTCCTCCTGCATCATATCTGCCTGGATGCTGCCATGTTTCTGCCTTGATGACAATGGGCTGAACCTCTGAGCCTGTAAGCCAGCACCAATTAAATTTTTTTTTTTATAAAAACTTGCATTGGTCATGGTGTCTGTTCACAGCAGTGAAACCCTACCTAAGACAGAGGGCTTAGATCTGGAAAGGAGAGCAGATGCAGTATTATAGACTATTTTGAAACAAGAATTCTATTTCAAGTAGATAAGAATGTAGAGATTAATTGAGATGAAGTGTGTTTACCCATAACTCAGATTGAAGCAAATGTAATGTCTTCTGTTATACGTCTTCTGTGTACTCCACTCTGCTTCCTCCTCCTCCTCCTCCTCTTCCTCCTCCTCTTCCTCCTCCTGTTCCTCCTCTTCTTGCTTCTCCTCTACCCACTCTCTACCTGCCAGATTATCTCAGAGCAACTCTGAAGCATCATTTAATTTTGCTCTTAAAAATGTATCATTGGGGTTAAAGAGATGATGCAGTGGTTAGGTGCACTGGCTGCTCTACCATAGGACCCTGATTCAATTCCCAGCACCAGTGGCTTACACCATCTGTAACTCCAGTTCCAGAAGATACAGATAGATGTCTTTTTTCTGTCCTCCACAGATATCAGGCACGCACATGGTGCACAGATATACACAAAAACAAAATGCTCATACACATAAAATAAATGCATTTAAAAATTAATGTGTTAATTTTGTCCATATGAAGGGTTTTTTTTTCCCTTTCTGTAAAAGGAGTAAAGAAGCAGATGGTGCCTTCCAGGGAGGGAAGGGTTAAAGGTCCTGTGAGTCCACTCAGCTGTGAGTTCAGGTGTGAACCAGAAATAGGACTGTGTTTAAGTGGGATGTGGGTTTTGACAAGTATAAAAGTATAAACATTTCGCCAGGTGTAGTGGTACACACCTTTAATCCCAACACTTGAGGTAGAGGCAGGAGGATTTTTCTGAGTTTGAGGTCAGGCCCTGGTGTATGTATTAGCTACTAAAACAGAGAGACCCCAACTTTAAGGAGCCAAAAAAGAAGCCATTTCAATTGTGTAAGAAGAATGTGGGCATGAATTAAGTGATATAGTCACAGATTATACATCATGATAGGTAAAAAGGAAATAACCAGTGTGGGAGGTTAGAAGAATGAAATAGAGATAATGATACTTGTGGTTGTATGTCATGATGATGAGGATGTAAAACTACAAGTGGCCTAGAGTGGGGTTCAAGATACTTAGAGGAAAGACTTTGAGGCAGGGGAAAGCAGGAAAGCAAAGAACATCTTCTGACACACTGAGGATGTGTCAGGATGAGACAGTTCACAGACTGAGTTCAAGAAGAGCTAAATGTCAGTTGAATCACCTGACATACAGAACGGATTAGTCCGTGGATTTTAGAGAAAGTTCTGAGTCAAACACTGATGGGAGGGGAGAACCCAGGACAAACACTGATGGGAGGGGAGAACCCAGGACATATCCGGAGAGAGCAAGGGGCGCATAAAACCAGCCATCTCCTGAGAGCTGTAAAGCATGGAGCAGGAAGAACTGACGTCCCATCAGAGCGAAGGGTCAGATTGTGTTCCACGGTGTGATGCATCTTTGCACCTACATATTCTTTCTCTCACATTTGTGAGCCAAGTTGAGATATTGTAGGAATCCCAGCTTAGTTTGTTTAGTGGAACTTTTCTTACAAGAAAAGGTGTCATGGTTTCACACCAGGACACTTCTCTTTGCAACAGATGATGACCATCACAGAAAACCACAACCAATCAAAATGCAGAGTTGTGAAGTACAGTCCCAATGAAGAGATCTGTATCACGACTCCTGTACCTAAGGCTCAGGGATCATTGCTGAAGAGACGCTAAAGACTGTGAGAGCCAGAGGATAAGAGAGTTTTCTGTGAGATTGTGTGTCCTAGAAATGTCAGAAACTATATCCATAAAGTCAACATGACAGTCCAAAGGTGAAAAAAGGCAACAACAATAGACATACTGAAGTAGATGGGAGAAAGCCCACAAGGCCTCAAACTACACAAAGAACTGTAGGCAACTGAGACATGCAGAGAAAAAGGAAAAATAATCTTCTACAGGAAATAGCACATCAATTGGTTATCAGTAACAATGGTCAGTCCTGAAAACATACATTTACTAACATTATACAGACTGAGCCTGAGAAGCTTGTACTTGCATATTTAAGAACACCACACACACACACACACACACACACACACACACACAAACACACACACACATACACACACACAAACACACACACACACACACACACAAACACACACACACATACACACACACACAAACACACACACACACACACACACACACACACACACACACATGTATATATATAAAACAGTCTTTTCATCCTCTCTACAGAGATGTTGATCTTTGAGCCTTAGGTGTAGGAGTTGTGCTGTAGATGTATTCATTGCAACTGTGCTTCACAATTCTGCATTTTGATTGATTGTAAATTTCTGTGATGGTCACTATCTGTTGTAAAGAGAAGAGTCCTTGACGTGGAATAAGTATATATATACTTCATATATATGCTTCATAAGTATATATATATATATATATATATATATATATATATATTCCAACAAACATATATATATATATATACTTCAAGTAAATACACACACACACACACACATATATTTCAACAATTAGTGAATAAAGTGACCTTGGATTTAAACAGGGTATATTAGAGGGTTTGAAGGAAGGAAAAGAAAACAAGGAATGATGTAATTATTCAGTGGGAGCATCAGCTGCTCTTTCAAAGAAGCTAGGTTCAATTCCCAGCATCCATACAGTGGTTCAGAGCCATCTGTGGCTACAGTCTGAGGGATCTAATGTCTCTTCTTATCTCCTCAAGCATCGAGAAAGCACACATTTGTACATGAAGGCAAAACAGTCACATGAAACAAAATTAATACAACTGATAAATTTTTTCTTAAATAGAGATAATAAAGTTGAATTATGGGAAATTTTTAAAAAGATTAACGGGTTTAAAGGGTTACCGTCTATGAAGGGGCCCTCCAAGGGGAAGCAGGGAGATGACAGGGGTGAAGGGCATTCCATGTTCATGCGTAGGGATATTACAGTGAATTCCATTTGCACTTGCCGCACAAGCCTGGCAAGATGAGTGTGATCTTGGGAATACAGGGGTTTTTAAGCTGGATATAGTGGCACACATGTGTAATCCCACATGTAATTCCTATAGAAAGAGTGGAAGCAGAAACAAGAGAATCACATGGAAGCTCAAGGGACAGATGGCACAGTAGGAGTGACAAGAGGGACCTGCCTTCAATAAGGTGAAGGGAGGGAACCTGTCCTCCACACATGTACAATGGGATGTGTGTGCCTGCACTCACATATCTCACACACACACACACACACACACACAGAGAGAGAGAGAGAGAGAGAGAGAGAGAGAGAGAGAGAGAGAGAGAGACTTTTAAAAATATCAAAGAGATACAAACTGAGAGAGATTCCATGTTCATTTCACGATTGAGAAGACTCAGTATGGTCAAAAAATCACTTTTTTCCCACTTGATTATAGATACAATATAGTGGCAAAGAAAATCCAAATGAATTATTTTGTTATATTTACAAACAGATCTCAAAGTTTTTATATCAAGAGGTAAGAGACTTGTAATAGCCAACTGCAGTACAGTCATTTCCTCTGAATTGAAACATTCCCTTCTGGAGGGAGGAAGAAGGCTCAGGAGACTAAGTAAACAAACCTTAAAAGTCCAGGAAAACCTAAGCTTACAAGATTAATGAGGCCTCACCCCAAGTTTATAGAAGTTGTCAACCACTGCTGAGGAGAGCAGACTCCTCAACTGACCGAGCTGCCTGGCGGGCACTCTGTGATCTGGTGAGCTACCTTCAAGCCACAGGAACTTCAGGGTCATAGCTTGAGTCATCACCCGCACTGAGATAGGCTTTTGGGGGATGCAGCTGCCTTTGATCCCCTGCTTGCAGTCCCGCGGGCTAGCGGAAGATCAAGTTAGACCTGTGGTCAAAAATGCCCTTCTTAGATCCAAACACTTGGAACCTGTGAAGAGTCAAACAGAATAATCAGAGCAAGAGGAAAGTGATTAAAGATATCTCTCAGGTCCAACCTTTAATAGAGAAGAAAAAAAAAGTCCATGCTTAACATAGAGATAGGGGCTTTCATAATGGCTCTATATAAGAAATCATGGGAATCCAGGAGTACTTAGTACTTGAACTGTTTGAATTAGGGGAAAAAAACTTAAAAGAACAATGAAAAGAGCCTGTGCTGCAAAAGTGGAGGGACAATAATGTAACTATCCATCCCATCTTAAGACACAGATAGCATAACCTGTGGCAGTCAGAAGGAAACCAGCCCTGATGGACTGGCTCTGTTATCACATCTGAAATCCCTCCATCTCTGAATATCAGATGCTGGAAAACAAGAGAGAAAGCAGACCTACAGCAGGAATTAGCATGAGATTGGCAATGCATGAATATTTCACTGAGTCACACGAGACTGTTATTAAGAAACTGATTCATCAGAGATTGTATTCATACAGAACTGGTATAAAGCTTAGTTGGCTTTTGCTGAGCCCATGATATGACAAGATCTATAAGGTATGAGAGGCTTTGGCAGACCTGAATTATCTAGATATACATATCAATTAAATTCATAAGGTATTAAAGCACACAGAAGATGAGAGAAAAAGACAGCAGACAGTGGATCCCTGCCTGTGTTAATCAGAAACAAGCAAGATCTGTGCTGAGCTTGAGTCTCCAAGGAAAGAACTGATAGAATGTCAAAGTCGGTGTCCGTGAGCCTCTAGAAGGCTTTACACTCAGACTAGCTAGGAATGGTTAAAGGCAGAAGACAAGGTGAGAAGAGATGCCCACAGCAATTCCTGCTGCAGACGAAAGTCTTCTGTGGGATGGGAACCAACTTAGCTACTACTCTGGTGGGGTGGCCACCACATCATTGCTTATAAATGAAGGCCATACATAATAACCAGAGGTCCCATGTCGAACTGTAGACTTTTCGGTCCTCCACCAATGTGCTAAGACTTTAGTGGCTACTGAAGCCATGGGTTCCTTAATTTATGGTGTTTTCCTAGATCACCGAGAAATATGGGTATCAACGGATGGGGAACATGTGTGTAAAGCAGAGCAGCCAAGCTTGTCAGGTGGGCAATGATATATGGTGTACACTTCTCTACTGCAAGAGAGCATTCTGGGAGAGGATCTCTAGTTGAGACACACCCTGCATACCACTGTTGGCGAATTTTGCCTGGAGATAGAGGCTGTGAAGACAGGCAGTCATGCTTGGTTGGGCAAGATGGGAATCTGTAGGGACGCAGTATGGACTGCCTAGGGGCTATAATGAAAATACAGAAACCGTGAAGGAGATAGAAGGGGTGGAGATTGTTTACCCAGCCCCAAGCCCTTCCAACAGCCTAGAAAACTGAATCATAGGAGTTCCCTGAACAACTTGTAGTCCTTCTACTGCCAGTCTATCCTGGCACTGGTGTTGCTTACTGCATATGTGACTGTGGGGGAAATTAATCAGTCTTATTAACGTGGTTAACTTCCTGCATCTTCTGAGTCTCTCCCTCTGATGAGAGAATGTTTTGATTTAGAGAGACTAGCTGCACAGGTATGCTGGAACAAACGTAAACCATAGAGTGAGTTAAATTTAAGAAGTGTTTCCAGCCAGTCATTAAGACACATACATTATATAAAAGTTATTTTTTCTTTGTTTTTCTAGACAGGGTTTCTCTGTGCTAGCTTGGCTGTCCTGGAACTTGCTTTGTAGAGCAGGCTGGTCTCAAGCTCATAGGTCCTGTGAAAACACTAAGAAAGAAAAAAGAAAAGAGAAAAGAAAATAACTAAATAAGAATAAATATGCTGGGCGTGGTGGCACATGCCTGTAATCCCAGCACTTGGGAGGCACAGGCAGGCAGATTTCTGAGTTTGAGGCCAGCCTGATCTACAGCGTGAGTTCCAGGACAGCCAGAGCTACACAGAGAAACCCTGACTAAAAAAACCAAATAAATAAATAAATAAATAAATAAATAAATAAATAAATAAAAATAAAGTAAAATTTGAAAAACAAAATCAAACAAACAAACAACAACATAAAACAATAAAAAAGGAAGACGCCTGATGTGACATTATAAGACAAGAGTCTTCCAAAGATGCCATTTATTGAGTTCATAGCCTGTTTCGCCTTTGGACTCCTTCGGAGGAAGTTAAGCTTCCATTTGTGAGTGTTTATCAATTGGAAGCTGCTTCTGGGTTAGTAATGGGGCGGTGTCCACTATTCCTTCCAGCTTCAGAACCCCATCTGGTGCAGGCTCACGAGGGCCCCATGCACACTGCCTCAGTCTTTTGGATCACGCTGGTTTAGAGGGGCTTGGTTCTTGGAGTCCTCCACCCCCTCTGGCTCTTATACTCTTCTGTCTCCTCTTCCACTTAGTTCCATGATCTCTGAGGGGAGGAATTTGACAAAGATATCCCATTTGGGGATCCAAGAGCTCTCACTCTGTGTAATGCGTGCCTGTGGTTCTCTGTATTTGTTCCTATCTGCTGCAGGAGGAAGCCTTTCTGCTGATGGCTGAGCAAGGCACTGGGTATATATAACAAGAGTGTCATTAGAAGAAGTCATTTTATTGCTATATTCTCTCTCTCTCTCTCTCTCTCTCTCTCTCTCTCTCTCTCTCTCTCCCTTTCCTTCTCCTTTTTTTTAAGAACAGTAGTATTTGGTTTTACTCCAGATCCCTGTGCTATGCAGTCTAAGATTCTTGTCAGCTAAGCAGTGCCGAGGGTGCGTTGAATCTCATGGGGTGAGCCTTTAGTTAAGTCAGATCCTGGATGGTTACTCCCACAGATTTCGTGCCACCATTGCATTAATGTCTCTTACAGGCAGGACACCATTGTAGACCAAAGACTTTGCAGCTGGATTGGTGCTTGCGCTTCTCCTTTGGTAGTATGCAGAGAGCCTTCCTGTAACCGAGACACTAGCAAGTATGCATGAAGGTACTATGCAGGTTCTGGTTTGACCTTTCTATGTTCAATGAGTTGTATATGTGTTGTCTTCAGCAATAGACAACGTGTGTGTGTGTGTGTGTGTGTATGTGTGTGTGTGTGTGTGTATGTGTGTATGTGTGTGTGTGTGTGTGTGTGTGTGTGTGTTGCCTCGTTTTCTGGAGAACAATGTATAATCTTGGCAACAGCGTGGGTTGTTTGAAGATTCCCATAGGACCTCTTTGGTCAATAACTCAATGAGAGGTAACCCAATCTTGGTCCTGGAAGCTCCTTTGGTGACAAAATATGGCTAGTTGGGGCTCTGTCTTCCCAATTATTTGGTGATTTCATTTATATGGCCTTTGTGTGTGTGTGTGTGTGTGTGTGTGTGTGCATATTTTAGAAATCATCTACTATATTGGGTTTCTACACTATCTCTCAAATGGCCCTTAATTTTAGCTGTCTCTTCCCATATTCCCTCCCTCATCGCCCCCTCCACTTGAACCTCCCATTCCAGCCACACCCCATCCATCCACGACTGTCTGTTCTACCTCCCTTTCCTAGGGAACACTCTCTGACATGCCTCCCTCTATCCCACGCTACACAGTCCCTTACTCTACCTAAACTCTGTGGGTCTATGGATTGTAGTTTGATTAGTATGCTTCATAGTTTTATGTCATTTTGACACAAGCTGGGGTTCATCTGAGAAGAGGGAGTCTCAATTAAAAAAAAATGCCTTCATAGGATCAGGCTGTAGTCGTCACATTGTTGGGCATTTTCTTAATTAGTAATTGATGCCCCCCCCACAAGCTCATTTGTGGAGAGTGCCATCCCCAGGCATGTGGTCCTGGGTTCTGTAAGAAAGCAGGCTGAACAAGCCACGGTGAGCAAGCCAATAAGCAGCACCCTCCACGGCTTCTGCATCAGCTCCTGCCTTCAGGTTCCTGCCCTGCTTGAGTTCCTCCCTGACTTTTTAATTAATTAATTAAGTAAGTAAGTAAGTATACAGCGTTATGCCTACATGTATGTTTGCAAGCCAGAAGAGGTCACCAGATTTCATTATAGGTGGCCATGAGCCACCATGTGGTTGCTGGAAATTGAACTCAGGACCTTTGGAAAAGCAGCCATCTCTCCAGCCTACTCCCTGACTTCTTTTGATAATGAAGTTATATGGAAGTATAAGCTGAATTTAAAAAAAAAAAACCTTTCCTTTCCAACTTGCTTTTGGTCAAGGTGCTTCATCACAGCAATAGAAACCTTAAGTAAGGGCTTGTCTCATATGTATATGTATGTGCATGTGTATGTGTATGTATATAATATTTTTTTAAAAAGAAACTTTAAGTAAGACAGCTATCATTGACTTATAATAAGAACAAATATCTGAGTGTAATGAATATATACCATATTTGCCTTTTTGTGTCTAGTTACTTCACTTAGAATAGATGGAACTAGGGGAAAAATCACATATTTTTCATTTTTTATTATTTGTCTTGGAGAACCCTGAAATAGTTGGTTTCAGTACTCACAAAACTTGTACCTGAATCTTATCATTATATACACATTTTCTGCATTTGCCAATGCTTTAGTTCAAAAGACTAACTGGCAGATCCCAAAATCTCCGGTTACCCTTGCATACTCTTACAGACAGAGAAGCTTAGCTTGCTTGGAGTTCTTCCAAATGACGACAGGAATGCGAACCAGACTATATAGCTAACTGTCTTAGTTAGAGTTTCTGTTGCTGTGACCAACACCATGACCAAAAAGCAAATTGGGGAGGAAAGGGTTTATTTGACTTACATTTCCATATAACTGTTTATCATCAAAAGAAGTCAGGAACCCAAGGAGGGCAGGGACCTGGAGGCAGAAGCTGCTGCAGGGTCATGGAGGAGTGCTGCTTCCTGGTTTGCTTCCCATGGGTGGATCAGCCTGCTTTCTTATAGGACCCAGAACCATCATCTCAGGGATAGCACCACCCACAATGGCCTGGACCCTGCCCCATTGATCACTAATTGCGAAAATGCCTTAGAATTCAATCTCATGGAGGCATTTCTTCAACTGAGGCTCCTCCCTCTCTGATGACTCTAGCTTGTATCAAGCTGACACAAAATCAGCCAGTACACTGACCTATCTGGAATTTTGTAACTGTGGCCATACTGTGTGCTTTAAAAAAAATAAAAGAAAGAAGTAGAGCATATTAGAACTGAAGGGGATAATGGAAGCTGGTCAGACAGCCCTACCTATTTCTATACCATAAAAACTGTCAGGTATCTGGTAAGAGACCATATTAACGTCTAAATCTTTTATTTAATTACTAAATATATTTAAGTTTCAAGAAAATTAAGAGAAAGCCAAGTTCTCTGTGTGCATACCTAAGAATGAGGAATTGTGTCTGATCACAAAGCAAAAGAAGTAATGTGTCAAAATGGTGTCTTCATTTTCCATTAGGAAGAAGTTTGATCACTGACCAGAAAGAATGCCGGGGTTGTTAGTGTTTGCTGCCAATCTGAGACACCTGGGAAAAGCAAACGTCATCTAAGGCATTGCTCGGCCGCCTAAGGAAGCTAGCTGAGTGTGAGACAGGAAGTGAGCAGCTCTCCTGACAATCTTTTGTAATTTCTGCTTCTGTAATTCCTGCTTGGGTTTCTTCTCTCGCTTCCCTCAGCAATGAACTATGACCTGGAAGTGTGAGTCACATAAGCCCTTCCCTCTCCTAAGTTGTTTTTGGCCTTGGTGTTTACCACAGCAACAGAAAGCAAACAAGGACAAATACTTTCTTCAACTATTAAAAAAAATCAACAGAGGGACGATGCTAAGAATATTTGTATGGGGAGATTTTGGTCTTTGGCATGCCTTGCAAATCAGGCTTTCACAAGAAGAGAACTGAGATTACATGGAAACTTTGAATTAGAAGAAGAAACATATAACATGCTGTTGGAGGCCAGGACCATAACTTACCAGCTAGAAAGATTCTGATGGGTATACAGACCAATATGAACAGAATACCACCAGAATCCAACAAAAGGCTAGGCTATTGGCTGACAAAATTGTGTACTTTGTGCCAAGAAGGCAAAAGACCAAATCTATCTTCTCACTGCTGGGTCTACAATTATGTAATAACTACAAGAAAACAAGTGACTAGTAACTGAATAATTTTTAAAACTTTTAAAAAACTATTAGAAAATGAACAATCTAATAGGGCATGATCAAGGTGGCGGCAACAGCAGCAGCAGAAGGAGGAGGAAGAGGAGGAGGAGGAGGAGGAGAGAAGGAGGAGGAGGAGGAGGAGGAGGAGGAGGAGGAAGAAGAAGAAGAAGAAGAACAACAACAACAACAACAACAACAAAACAAAATAAAAAAGCCCTCAGAACATAGAGAGGTAAGAACCTTAAAAATCTGCTTTAGACTCAAGGGCACTTACTGAACACAGCAATACCGCTCTCTTCTCTTCTCTTCTCTTCTCTTCTCTTCTCTTCTCTTCTCTTCTCTTCTCTTCTCTTCTCTTCTCTTCTCTTCTCTTCTCTTCTCTTCTCTTCTCCTCTCCTCTCCTCTCCTCCCCTCCCCTCCCCTCCCCTCCCCTCCCCTCCCCTCCCCTCTCCTCCCTCCCTCCCTCCCTCCCTCCCTCTCTCTCTCTCTCTCTCTCTCTCTCTCTCTCTTTCTTTCTTCCTTTCATTTCTTCTTTTGTAGCACAGGCTATCTTTGTGGTCTCATTATGAACCTTGCTGTGGACATAGTAGCCCAGGCTAGTCTTCACTTGCAGCCATCTTACTGCTTCAATCTGTCTATTCATATTAACAGCCTTATGAAGGAAAGAAGTGGAACTAAGCCCAAGCCCTGATCCAGGATGTCTGATAAGAGACTTTCTTCTTGTTCCCTCTAGTTCATGACAGCTAAAACACACCCTCTAGGTAAGAGGGAATTAGAAACAAATTGGCCTGCCCAGATATCTGCAGCTCAGATCCACTTTGTCCGAGTCCGTCATGGAATACCAGAAGCAAAGTTTGCTTGACCTAGTTCTAGTTCTGAGTAGGAATTGAGTAGGTTTTGCTTCCAGGCAAAACAAAGAAGAATTCTTCTGGAGACAAGCAGCTTCATAGCAGACCTCTAATGATTTTTACAAATATTTTCTTTACAAAGAATTTTTACAAAAATTCTTCAAGGACTATAATACTTTATAAGGTTTATAATAAATTTCAAAAATATACCATGTGATGTCAACATGTGTGGAAGTTCGTAGAAACGATCCACATAGATTTCAGATATTAAAATCTTGTTCAAAGGCGGGGATGGTGGTGCACCCTTGGGACCCCAGCCTCCACGAAGTGGTGAGAGTAAGAAGCACCTTAAGGTCAAGGCCAGTGTGACCTATATACTAAGACCCTGTCTCACGAAATAAACCAGAAACAAAGACAGATTGTTCATGCTTCTTGTGATGCAGTTACCATGTTATGGCACATATCTGTGTAAGTGTCCAACTGAAGGCGAACTCAGGAGCACACATGGACAAGAGTGGATACGTAAATGCTGGGTGGTTAAAGGATGGAGTGTCAACCCGAGTGAAAGCACAATGACACTAGAAAAAGACAACAGTGCCAGGTAGTGGTGGCGCATGCCTTTAATCCCAGCACTTGGGAGGCCGAGGCAGGCAGATTTCTGAGTCTGAGGTTAGCCTGTTCTACAGAGTGAGTTCCAGGACAGCCAGGGCTACACAGAGAAACCCTGTCTCAAAAAAAAAAAAAAAAACAAAAAAACAAAAAAACAAAAAAAAAAAAAACAACAACAAAAAAAAAAACCAAAAACCAAAAGAAAGAAGAAAGAGAAAAAGAAAAAGAAAAAGAAAAAAAGACAAGTGGCATGTGTGGAAAGGTCTTAGAGACTGGGCAGAGTGTTCCTGTTCTGGGAGAGTGCTGTCTGCCATGTACACAGTCGTCCCAGGTCCCACCACAGAAGAACCACAAAAGGAATAACGACGATGATGACACTGGTAGAGTTTGAAGACTCCAGTTCTGCCTGGATCCCCTTTATTCATAGCCAGTGCTTCTTCCCTGACTCTAACATGGCCACTGCATTCTTCCTCCCTGTCTGTAGCTGCCCCGTCCCCATGCTAGCACCTTAGCCTCCTGTAGCACACCCGGATCAGTGCCACCCTGGTGCTTTACATATGAACCGTTCGTTATAAATGCTGTTCTCTACCGCACCTCACTCCGGGGGAGGGGGGGGACTGTTATTTCTAGTGGGCAAGCTAGTACAGACCTGAGATCACTTTGTCTCAGCCTGTGTAGATTTTCAGGAGCTTACATTTAGTCTTCCATATCAAACTACATGTGCCTTAAGACAGGGGACACATTTCCTTTTTCTTCTTCTTACTATGTAGATCTGGTTTGATGGGCGATTTAAATAGTGGAAGGGTTTTGTTACAGTGGCTGCATGTCTAAAGCCCGTTTCTTCAATACACATATGGATGACTCAGCTAGATTTTTGGTTTCTTGGGGAAAATTTCTCAGAATGGGGATTTTTTTTCTAGCAAGAGATACTTTAGAGGTTCAACCAAACTGAGAGTTAACACAAAGAGAGAAAACCAGAGATAACAAAGCCATTATAATGAAAGTAGACACTTTCTTTGACTCCTTTCCTCAGTGCCACCCTGGTGCTTTACACATAAACTGCTCATTATAAATGCTGTTCTCTATGGCACCCCACTCGGGGGCGGGGGGGGGAACTGTTATTTCTAGTGGGCAAGCTAGTACAGACCTGAGATCCTAGAGTTTGGAAGGTTAACGAGGGATCGTGAGTTCAAAGTAAACCATGACTAGATAAGGAATCCCTGGCTCAACACCAACCACTAAAACAAACGGAACAAGTATTATTTACTGACTTGTGGTTGTCACACTCAGGATGCCTCTCAAGACTGCCTTTTTTCATCCACTGGAGTCCAAAATTGCAACAGCACCAGTTCTTTCTTTCTGTGCCCTTTGCAGGGTGGTTTCATTCATTTAGCATAACCCACAGATAGAAGGCTCTTCTACATCTTTTTTGTGGATTAACAGCTCATCATTTCTTTGTACTGAAGAGATTCCAGTTTATCTGTTAACCAATGTCATTTTGGTTGCTGCTAATACTTGACCTGCAATTTATAGAGATTGGCAATTGCTCTCAAGTGCAAAATAGATCTTACCGTGCTGCAAATCAATACACACAGAGAGCACATTCCTTTTGGAGGCTCTGGGAATAGTTATTTTCCATGTTTTAGAGGCTGACGTGTTCTTGGGCTTCTGCCCCCCTTTACATTTTTAAACCCAGCTGTATTGGGCTAAGTCTGTTTCATATTATCCTCTCTGATTGTCTTCCTGTCCCACTTCTGAGGATCCCGAGGATGGCATCAGGCCCACCTGGATAAATTCGGATAATCTTCTAAAATCGCAGACTTCAAAGATATCCGGATCTGAATTCCTGGGACCAGTGACTGTATGGAAAAAGAGGTTTCCAAGAATATAATTAAGTCACAGATCTTGAGATAAGGATGTTATCTTAGATTGTAAGCTCTAAATATGATTAGATATTTCCTTTAATTGGAGGATGGTGCTTTATAAGAGGAAAACAGAAGATTCTACAACAGAGAGAAGATGACAACTTTCCCTATAAAATGTAAAAGATGGAGAATTTTTCTGCCTTGCGAAGAAGAAGAAGAAGAAGAAGAAGAAGAAGAAGAAGAAGAAGAAGAAAAAGAAGAAGAAGAAGAAGAAGAAAAAGAAGAAGAAAAAGAAGAAGAAGAAGAAAAAGAAGAAGAAGAAGAAGAAGAAGAAGAAGAAGAAAAAGAAGAAGAAGAAGAAGAAGAAGAAGAAGAAGAAGAAGAAGAAGAAGAAGAAGAAGAAGAAGAAGAAGAAGAAGAAGACATATTGGATGTTTTAGCCAATGTGCTGGCTAGTTTTGTGTCAACCTGTGGTTGAGAGGGAAGAACCTCAATTGAGAAAATGTCTCTATAAGACAGGGCTATAGGCAAGCCTGCCTGTAGGGCATTTTCTTAATTAGTAATTGATGGGGGGGGCTCATCTCATCGTGGGTAGTGCTATGACTATGCTGTTGGTCCTGAGTTCTATAAGAAAGCAATCTAAGCAAGCCATGGAAGCAAACCAGTAAGCAGCACTCCTCCATGGCCTCTGCATCAGCTCCTGCCTCCAGGTTTGAGCTTTGAGCTCCTGCCTTGGCATCCCTCAGCGGAATATGATCCAGGGGAATAATAAATAAACCCTTTCCTCCCCAAGTTGCTCTGGTCCTGATGTTTCATCAAGGCAATGATAACCCTAACTGAGATAGTCAATTACCAAAGAGTACATACTATAATGATGCTACTTCAGAGGAAATAAAATGCACCAAACAGAGTTATGTATCATGAAGAACTCATCCAGTTTAATGATATCTTCAGATAACTCTGAGGAATAGCAATGAAGAAAAATAATGCTATTATGCATTGCTTAACTGCAAAGGCATACATACACAATCTGTATACTACTTTTGAAGCACCACAGTTTTGTTCTGTTTTGGTTTTTGCTTACTATTGTATCCAAGTGCCAACAAGTCCTTGACAGGAAATGCTCATTTAATAAACAGTTTATGAAGATGAGGCTTCCAGGTAATATTGAATCCTGGGCTGGTGGGCAGATGTTATAGGTAATCTAAGTTCTTCCTGTTCAGAGTATGTCACAGAACTGTGTGTATCAGTGTCTCTGTGTGTACTTCTCTGAAATGGATTGCTGTTGTTTATCTAACCTAAATATGTACCTTGCAAAGTAGACCTATTGTGTCTGTTTTACCAATGAGGAACCTAAGGTTTGGGTGTGTGACTTAATTGATGTTTTCACTTTCTTTTCCTGTTTATGCAATTTGACAGTTACACAAATCTCACCAAATGGAATGTAGTAGTCATCGTTAGAAAAAAATGTTCCTTTCAGGCCTGTTTTACTTGTGTTAGCTTTTGTTTTTTATTAACTAATTTACACACTTGCCTTAAAAATTGATAGCAGTACACAGGTAGAAGGAATATGTCCTGTCCTGATGTTCTGTGATACAGAGAGATGGCTATATGTCTTGCTAATTTAATTTTCTTTTTTTTAATTAATTAATTTATTTTATGTATGTGAGTACACTGTAGCTGTACAGATGGTTGTGAGCCATCATGTGGTTACTGGGATCTGAACTCAGTACCCTCGGAAAAGCAGTCAGTGTTCTTATCCACTGAACCATCTCTCCAGCCCCCGCTTTTTTAATTTTCTAGATAGGCATAATTATTTTATGTGACAATGAAATAAGTAGCAGGGAAGCCCAGCTTACATCATTTTCACGTATGGTCAGTGAAGTGTTAATTCCTTTATTATTACAAGGCCTCAGTGGTGATGCTAGTAACTTGCCTCTTTTACCAATGTGCAGCTGTGTCTATAGAATAAATTTCAGAAGTTGAATTGCTTAGTCAGAGATACCCCCTGGAATTTTTTGTAGAGAAAACTGAGTGTGGTTGTCGAAGCCTGTAAACCAGCACTCAAGTATATTTGAAGTCAGCGAAGACCCTGTCTCTAAATAAGTAAATAATAATAGGTAGTTTATGGAGAACTGCTAACTTTTCTACTAAATTTATTTATTTATTTTACAACCTATTATCCGTCCTTCCTCTTCTCTCAGTACCTCTATTCCCCCTTCCCGCTTTGAGAAGGGAAAGCCCCACTCTGGGTGTCAGTTCCTTATCCCCACCCCACTCCTCCACCCCACTACCCCCTCACATCAAGTCACTGAGGAACTAGGTACATCTGGCATATCTGGCACACCCTCTCCCACTGGGACAAGGCTGCCCACTTAGGGATGTGGGATCCACAGGCAGAGACAATTGCTAACTTTTAACCATAAATGTTACATATTCTTTCAGAAATTGTTTTGTTGTTGATGATGATGATGATGATAATGATGCTTTGTTTTGTTTTGAGACAGAGTATCTCTATGTAGCCCCAGCTGTCCAGGAACTTGCTATGTACACCAGTCTGGTCTCAAGCATACAGAGATCTGACTGACTCTGCCTTCAGAGTCCTGGGACTAAAAGTATAAACCACCACTTCTGGTCCTACCTTCAGAAATTTTTAGCTACACCTTCTCCAGTGCTGTAAGAACATTTCCTCATATGAAAAGAAGGGAAAAAGAAGAAAAAAAAAACAATTTGCCTAGGGCACACAAAGGTACTTTTAAAAAGTGGTTTGCTGGGATTCATAGCATCATCTCCTCCATTTTCTAAAAGAGTGTCATTTCCCAATTGAAACTGAAATCTGTTTCTATTTTACCTTGGACACGACTGGTCTACCTACTGTTTTAGGCTCTCATGATCAGACTGCAGGGCCCTGAACTGTCCACCATTGGCCCTGTAGTGGCACCCAGAACCCAAGGACTTCCTGCAAGTTCCCTACATGAAATACTTTCCTTCACTAAGAGAAACACTCTGTTCTCCTCTTAAGCCTGCCTTGAGCCTCTTTTTCTTTATTTGATTATGTAACTTCATGAAGCTTCTCTGTATAGATGAGGGTCTATAAAGACTGACTCCTTGATTTCTAAAGCCAAATTCATTTGTCCTCACCATTCTCATGTACAGATTCAAAGTTTGGCAACTCATAAAACTGAGTACATGTATATCTATATCTATATCTATCTATCTATCTATCTATCTATCTATCTATCTACCTACCTATCTATCTATCGTTATCTTTAGGTATCAGCCTTGATGTCTTACAGGATTGCAAGTAGAAGAATCTTAACAGTTACTTAAGTGTAACTATGCAAATTGCAAACTGTGTGCACTTAAGTGTTTGTGTGCAAAGTTTTCTCATCTCAGTTATTCACAGCAGAAATAATGCTATTAACTGACTTAACGTGAAGGAGGAATAATAAACAGCAGGCACTGCTCCTACTGTTAATAAGCAGTGCTCCAATTAATTCACAATGGAGGGTCGAGCAGACAGCTTCCTCCCTGCAAGTTTAATAAAGATTTAAGTATTTATCGCTCGATTCTTCTGTATAGTTCGGACATACTAATTTTTTTCTCTTACTAATTGAAAAAAACTTAACAGTGTTTATCAAATCTGACTTACTGGGTGTGGAGTGGAAGAGGGATTCCCTGATGCGGTTCTCTGTGTGAGAAGAGTCAGGAAGCAGAAGCGGGAGCAGAACGCTTTAAGGTTTTGGAACACCAGAAATTGCTTTAAAAATTGCGGGGGTGAGGGGGCAAAGGGGGATAGGAACTCCATAGGAAGACAGAGTCAACTAACCTGGACCCTTGGGGCTCTCAGAGTCTGAACCACCAACCAAAGAACATGCACACGAGCTGAACCTACCCTCCTACCCCCCCTACCCCCCCCCCCGCCCCGGCGCGCACGTGTGTTGAAGCCGATGTAAAGCTTGGTCTTCACGTGGGTCCAGAGCGTCCGGAGCTGGGCGGGGGATATCCCAAACGCTGTTGCCTGTAGTACCCGGAATCCGTTCTGGCTGCGCAGCCTAGTCTGGTCTCAGTGGGAGAGGAAGTGCCTAGCCTCCTCGAGACTTGAAGTGTTGGGGTTGGGGGATACCCAGGGGGTCCCCACCCGCTCAGAGGAGAAGGGGAGGGAAGGATGTGGTATTGTGGGAGGGGATGACTGGGAGGGGGCAGGGAGTGGTATACAATTTAAAAAATTAGATTAAAAAAAAAACCAAACAACAACAGCAGAAGCCAGTAACTGTTTGCTGTTTGAGGTACAAGATTCATAAACCTGGTGTTGTAAGACAAACCATTCAGAAAAGAGTTCCAAAGGGGAAACAATAACTTTGTCTTGTACTTGAGCTTGGCTGCTTCAGCGGCTTTTCCTGATCGGAAAGGGAGTGGAGTGGCTCCCGTCAAGGCGCACGGTCCTGTGGAGGCCACCTGAAGGCTGAGGGAACCTCCTCCAGTGTGGCCCACGTCTGGGAAAGCTCCTGAAATCCGCGCTTTATCCAAGTGCCTTTATCCAAGGCAGCGTCTCCGCTGAGTCCCAGTGAGGCTCGAAGCAGGTTCCCATGGCGGGGCTGCTCCGCGGGCAGCGGCGCTGACCCCGGAGCTCCGGTTCGGCTTACCAGGTGGCACTGCCTCAGACCTTAGAGGTTGATTGCAAGGAAATTCGGAAAGACCTCCACCCTCGGAGGCAGAAGTGAGAAAGGAACGCCCTAAAGTTGGGGGAAGGAGATCATCACGTGGTCGTGGAGATGTGCTGGGACTAGATGAGGATGTCCTTTGTACACCACTATGATCCTATCCCTCCCCTTCACCCCGACTCCCATCCCCACCCTGAGATCGTAACTGTGGTGCCCACATTGACCTGGAACTCACAATTCTGCCTTGGGATTCAAGTGGACTGGAGTACAGGTGTATGCCACCCTGGCCCAATAACTGTACATTTTAAAAATAGGGCAGCAAGTTCCTGCCCTGGAGGCGCATTGCATTCTGGGGTGTGGAGTTGTGGTAGTGGCAATTTCACGTGCAGCTCCTGCCTGAGAACCCAGCTCAGGCAAGATTCCTGCTCAGTCGTCTGGTACAAGCTTGCAAAAGCTTGTAAAAGGGCAAAAGTTGGGGGTGGGGTGGTGGGGTGCCTGCTTTCATAATTAAGCAAAGAGCCCCAGACCACTTTACTACCACAGGCAGGTAATGACCAAAGTCCAAGGGTGCACACCCAGGCTCCCCGAATTCCCATCCACCATTTTAAGCACAGCTCATCCATTTTAAGACCTGGCTTTTGTTTGGTATTTCTTGTTTCTGAAATCCGGATGTGGTTTTCTACGGTAGGTGGCTTATGAAACTGTAATGCTATCCTGGGTGAGGTGACCCAATCATAAAAGAACACACATGGTATGTATTCACTGATAAGTGGATATTAGCCCAGAAGTATGGAATACCCAAGACACAATTCACATATCAAATGGTGCCCAAGAAGGAAGGAGTGGCCCCTGGTCCTGAAAAGACTCAATGCAGCAGTGTAGGGTAATACCAGGACAGGGAAGGGGTTAATTGGGGAACAAGGGGAGGGAAGAGGGCTTATGGGACTTTCAGGGAGGGGGGGATCCACAAAAAGGGGAAATCATTTGAAATGTAAATAAAAAAATATATCGAATAAAAATAAATAATAAAAAAACCTATTTCTTATGTTGTCTGAGACTCGGTCAAATTGTTAAAATTTCCAGTCTTGTGGTTTGCAAAAGAATTCGTTAATCTTTGGCACTGTGGCCTAATAATAAATGTTGATGGAATGGGCGGATTAAAAAACTACTTTCTAAGTTAAGAATCTTGGCGCTCCCAAATCTGCTGGAGGCTTTAGAAGAGCCACGTAGCCCCTTTGAACTTTATTTCGCTGAGTGGCTGTTCTGACGCCCACAGGGTCGGGTAGAGCACAGGATGGAGAACCAGAGCGCAGCTCGCCAGAAACCAAGAGCCGGTGCTTCAGATGGGTGGGTACTCAGAAGTTTCCAAACACTTTTTATAAAATAATATAGAAGTGGCAGATTTAGTGAGAGTTTGGGGACACGGGAAGGCATTTCTATGCTAATCAATTTACTTTAAAAAGCATTATTTATATATATGGTATCTTTAATCTTTTTTTTTTTTTTTTTAAACAATCCAGCGATTATCCCCTTTCCGGCCGCCCTCGGACTTTTTCTCATCTCATTCCTCTCCCACCCATGTCCCTCCCTCCCTCCCTCCCTCCCTCCCTCCCTCCCTCCCTCCCTCTGCCGCTTCCCATGATTGCAAAAAGCATTGCTATATATTTTTTAAAGCAACATGCTAAGCACGCATCGCTAGAAGTGAAGCCAAGAAGAAAAGGGCGGGCTGAGGCCGGATTCAGCGCTGCTCTTGGCGGCGAAGTCCTAGGTATCTGCAGAGAAAAGAGAGAACAACCGGTCGGCCGTTAGAAAACTGTCCTAGGTGCCAGTCCTGGCCCGCTTCTGCTGGCTCGCGGCCGTGTGCAGCGTTCCTCTCCCCCAAAGCCCCCTTTCTAGGCTCTCTAGGTGGCCTTCTGAGCAACCCCAGCCTCTGACACCCGCTAGCCACCACGCGTTAGCGGCTTGTGCGTGGCGGTGGGCCAGGCTCTCGGCATGGGGGGTGGGGTGGGGGGAAGGACGCAAAGCCAAGGGCGAATCCGACCCGTTCTGCAGCTGCAGTGGAGAGTGGCCTCCCTGCCCTGGAGCAGTAGGCCGGGGCTCTGGAAGGCTGAGAGCCCACCCAGAGACCGTTCCGGTCTCCCTCCTCTATTAATGGATTCTGGAGGCTCCTTTTAAGATCTTCAGGGTTCCCACAAGGCTGGCTTTCGCTCGCTGGGGCCCTTCTGCGACTGTTCCTGCGATGAACCCCGCGGCCCTCGCTCCAGCTCTCTGATTAGGAGCCTTTCTCTAACCACTTCTTTATCCTGACCACACCCCATCAGCTCAGGCGTGCAAACCTACTCACAGAAAACAGGTTTCCTCCTACAGGAGCCCTGGAAGATGTGCTCTGGGAGGGATGGGGCCCCATCCAATTAGGACCCACCCCAGCCTCTGTCTTCACGCTTGGGGCTTGGAATCTAATCCAGTCAACACTCCAACTTCCAAGGGCCAGAATGAGCCTGCTGCGCACGTGTTCCAGTCGGAACGGGAGCTATTCTAATATCGTCTAAACCATATTTTACACTAAACATTTGTGCTATTTTCGTATTCTGCTTCATATATCTTTTTTCCTTTGGTTTTTCTTTTTTCTTTTTTCAAGATTTATTTATTTATTATATGTAAGTACACTGTAGCTGTCTTCAGACACACCAGAAGAGGGCATCAGATTCCATTATAGATGGTTGTGAGCCACCATGTGGTCGCTGGGATCTGAACTCAGGACCATCGGAAGAGCAGTCAGTGCTCTTAACCGCTGAGCCATCGCTCCAGCCGTCTTTGGCTTTTCAAGACAGGGTTTTTCTGTATAGCCCTGACTGTCCCGGAACTCACTCTGTAGACCAGGCTGGCCTTGAACTCAGAAATCCGCCTGCCTCTGCCTCCCAAGTGCTGGGATTAAAGGCGTGCACCACCAACGTCCGGCTCATATATCTTATTTTAATTGCAATATTTTCTCCTTAACAAATGAAAAACTTCAAGCCTGGCATTTTATGTATGGGTGGGTTGTGTAGAGGGGATGGGATCCAAGAAAAGAAAGGCTTGCTGGTTGCGGACCGTTTTTTTGAAAGGAAAAGGAGGCTTATACTGATATGTGGTTTAATCATATCTCCAAGAAGTGGGACGTTTACGTTTTATTAACCATGTTTATACACCACTTGCGCAATGCCCATAGAGGTCACAGGCAGCTGAGATTCCAGGCTGATATAAGCGGCCTGAAGTGGGTGCTGGGAATCGACTTTTACCTCTGGAAGAGCAGGGCACCCTTACCAGCCGAGTCACATCTCCAGCCCTAAAAATGTAAGCTTGAAAAGAAGGGAAAGGACAGAATCTCTTTTCTTTGGAGGGTTTCACGGAAGATCTCCATCTCAAATACCCTCAAAACGCCCTGGAGGGGCCTAGAAAACTTTCCACTGCGAAGGCCAAGGTTTACAGATTTGCTCAAGAGCTGACGGGCAGGGTGCAGAGTAACTTGGTTTGGGAAGTGTGGAATCAGTCCACCAGGAAGAATTGAGAAGCTGCAAAACCGGGGCAGCCAGGCTCTGCTGCTGCTCCACGGGTGGGCATGTGCAGGACCGAATGCTAGACCTCTGGGTCCACCTGCGCCCCCCCCCCATCCCGTGGTACCCAGCGGGTGGGTAAAATGGGAATTTATGGGGCAGAGTCCATGCTCTCAGGCTCTTCTTTTTCTGGGTTTCAGACGCTCTTGGACCAACCATGCTCACCTAGGAGTGTTTGAGCAGGAGCTATGCCTGTCGGCCTGGGCGACGCTCGCTGCGGTCCTCAAATACCGCACGACGTGGAGATGTCCGCGCTCCTGGGCCAAGTCGAGCGGCAGGCGGCCCCAGGCATCGCGCACATCCAGCCTCGCCCCCGCCCGGTGCAGCACCACCAGCGTGTCCAGGAAGCCCTCCCGCGCTGCGTCGTGCACCGGTCGTGAGAAGGTGGTAGGGTCCTTGCGGTTCGAATCTGCGCCGTAGAAGAGTAGGAGAGCGGCGACTTGAACGTTGCCCATCATCATCACCTGAAAAGTCAGAAGAAAGAGTAGAGGGGTCACGGCCAGAGGGAAGGCAGGACCCAGGACTGGCTTGCTCAGCCTGCTTTCTAATGCAGGCAAACCACTGAACTATCTAAGGGTCGCACTGCCCGCGCTGAGCCGGATCCTCCCACATCAATCGGAAACCAAGAAAATGCGCCCCCAAGGACTTGCCTACAGGCCAATATAGTGAATACGTTTTCTTAATTAACCTGCCTTCTTTCCAAATTACTCATGTAATTTGTCATGTAAAACTACCTGTAAGACCTAGCATATGAAAGAAACTCTGGGTTCAAACTCCATCAATGCATACAGGTACCTCAGCACCCAGTGAGTAGAGGCAGGAGGATTAGAATTTCAAAGTCACCTTTAGCTACAGAACTAGTTGGAAGTCAGTCTGAGCTGAGTTGCGTGAGATTCCCCCCCCCCCATCAAATAAAAGAGGGGGAAGTAGAGAAGGGCTAGGAGGAAAACTGCAATCAGGATATGTTATATGAGAAAAAAACTATTTTACAGGAAATATTATAATTTGTTAGAACATTAATAAGAAAAAACACTTCTCAAGTTTAAAAAAATATATTTTTTTGAGACAGGTTTTTTCTGTATAAAGCCATTCCCATAGAGGACTGGACTGGACTCAACACCATGCTTTGTGTCTGAGAACCAAGAGCTCAACCGTTTTAGCTCCCTCCATCTACCAGACAGGCATTCTGAAATGGAATCCACAACCTCCACAAAAACACACAACTATTTTGTTAAGCAAGGGACTCCAGTTCTGGGGGATCTCACACCTTCTGACCTTGAGTGAACATCAGACATGCATGTGGTACAGATATACATTCAGGCAAAACACCTATACACAGGTAATAAAATACTAATAAGGAGCGATGAAGAAGCCAGCGATGGCAGTGGAAGTTCTGCTGCTCAACCGGAAGCTTGCTGGAGGCTGACTGTCAAACTCACAGTACCAATGGGAAGGATAACTTCAAGTCATACCGCAGTAACCATCACAGAAAACGTTCCTCGCGCTGTTTCACGTACAATGGCAGCTTTTAAAGGCTCTTTAGGGTAGGAAAGATGGCTCTGCAGGTAAAAGACTTTGCTGTCAACCCTGACACAGTCCATTTTCCAGATTCATATGGTGGAAAGAGGGAAGCGCGCCCCACAAGTTGTCCTCTGACCTCCACACACAGCCCCCTCTCAACTAAATAAATAAATCAGTGCAAGAGTTTTTTTTAAAGCTCTGTAAAGTTAACTGAATGATAAACTAAGCAGAATTTGCTTTAGAGAAATCAAGAAAGCCCCAAACAACACCACTTTATACAGAGAACCCACCGTTTCTGATCTAATTTTTTTCTAGAGCTAAGAATAAAGAAACTTTTGCTCATACTATAATAAACTTGATCATAGACCTGGAATCTGCACTCAGACTACAGGAAGTTAAGGAGATGTTAACGCTAATATAATTGGTGCACTGCTACTTTTGCCTACTGTATGTATAATAATGACCAAGCCCTGGCAGCTAGCCCCAGGAACTAGTAGGACTCCCAAGGCTACAATGTCAGGCACTCTTCCCACTCCTCAGGCCCTGCCTCTGTTTCCCCATGCTTCACTGCCATCTCCTCCTCCTCTCCTGTTGAAAGTTTTAGCCTCAGGAGTCTTCTTAAGAATCATATTAGCAACAGTAGTCTTGCAACATTTCAAAATCAAACCAATCCACATGGATGGCTAAGAAGTTAGCCACCAGAATAAGCTTGAAGAGTAGACCTTGATGAACCTTCGGGAACCTTTGGCTCCCAAGAGGAAGATTCAATCAGTTTGCTGTCCTGTGCTCTCTCAACTTCTGGAAAGTCGCCCTGTTGAATTCACCTCCTTCCCCCTCCCTTTTCCCTCCTCCTCCTCCTCCTCCTCCTCCTCCTCCTCCTCCTCCTCCTCCTCCTCCTCCTCCTTCTTCTCTCTCTCTCTCTCTCTCTCATCTATCTCATCTATTATCTATCTATGTATCTATGTATCTATCTATTTATCTATGAAGATACATAATCAATTGCACTAGTATTGCTAAATCATTTTCTGAAGAAAGTAAACCTAACTTAGGTTTCAGGAAAACTAAGGGAGCTACAGAAAGGAGAAGGTAACAGTACTGCGTGCATGTGCTCCACACGTGTGTTAAAGACCTCCATCTAGCCCATAAAATTGGTTTTAAAAATTGATCACATCTATTATGGTATTTCCATACCATAGAAAGTTGAAATGGTAAAAATAAAATGAATACTAAATCCTTTTAAGAAATTATCTTGAATTTTTTTATTTTTGGTCTTTCTTTCTTTCTTTTTTTCTCTCTTTCTCTTTCTTCCTTCCTTTCTTCTTCCTTTCTTCTTTCTTTCTTTCTTTCTTTCTTTCTTTCTTTCCTTCTACTCTTCTCTTTTTGGGGAGGTGTTTCTAGACAGGGTTTTCTGGGTCATCCCTGCTGACCTAGAACTGACTCTGTCTCCTGATACTGAGATTAAAGGTGAATATCACTACTGCTCAGCTTTCTTTCTATTTTTCTTTCTTTTCTTTTGTTTTCTTCCTTCCTTCCTTTCTTTTATAAACTAAGCATTTCTGTCTCAAACACCAAGTTGGTTATGATTCTGAACCAAAAATTTCCTCCTTCCCCTTACTAAATAGCTGTTAAAACTATCCAGCAGACTTTCTCTTGCTTTTCTGTATCCAATAAATAAGGTCCTCTCTTACATATTTTAGGACTCCAAAGGCAAACCCCTCAGCCACTGGTAACACTCCAAATGTTAAACTGTAAACTAGAGACACATTATTTTAAAAGGTTCACATTTATCTTGTACAACCACCCAACCTGATGAGAATCAAAAGTATTTCCATGCTTGACTTGCAAATGATCTCAGGGTCCCAAACTCGTTTGTTTCTTTTTATTCTGTGATTTAAAGTGTGTAAAATATATTCTATGTTGCCATTTCAGAAGACTCAGTGCAGCTTTTTTAGTCAAATTGTAACTGGTGGTACTTTTCTTCACCTTATTATGCACAGGCTTCTGGAATGCACATTTGTTTCACAGGAATTTTCTTTCGTTAGAGTTAGAAACGATGGTTACAGACGGACATTACTAGGGCCCGGACTCGTTTTAGGTTGAAACTTAGTAAGCTGGTAAAAGCAAAACCAGAAATAATCAACTGACAGTAGACGGGAGAAATAAGAATTCTCAATAATAAGAAATTGAAAACTCGATGCCAAAATGGTTACACTGAAACAAGCTAGTTTAATGGGGGGCCGGGAGGGCAGTAGTTACAAGAACAAAATATCTGAGGTATCCATTCCAAATGGTAGTTGAAAGTTAGTCCTTCCTGAACAAAGGAAGTATCCCATTGTAGATGAGACACTCCTTGCCTACCTGAATCGGGGTGCGACCGAAAGAGTTTGGGGCGTTGGGCGAAACCCCGGCTTCCAGCAGTGCCCGCACCTCGTGCTCACGACCCTGGGCCGCCGCCCTAGCTAATCTGTCGGCAGAGGGCTCCATGCCGCTCCGGATCGCTCTCCTCGAGTTCGCCTTCCTCGCGGAGATTCAGTGACCGCCCAGTCGCCCAGTCGTGTGACCAGTGGGGCCCTCCTTCCTTCCTCTGAGGATGCAGGGCGAACCACGCTCTGCTCCTGACCTGGCTCCGCAGCCCGCTATAGGTGGCGCTATTTGTCCTCGATATAGCACGAATCGGACACCCCAGAAATAACTGTTGCCCACCCGGGGTCGGGGGAAGGGGTTGGAGCCCGCACTGCGGAAGACATGCGAGGTTCCTGCGGAGAGGTAGGGGGGATGACGCGGCGCTCAAGGATCGGACGTGCCCCACCTGCTACCCACGCTGACACCCCTCCCCCATGCCTGGCCACCCCTCGACGCGCTGGGCTCCTTCCTGGGCTCCTTCCGGGCGGGCGGGCACACCAAAGAAGCACACACGTGTGTCTTCGGAGAAAGTGAACTTGTATATTTTTTCACCAGCTTGAAATCAATCTTCCTCCCAGTGCAACACCCAGGTTTCAGAAAAACGAAGGAGGGTAATTTTCATCGCCAAATTGAAACATAATATTTAACCTCTTAGGGGAAAAAAAAGGTGTCCTCTTTTATTCAAGAAGAAAGAGCTATGTTCTCGCCAAGGTGAGATCCTAACAACTCATTTTGGAGGGTACTACGCCCAGTATGAAACCCGAGTCTTTGCGAAGGGTTTTCGGAAGCATTTCTGATGTGGCGATATCAGTGCTGGTGAGGGGGTGAAGTTATTGGAGAGCGATCTACTTATAATTTTTCTATTTTATGAGGCTGTTGTGAGTTTAAATGAGTTGATGTGCTGCAAATACTCTTTAAGAACTACTCTACATCCAATTGCATAGGTTTTTAGACGTGTTCGTTTAAAACTTGTTTTCAATCTTGTGAGGCAGGAACGCTTTGGGCAGAGTTACCAGTGCTAGACAAAAGGGAAAATTAAAAAAAAAAACAGTCCTCACTGGAAAGGCAATGACCCTTTCTTCCACTCCTGGAACTCAGCATACATTCATAGAGATCTGCCTGCTTCCTGCCTCCTGAGTGCCAGGATTAAAGGCCCGGCATTATTTTCCGTCGATTTTGAATAATTTTCTCTCCCCATATTCTTTATATGGCCACAGCTATTCTGACTTTACATATGTGTGTGGTGAGAACGTCAATCATGCCCTGTGGACACAAAACCACACAGAGAACTGACCCGTTTACCAGCTTCACGGTCATGAATTCAAATGTGTGTGTGTGTGTGTGTGTGTGTGTGTGTAAAATTCAAATGTGTGTATAATTCAAATGTGTGTGTAATTCAAATGTGTGTGTGTGTGAGAGAGAGAGAGAGAGAGAGAGAGAGAGAATGAGAGAGAGAGAGAGAGAGAGAGAGAGAGAGAGAGACTGACTCACCTTATACCCCAGGTTGGCCCTCCTTCACCCTCTAGGGGATTCTAGGCTGCTACCAAGCAAGTTGGGTTTAGTTTAAATAAACTATGTAAATATTCTGAGGCTTTGTTCTCTCTCCTTAGGTTTAAGTAAATTATGTAAACTTCTTGAGGTCTGAAAGGAAAATAAAATTTACCTAGAAAAGGTCATTTTGGGGAGTAATGAATATTCTGTGAAAATCCAGGTATATAGTGGGTTTTCAATAAATAAAAATTATCATTTTGGATGCCGGGCGGTGGTGGCGCACGTCTTTAATCCCAGCACTTAGGAGGCAGAGGCAGAGGCAGGAGGATTTCTGAGTTCGAGGCCAGCCTGGTCTACAGAGTGAGTTCCAGGACAGCCAGGGCTGTACAGAGAAACCCTGTCTTGAAAAACAAACAAAAAAATTTATCATTTTGGAACATATACATGCTCTCTCATGCTAGTGATGGAGGCCATTAAAGTCAATTTCCTCTTTACCCTTATTCATAACTGTATATTCCTGCAGAAGTCAGGACCAAGAAGTAAACTCCCATCTAATAGTTGTGATTAGTTCTCCTTTTGGGGATTCAACCCAAGGCATCACTGCGGTCTCAAAAGTTCCTGTGTTCTAACAAAATAACTTTCAGAAAAAAAAAAAAAACTAGTCATTAAATTATAGGAAGTGACACTGGGGTGGGTCATGTGTCCAGTGTCTTCTCTGCTCTGTAGCCTACCATTTTTCCTTTGATATATTTCAATAGAAAATTCGTATCCCAGGTTGGCCTTGAGAAAACTAGGCTAAATAGGGGAAGGGTGAGTTTATCACTGGTACTGGGTCATGTCTACCCCCTTTATAAAGTCCCTTATGGAGTGGATTTTCCTTTAACAACAAGCGTTACCCTCTGATTGCTGACTGGAAGGGAGAATGGTATGCTGTGCGTTTGTGTGTCTGGGATCCCAGTTCTTCAAAGGAGTTATGATTTATCATAAATGACTCAAAATATTAGCTTTCACATTCCAGACATGTTAAGGTGTTTGAAAATGACTTTAATACCACACACACACACACACACACACACACACACACACAGAGAGAGAGAGAGAGAGAGAGAGAGAGAGAGAGAGAGAGAGAGATTTCTAAAAACAATATTTAAAAACTGTTTTGAGTAAATTGCAGGGATTGGAAATCCAGTGATCACCAGTGCTTTCTGTAGAAATCACCACACCAGGTCATTGAAATTGTTTGAGATCAAAGATAGATTAATAAAAATACTTTTGGTTTAATAATTACACTGATTTTCTACTACAGACAATTATGGATATCCTTATCCAGAGAGTCCATACAATTGTACCCTGTGTGCTTTCAGACAGGGGATGTATGCCATTGGAGATACAAAAGCAGGCGACTTCACACTAATGTTCATACTGCATCTTTGGCTAGGGACTTGACTGTTGGGTGTGTCTTACTTGGATGTTTGCAGGGAGTCTCACATTCTCTACCTACTTTTACTTGCCATTACAAAAACATCGTAAACTGCTGCCTCAGGCTTACAGCTAAAAACAAAATGGAACGGAGAAAACCCTGCTGCTCCAAACCCACAACAGCTAGGAAGTGAAAGGAAACAAATTTGGCCCCAGGCTGTGTGGACACCAAGCTTCAGACGGTTCAAACTGTGTGCGCGCAGAGCCTCTCCGTTGCTGCTTTTAAATCAAAGTAGAAGCGAGCAATGTATATTCATGAGAGACTTCAGCTTAAATCTGTGAGATGCAGAGACCTGGGAGCTTGGGACACAAGAACTTCAGTAATTATTACACTGCCTCATGGTTTGAACTTTTCCACCGAATCAGTAAATATTCACCGGGACACTGAGACTCATGCTGAGTAAGAGTGACTTAAGGGTGTTAAAAATGTGTAGACCGCCGCACCGCTCATCCCAGCACTTAGGAGGCTGAGGATGGCTGGGAGTCCCAGGTCAGCCCAGGTTACAGAATGAGAGTGGCTCCACCTCGAAATACCAGAGAATGAAATGGTGTGTGTACGTGCTCCTAAGTCCAGAAGTAAGTAAGTAATACAGAAATTATTAACCAATGACATTTTACAGGCTGTGATATTTATCTGAGTCTTCATCTTTAAACACAAGACAAGTCAGAGTAAAGTATCAAAACCATAAGCACACTAAGATAATTAAATGAGATAATGCAGTTCAGATTTCTCTGTTAAGCTCCTCATAATCACTTCTGAGAGAAAATATTCCTTCAATATTTCTTTTGGAAGAATGATAGAATGAGCTTCTTTTTATAAGAAATGTGATATTACATAGGATATGTTCCATTGTAAATACTTGGTATGCAAAATTCAAAGTATTTCACATTACATGGGCTCTTAATTATTTCAAAGTAGAAAGGTACTACTTTTTATATGGAGGAGGATTTTTCAGCGGAAGGAAGTCAGATAGCTACTGTGTCTTTAAATTGGATGCAAGAATCAGACAAAGGCTGAGTCAGATGATCTGGCAACTGAACCGAAGAAGCAAAGCAAGAAAACAGTTGACACTCAGAAGAGAAAGTAAAACACCAATTTTTCTGAATCCATCGCTAGTGTAACAGGGGACACTTGGGAAGGCCAAGAAGAAACTGTGATCACACTGGAGAGGCTCCCTGGCCTGGGCCTTCTCACCACTGTGCATCTCCCTCCAGCTCAGGCCACTCATCTGCCCTGCTCGCCCTCTGTGCTTTACAGACACAGGAAGGCCCGACATTTTGTTTGTCAGCTTCATTACGTTATGGCAATATTTTACTATAAGCTTTTCATTCTAAATAAATAATTTAAACCAGTGAAATCCTTGTATTTTCCTTCCCTTTTTTTTTTTTTAAACAGAATTTTAGGTTACGCAAGGTCTGGTTAAGATAATCAAGTAAAATAAAACCCTTTTTCATATGTATATGGAGAGACTTATTCATCTGGTATAAACAAAGTGAAGCATAACAGAATTTTGAGCAGATAATTTTATTGTGGCCTTTCTATATAGAATTTTCAATCGGACACTGTGCTGTACGCTTTAAAATATCCCATTATGTCTTCCCCTCTTAACATAACCTCTGGTTATACAAATCTGGTATCTCTTGAGATTCTTTCCTCTCTGCAAATGCTAAAAGGTCTCTTTTTCATTTTGTGAAATGATTCCTTCTTTTGTTTTTCAGTTATTCTCCTACTTGGAGTCCAAAATATGCTTAACTCTGAACTATAAACACCTTCCCTACACTTAAAAACAGTTAAGCAAAAATAAGGTTTTAAATAAGCCATATTGACCTAAATGTGCAAATCACACCCAGGGGCCTCTTGATAACAGAATCCATCTCAGGTGTTAGAGTGAAGATACAGAGGTCCACCAAAGACCTGCAGGACCAGAGTTCCTGGAGAGTGAGCCAGAGGAATCCACCGGGACAGCTCAGCCCGCTGCTGCTGTGCTGTACCCCGCCCCCCCCCACCTCCCACCTTCTGGTTTCTTGCCTGCTTCCATGGAAGAAAGCAAACACACTGAGAGAACTTTGTGCAGTTTTCTTAGTTTCGATTTACATAAGAGATTAGCTAACTTTATTCAGGCAATTCTAAAGGACGGAGTAGCTTTTACTTGAACACGATTCCCCTTGGGGGTTGGAGGTGTTTTTCAGGGTAGAGCTGTAGCTAGCGCGCCCACAGTTCCGTCCTGAACCTCCTGGTTTCCACGGGGTTCTGCAACCATTTGAGCAAGGGGCAAGAAGGTGATCTGGCGGCAAGGGACGAACTCCACCATGTGTTGGAGAAGACTTAAAAAGCCTCTGTGGTAAAGTGTTTGCATTTTTATAAACAGAGCCAATATACATTCCCTAATTTAAAAATAAAGCTGTCTAAAAATGAGTGTGATGCTTTGGGGATTCAAATCTTATAGCAAGATTTATATTTTATTTTCCCCACGCTATCACTTTTTCTTCTGATCATGGTTTTGCTGGAATGCAGTGGCTATTCTGGGGCCCTTCTTAAGATGATGTTGATATTGGTAGCACCAACAATCTTAAGTTTACCTGGGCTGGCTGATTACACTGACATAGCACAAATTAAGATAGATATGGTGGATCTGGTGAGGTCTGAAGTTAGAGGATACTTTTAGGAATTTTTTTTCCCCCACAGGTTCTCTTGTCTGCATTTGCCTGCCATCCTAGAAGTACGCCTTGCTTTGACTGAAAGTGGCGTTCCGTTTTGATTAGTAATTTTTAGAGTGCACTACAAAAAGAAAGAAAAGTCATTGCTGGAAAATGACTGCTTGCCTCCAGAAGGCACGCTGCACTTCAGACACCGAGGCCAGGGCTCTACGGGACCAGGCTGGGACTCTCCCAAATGAAGACGATTTACTCTTTCCCACCCCCACCCCCCTCCAAAGACAGCTGCGTAGGTGACACGGGTACGTTCTCCGGTCACGTCTGACTCTAAGGAGTCTCACTCTGCTGGATACCACTCCTTTTGTGTCCTGTGAAAGCCTTTTCCTGAAAGGCTGACGACACCTACACGGTGGTGTCCGATTACATCTTATCTGTGGCTGTAGCCCTGGGGAGGGAACCGGTCCTGAGGAGACTAAGAAAGGAATGGAAGAAGTGCCTGCGCAGCTTGTGGTGGCCGGCAGACCTAGGGTCTAAATTCTGGTTATCCGGTCCTGCTTTGGCAGCCAACTAAATCAGCAGCATCTCTAGGAACTAGTAGGGTTGAGAGGAAGGAGTGGGGGTGTGGGGGTGGTGGCAGGAGCTGAGGGAGGGAGGCCCCAATGTCTGAGCTGTGTGGAGCGCCTCCACCACCCACCGGTGCTCGTGGCGCCTCAGGGTGCCCAACAAACCTCGAAGAGATTAGAGTGTGAGTATGAGTACTCAAAATGAGTGTGGCAGGTGGGGTTGGGCGAGCGTGAAAAGAGAGAGAGAATATCAGGGCTGGTGCCAACGCTGAGATGGGACCCGTCAGAACAGCAAGCGTCCTTTCCTTAAATCTTCAATGGGCTAGCACATTTACAGTTAAAGCCTGAGGTCACAGCCCACGCCAGCTCTCCCAAACCCCAAAACCACCTTTATGGAGGCAAGACTCCCACAGCTCGGTTCATCGCTCAGAACACTCTCAATTCATCCCTGATGTGCAATTTTTATGGGGATGGGCTTTGACAGTGACATGCGCTGAGCTTACTAATGCTATCAGGCGAGGCTACTTTGCAAAACTCAAAAGTACGATGAAGACTGAAGACGATAAATATCCCCCACTGCTCCCTGTCTGAGGAAAACGTCACAAAACTGTTTATTACATTGAATCTCACTTTTAAAATTGCCTCAGTTTGGGGAGTGGGGAGCGTGGTGGCACAGACCTTCAATTCTAGCACTTGACCGAGGGAGACTTGTCTCTATGCATTCAAGACCAGTCCAGTGTATAGAGGAAGTTCCAGGCACCCAAGGGTGCATAGTGAGACTCTATCTCAAAGAAACAAAAAACAAAACCCAATCAAAAAATACCTACATTTAAGTAACTATTTTACATTACAATGTAATTATGTAATAATTATGTAATAATTATTTAATTATGTAATAATTAAATAAATATATTAATTATGTCAGAGAGGACACACACCACTGCATTCTTGCAGCGACTGAGGCAGGACAGCAGAGAACTCAGGCCAGTCTGTGCTACACAGGGAAACTGTCTTAAAAATCAAACGGACATGTTTAATCATAGCACTTGGGAGGCAGAGGTAGGCAGGTTGCTATGGCTGGAGGTCAGTCTGGTCTACGCAGTGAGTTCATGGGGAGACCTTGTCTCAAAGTGTGTGTAGAGGGGAGCCCTACTCTCAAACCTAACAATCATCTCGTGCCAGATCCTAGCTGGACTATAATTTAACACCATATTGCTATAATCTGAGGCAACTTTCAATCTTTCTGTACTGGTTTTCATCAGATATTTTCTTTTCTTAGGGTGGTATCTACACAGAACAGCTGAATATAGGGCAAGCATTTATACAGTTCTCGTCATGTCCTGGGCTATGAAATTGGCTGGGGACACAGCTCAGTTCACAAAGTACTTGAGGAACCCTGGGCTTGGGCCCCAGAACTATAATCCAAGCACCCAGGAGGTGTTCAGATGCTTATTTCAAAACCTGCCTAAGCCAAATACATGAGACCCTGTCTAAAAATTATTTTCCTTGCTTGCAATGTGCTTGTAAAAGGCCATATTAGAGGTCATGTATGTGGAAATCTAAAGGTAGAAAAAATTCATACTTAGTACTAAAAAAAATTTTATATTTAAAAATGAAACAATACTCATTATTTACATAATTCGGAGTTCAGAAACACAGCATTACAGAAACTGGGATAAACCACACAGGGAACAGGGAATTCTAGCTAAGGGTTTCAGTTTAAGGTAGCCCAGGGTGTGTACCGTACTGTGAAGGAGAAAGAGAGGTGTTGTTTGTTTGTTTGTTTGTTTGGTTGGTTTTTGAGACAAGGTTTCTTTGTGTAACCATGGCCCTACCTCTGTAGACCAGGCTGGCCTCATGCTCACACAGGTGCACTTGCTTCTGCTGTTTGGGAGCTGGTATTTAAGGCCTGAGCCACCACACCAGGCTTGAGAGACGTCTTTTATGGAGTGAAAACACTGGTCCAAGCGTCCAGCTTTGCTATTAGAAAGTATTTTTTGATGACCCATATCACTTTATATAACACTTTATAGCAAGAATGATCCTAATGTTAGGAATAATGGCGGAGTTTATTTTCATCACGGTGAGGTGATTCTAGTAATTAATCACTGGAAATGAAATGAAATGGCAGACCTGTTAAAATATTAGAGACCCAGGCAGTAGTAGGCTATCCCCTTTCTACACTAGGATGACAATGATGTCTTAAAACTCAAAAAAAAAAAAAAAAAAAGAGGGCCTTTTAAAAAAAAATGTAGAACACAGCATCAATTGGCATTGATATATTGGTCTGTGTTAACGGCAAGCCATGGCAAACTATGAGAGGAGGAGGAGGAGGAGGGGGAGGAGGAGGAGGAGGAGGAAGAGGAGGTAGAGGAGGAGAAGGAGCGGCTGCTGCAGAGAGCTCCTAAAAGCGATGGATAAAGGAGTATTTAATAGAGAGAAGTAATTAATGTTAAACAGAAACATGTATTGGTATTGGAGAATGCACCCAGTGCCATTTGCAGACTACTACTGACTACTAATTCGCTCACAAATTTTGTCGTACATGTTTTCAGTCATGTACTGATAAAAAGTTCTAATGAAAGCAGCAATAGAAACTTTCAAAAACATTGAAAAACTGACATGCATCAATAATGTGTATAAGGAATATCTAAAATGTGCACCTCGACACCCGGAGCCAGTATAATCAGCACCACACAAGTCAATCCAACCGTGGCGTAATATATAAACACGGGGTCCACAGCTATACAAACCCTGGTGATTAACACTTCAAATATTTCTATTTCCTGCTTAGTTTCAAATAAAAAGTTGGGAAATTGGATATATTTTAGCACACATTTTATCCATGCCGTACGTTCTATTATCAGAGCCTTGTTGATAGTTGCGCCTTTTACATAATGAAAGCACTACTAGATAATTTTACACATAATTCCTAAGAAGTGATTTTTACTTGTGAGCATAAGTGGTTTCTTTCAACAAGCCCATTTTTACTATGATGTATACTCTACATACATAGTGCACATTCTGCACGACAACTTCTAATACTACAAGACGTTTGCCATTTTAACTTTATGTTTCATTTTGTTTCAAATAGCCCAGGTTGGCCTTGAATTCCATATGCAGTGAAAGATTACCTTGAGCCTCAGATTGCCTGTCTCTATTACCAGTCGGCCCCCCAGTCCCCCCCCCCAGTGCTGGAATTTCAAGAGAGTGCCACCATATCCAGCAACTCTGCCTCTAGGGGAGAGGACCCAGGATTTTGCCAATGTTAGGAACATAGCTCCAGCCCTATCTGTAATTCTAAGGGCCCATTATGTTGTGTTTTATATTCCTAAAAATATACAATTTACATATGCTTAAAATTTCTACTTCCTAACCACAGATTCCCAAAGGCACCAAATTACTTGCATAAAAATCATTATATAGGGAGAAATATTAACTAGTGTAATAAACCAGCTTTTTAATAGAGCTGAGCATTAACAACTGTACTCTAACACACATACCACAAAGGCTAGATGTTGTATGCTGTGCACACAAAAAAAATACCACCATTAGGAAGGATGACTGATCTGGTGAATGTTTTTTAAATGATCTAAAATCAAAGCTATCAACAAGTCTCAAAATCCTTTATAAATGCTCTACTAACTTTTGGAAAAATTAAATTTCAAATCCCTTTAATCCCAGCACCGGGGACACTGGCAGAGGTGAACCTTTGAATTCGAGGCCAGCCTGGCCTACAGAACCTACAGAGTTCCAGGACAGCCAGGGCTACACAGAGAAACCCTGTCTTGAAAAACAAACAAAATTTGAGAGTTTTCCTTTTCTGTCCTTTTATTTTCTTTAAGGTCTAGGCCGCTGCATGAGCTTTTCTAGCCCTCCTGCGGAGTGTTAATGGGTTTACATTTCCATACTTAAAAGATAATTGATACTGAGATTAAAAAAAAAAAACTTTTCCAGGGGGTGGGGGGGCACTTTCGGACCCCCCCCCCCGTATTCTCTTAAGATTTTTGCACACTGTATGTACATACGTTTTTTTTTTTTCTTTCAGTTTTCCAGATCACGGGACGTACAAAACGTACCACTGATTCTATTTTTCAAGCACTAGGCCTCATTTAAAACCTATGTTAATTGTGGTCTGTTACTCTTAAAAATATGACTACTTCTGACTCCTCCGGGACCGCAGGTGTAAGTTCTAATCCTGCACCGAGAAAGCACTGTACAAAACAGTTTCAGTGAATTTAGGCCAGCCAGTAAGAAGTGCTCACCTCTACGGGTGTCTATATGGGTCGAGGAATCTTAGAGAATCTAGTGCTTGCTATTGTGTAACAGCTATTGATTATATTTAAAACCGTGTGGGTGGGATGTCTTCCTATTTCAGGAAGTCAATCTTGTTCACTCTCCTCTCGCCCTCTGCTACCCCTGCAAGCAGAATTGAGGGCCTGGTGGATGGGGGCAAAATAAGTAATTCCTTAGAAAACAAGACCCTTAGCAGGTATTCTCCGACTACCCACCCCAGGGCCAAATAAAGAGCTCTAGAAAACAATCCAGCTTACGTAGGGTTGTGTGTGTGTGTGTGTGTGTGTGCATGTGCGTGTGCGTGTGTGTGTGTGAGTGTGCGCACGTGTGCGCACATATACGCCTGCAATTTCCAAATGAGGAAATGTAGGAGCCACTCATTTCTAAAATAGCAAGTAGGTTCAGAAATACTCTTAAGCTTTTTGCAGGGTTGAGGAGGACCCTGAAGCCCACCCCTCAGACTCAGTGTGTGCGAGAGAGAACTCTATCTCCCAGGAACTAAGCCGAAGTGGAAAAGCGACCTCTCCCCTCCCCCACCTGAAGTCCCCCACCCGGACACGTCCTCCTTCTACTTCGTGGGGCAGATGCAGAGGAGCACGCGGAACCACAGCACCTGCACGTGCAGCTTCGGAGGGCCTTTCCTACCTGGTCCAGGATTCGCCTGCGGCCCTCTGCGCTCAATCCTCTCTAGCATCAACTTCATGGCCACGAGATTCTGTGCGCAGCTCGCTGACCAGGGTCCCAAGGATCGCGGGAACCGCACCTCGAAAACCCTCACTTGGCGTGAGCGGCGCGCGCGCCCAATCTTCGCGGTGACCAAGAACCTGTGACCCATGCTCCCGCCGCCGTACTCTTCTCAGCCGTGGCAACACTGTGACAAGCGAGGCGAGAAGCGCCGCCCCCAGCCCATTCGGCTAGGAGGCACCTCGCGACCCACGCGCCGCCCCCGGCCCATCTCCGCTCCACGCCCATCTCCGCCCCCAGGCGCGCCCCCGAGTCTCATGCGCGCGGTGCCCAGTCGCGCGGGAAAGCTTCCTAGAGGCGCCCAGGGGGAGGCGCGCGCGGGGCCTGTCGCATCCGGGGTCCCGCTGCCTCCCTCCCGCGCAGGGCACGCTCCGGATCCCGCTCGCTCCGCTCGCCACCCATCGCGGTGACAGCCAGCGCCGCGGGACGCGTGCGCACCACCGGCCCCCTAGCTGTGACTGCGTCCCATTGCGGCGGGCCGGCTCCGTCTCCTGCGCGGGTCTGCTTTCGCTCCGGTTAACTTTCGGGTTCCGGTCCCCTCCGTCTGTGCCTGACGCCCCTTGGTGAGGTCCCGCTCCGAATCCAGCTATAAAAAGAAGAAGAAGAAAGGGAGATCAGCAAGGCCTGCCTTGGGCCGGCCCGCCAATCAGGACGCGCGCGGGCGTTTTGAACGCTAGCGGTACGCGGAGCTCCTCCGGTGGGAACCGCGAGCGGAGAAGAGCCGCCGCGTGTACAGGGGACCAGGGCATGCTCGCCGCCGCGGACCGGTAAGTGTGGCCCGGCCAGGTCCCCGCGCGGTCGGGCTGACACGAGGCCGCAGCCCGAGGACGTTGTTTATTTTCGGTTTTAAGCGCGAGCATCCCCGGCTCTTCCTCTTTCCCCGCCCCGCGTCGCCTCCTTCTCCGGTCCCCTCCCCTCCCCCCCCCCCCGGCTGCCCCCTTCCCCGCTGCCTGCTCGCCTCCCTCTCTGCCTCCACCGCGGCCCCCCGCGAAACCGGAAAAGTGGGGGGGGGGTGGAGAGAAAGGAGCGGTTGGACCGAGGGCCGAGTTGATCGGGCCGCCTGCCGGGGACAGAGGGAGCGCGCTTGGTCAGTCCTGGCTCCGCGCGGGTCCGGAGCTTGAGAAAGCGGGAAGTCAAGCCCAGGATCCCTCTAGCAGGCCTGCCCCGGGGTCCAGTGCTCACCGGACAGAGGGCCGGCTGGCTGATGGACCTGTTCCGAGTTCACCCGCAGGAGTCTAGCTGGTCTGGGTGGCCCAGCTGTGCAAGATGACGTGGGACCTAGGCTAGCTTTTGGAACCTGGATTTGCAGCCCCGAGACTTGGTGGTTTAGGAGCTGGGGCCTAGTGGTCCGGCCTCAGTAAAGTAGCAATCCACAGCAGGGTGACAGCTAGCAGGGTCTTATAGAACGGACTCCAAATGCCAGTTCTAGACATAGGAGAATGGTGAGACCCGGGAATAACCAAATTAACCCAGCAAAGGCCTTGCTGTAACTGAGAGGTCGGGGCAGGGCCAGCTTTTCCATCTTTCTCCCTGGTGTGTGTCTTTGCAATAGAACCTTTCAAAAGGAAGAAGGAATCCGCTAAATAAAATGAGTTTCGAGAGCCTCTTGTAAGGACCCCCTGAGTATCAGTGTAGGGTTAAAACAACACCCAAACCCGTGTGTAGCTTTATAGAGACTTTGAATTTCTCAAATACCATGGTTGGCCCTGGGGCTTCTGGCTACCCTACCTGGAATTTTCTCCCACTTCAAAAGCTGCTCTTCCTCCAGGTATCTGGGCATAAGGCAGTTTCCCACTTCTCAGGACTGCCATTTGAGTAAAGGGGCTACAATAGCTCTTCTTTGAAGAACCGTAAATGTGAAAATCTGGACTTTTAAGTTCCATCTCCCGTTGCCTGATGTCTGTTCTCTCTATCTGTTGGATGAGGAGTAATTAATTGTGTATTTTCATCTTCGTGTAAATACAATCATGAAGGTATCGGAGTTCTAAGTGACTTTTGGCTATGTGCTCTTCAAAAACTTAATAATGAACTGATAATGAATATGCGTTTTTCCTTAAACTCGAAGCACCCATTTTTATCTTCAGAGTTGTTCTTTGAATGGGAGACTTCTGTCCTTATTTTACAGGTGACAAGACAGGTCGAGAAGCTCAAGTCTTGAATACTACTTCACATGTAGACTCCAGGACGATCACTGGACTACCAGGTGGCGATGTCTCTTTCTGTTGTCAAAGAACCAGAGACAACTGAAAGTGAGTTATCTGTGAGTCACTTTGCTAACAGAATCAGTGAAAGCTGGAACTTTTCTTTGATGTCTTCCAGTGGTCTAGAAAACTGACAGTTTTGTATCTCTTGTAAAAGAAAACAGTATTCTGTTTTGGATTAGCAAACTCATTCTGTAGTGAGAAGATGAAGTATTCCTACCCTCCCCACACAATGTTAGGGAAAAACGTTCATCTCTGGGGGTGGGGGTGGGGAGCCTTTTCCCTTTTTTGAGGGGTTCTAGAAATAGAACTCAGAGTTCCAGGCTAACATTCCCATCACTGAGCCCCATCTCAGCTCTATAATTGACAAACTTCCATTACTGATTTTATCAGCATTCTAGGGACACAGATGCAACACAGAAGACACCCCAGGGCTGGCTGGGGAGATGGTTCCGTGGATCAAGCACTTTCTACAGGAGCACAGGGACTGGATTCAGATCCTTGTAATCCCACTGCTACGGAGGTGAAGGGAAATCCCCTGAGCAAGGTCGCCAGCTGGACTGGCCAAATCAGTGAGTTGGGTTCAAGTGAGAAATTCAGCCTCAGTATGTAAAGTGGGGGAGACGGACATTTGACTTCACCTTTAACCTCTACACAGGCACGTGGACCCTCACACATCCATCTATACACAGGAACATGATTACACAGGCGCTCCTCAAACGTATTCAGTTAAAAAAAAAAAAAAGTCAGTGACTAACTAGGCATGGTGGCATGTATTTATAATACTTGTACTGTAGGAGCCAGGGCAGGAAGAACATGAAACTGAAGCCAGCCTGGGAGACCTTGTTTTAAAACATCCAGAATAAGGGGTGAGGAGATGGTTTGGTACATAAAAGCGCTTCCTATACAAACACGAGTGCCCGAGTTTGAATACCCATTGCGCAAACTGGGCACAGTAGCCTGCCTCTGTAATCCCAGTTTCAACAACTGGGAGGTTGGTGGAGACTGGCGAATCTCCCGAGGGTCTGTTAGCTTGTCATAGAGAGCAGCAAATACGGTAGCAGACCTTAGAGGCTGTTCTCTGATCACTCCACATGTGCCCTCACACCTGAACTTGGATACAGGCATACTCACACCAAAGATTAAAAAACAAAACCACCCAGAGCTTAAAAAACTTTTAATTGTGCTTTTAAGCCCCCCAAAGATGGAGATTTGAAATACAGAAGGATCTGCAAAGAATATAAATTGTGTTATATACAAATGGCCAAAGAATAACTGAAAAGATGATAGCGATAAAGTAATGTAAGCAGAAACAATGGCATATAGCTGTAAGGGGCAGAGAGAAAAGGGTGACAGTGTTGTCAGGATGCAGTCTTCCTGGATGCTATTAGAACTTGCCAGCTGCAGGTATTTTGGAAACACTTTGTATCAAGGTTGTAGACGCACATGTACCCTTAGATTCAGGTGTTTCAGTCTTGTAATTCAAGTAAGTATCCAGAAAGACACAAATATGTGAAAATAAACACCCATACGTATTATACTTACAGACAGCATATGGAAGTATAGAACTGCATGTTAAGTTGGTATGTATTTTTATTTTACATAAGTTTTGAATCAACAAGTCTAGTCTTAAAGCTCATATATGAAAAATGTTATATATGTATATACATATCTGTAAGCATGGGGAAGGGTATGTGTATAAAGAAAAACTGTGAGCAAACACACATATATAGATATAGCTGTTCCTTTTATTGCAGGAATTTCACTTCAAATTATTTTACTCTGGATCATGGAAATGAGTAGAAAGGGTTCTTTATAATATTGTACAGTAGCAAAAGAAAAGGGAATAAACACAGAACATGCTGTATTGGTGACATTTTGTTTTCTAAAACCACGACTCATCAACCAAAGCAGGACTCAGCCACAAATACAAAACTGTGAAAATGTAAGTGCATCTGTGTACGTGGGCAGCTGGGGACTGTCGAAGAGCTCATGCTGGCAGAGGAGAGGACGTACTAGAACAGTGTGATCCTATCTGTATTTTAAATGTGTTTGGTGTTTACAATTACACACATTCACACAAACATATATATACATATATATGTTTTATATATACATACTTATATATATACGTGTATATATATATACGTATATATATATATATATATATATATATATATATATATATACATATCTATGATTACTTTCTGGAATGATACATTTTTGAGTAACCTGTTACCTGTGGAAATTAAGAATAGTCTTAAAATTTTATTTAATGCTTGCTTCTTTTCTGAACTGTTTCAAAGTTTGCTATCCACAATATAGTAACAACCACAGATCAATTATCACTTAGTAAATGTGGAGCTGATTAGTAAATATGGATTTTTCCAGTCTTTTGAAGTTGCTTTCCACAAGTATCGGAAGCTGCATGTTAGATGGTCCTCTATACTCATGTATTTTGCATAGGTTTTTGAATCAGCAAGTCTAGTCTTAAAGCTCATATATGAAAAATACGCTATATATGTATATGCATACATATCTGTTGCTTTCCAGTAACTAATGGGGCCAACACCATCATGTCTAAATATACTAAATATGATATAAACATACTAAATACTTAGAGGTAGAGTAGAATAATATTTGATTTTTTCCCAGAAAGAAAACAACATTCATTTTTTGTTTACTTCAGGATTTAAAAGACCAAAAGCCACTGGAAATCCTGGAGTAAGCTTGCTAAGGTAACTCAGTACCATCGGTGGCTGTCTGGAGACTAGGCCGGAATAGGTGATGATCAGATAGTTTTCAGACATGGGTATAGCTTCTGACTCCAGGCGGTGTGTGGGCGCGGGGAAACAGTGAGGAGCACCTCTGTGTAGGAGGAAAGCAGAAAGCATCCCAACCCCTAGATGAAGCAGGGAGCCACTGACTGCACATCTTCTCAGTTCTGGGAGAAAAGACTGTTGCCAGTAACATATTGACTGTCCTGGTATTTGTAAGTGTACTACATTGTCACTGCTTAATGTTTTTGTATTATCTCTTCTCAACATATTATAAAATATGCAGCAGCATACAGTGAAATTATTTACAACATGCTTAGAAACAACAACAAAGCCAATTTTAACAGTATTACATCTCTCAGGAAGGTACAGAAGCCTTTCACATTACCCTCTGATTTGGGAGTCCATCGACAGCTATTGCAAGTCCGGGTAAGGTACTGTATATAGCGCAGTTCTACATAACTAGGGCAGAAGAGAATGAAGTCCCTAGAAAGACAACTGTTTTCGGGAAGAGCAAAGAGACAGATTTGTGAAAAGATAGGAGTATGGAATCTGTTCCAACTTCCATTTTCTCTCTGTCTGAATTCTTACACAAACACATATCAGAAAGCCTTGACATGTGTTCAATGATATTTTGAACCAAAATGATATTTTCAGTGTCTTTACATTAACTCAGAATGCTTAACTCCCATATTGTTTTCTCTATTGAACTTGCCTGCCTAGTTTACTGCAAGAAACTAGGTCTGCGTAGCATGAGAAAATAGAAAAAGCAATAGAAAAATCTGAACTAAGATGAATTGAGAAATGCTTTAAAAATTAACCCAAGTATTTCCATTGTATCAGCTTTTATCTGACTTGCCTGTTAATTTTTCAGTGAACCAGAGCAGCACATGGGTGGTTCAGGGGTGGAATTCTCCATAAAAAGATATGTAATATTATAAAGGGTTCTTTGCCCCAGGGCCACAGTATAAATATTAACAAAACCCACAGATTTACCTATTTACATACACAGACATACATATATCACTGTCAGCTATGGAGAGATTCAAGAAGCATAGAACTTTAGTGATGATAGGATTGCAGAAAGGACCTGATACATTTCCATATTTATACCTAACAGAAATGGAGACTCATTAAAGCCATGTCGCTAACCAGCCACAAGGTAAGCCACACAGTGGTTAAAAGAATAAGTGAAGCAGTGGCTGGCTTTTCTCCCCCCTTTCCCCCCTTTCCTCTCTCCACAGGAATTACAAATAGAATGGGAGGATGTGTTGAAACTATTGAGGTCTGGTTGCTATTGTTTCTTCTAGTAATCTCTAAATTTGAAATTATCTTATTTTTAAAACTGTATGATAGTCTGTCCATCAAATCATCAATAGCAATAACCGAATGCTTGAAATGACACCAAGTAACAACTTGAGTTTTCATAAATTAGTTAATAGTCATGGTAGTAATGGGAATGCGCCCAGCAAGTCAGAATGCAGTTGCTGCTAGATGCTCACAGGCACAGACCTCCTTTCATTTGGGGACATGGGCTACTGCCATTCACGGGACCTTCAGATGTGTCCTGTAACTTCCGTGGAGATTTAATCCCACTGCTTTGTCCTTTTTAGAGTGACTCAGTATTGGCCACAGCCAACCTGCCATAAAAATGACCAGCATCTGGGAGAACATAAAAGGAAATTAGCTTATCTTTCATTACAAAGGCAGTTAAACTCTATGTGAAGAGCAACGGAGAATGTATTAAATGAGTGTATGTTGGCTTTACTGAAATGGTGAGTGATGACACTGAGAATGATACATTTCTTTAAATTGGGAATGAAACAACAGTCCATCTCAAATTAGCAAATTCATATATTTTGGACCAAAATTAATGAAGGAGAAGCTAAGGGTTTTTATAAACCCTTAATTTTTAATTTTATAAATTAAATGGGAGGTTTATATTACCACTTGTGTGATTTTTCTTTGAAGCTATTTTAAATATTATATTCCTAAAATTCCATTTTAGCTACTATTGATTACTTAAGTGTAAATTAGAATTGTATTTTTCATTCTTACAGCCCAGTATGAAAATAAGTGCTCTGTAACCTTTGCTCAAGAATATTTTTCTACATCTCGATCATGTTTGCTCCCCAGAGCATGTCTACTTCCCTACCTGTCCAACTTTGTTTTCTGTCTCAAAAACAGACAAAAAATAATTAACAAAAGCAAGACCCCTAGCCCCCCAAATCAAAACTGGCAAAGAAAAGACTAATGAAGCACGCAAGCAAACAAACAAAGGTAAAGGGAAGAACTCACAAAAATACCACTGAGTTCTGGTTTGCTGAGCCTGCCCTGAAGGTGGGGTTGATACAGCCAGAGAGACTGTTGAAGAAAACTGATTTTGCCTTGGATAGTGGGTGTCGACTGCAGATAGCCTTAGGGAGGGGACCCGGTGTCCACTTCATTCCTTTAGTGTTTGAACTTGTGCATGCGGCCACAGTCCTGTGAGGTCATAGGTTCATCAGTCCCCTGGTCTGGAAGACCGTTTCCGTGTGGTCCTCCGTGTGGTCCTCCATCCCTCTCTGCTTCTTAGTGTCTTTCTGCCTTCACTTCCACACAGCTCCCCGAGCTCTGAAGGAAGGGGTTTGATAAAAACACCCCATTTAGGATTGGGTACTTCAAGGTTTCTCACATTGTTCAGTTGTGGGACTCACTCCCTTAGTTCTTGTCTGTTGCAAGCAGCAGCTTCTCTGCTGTGGGACTCGAGGCACTGATCCACAGGCAGGCGTAGCAGTGCCATTAGGAGTCGTTTTATTGCTATGCCCCTTTAGCAGAATAATGGCAGTAGGTATTTTACTAGGTCATGACTAATTGTAGTATTAGGTTCTTGGCCACTTGTGTGATTTTTAGCAGTTTCAGGTTTGAGATCTATTTCATGGAATGAGCAACAAGTTACTCTTCACCTAAGAAAGAAATATCTGAGGTTTTTGTTTCACATCCTAATTTTTTTTTCATTTCAATTAAGAAATTTTCTTTAGTGTTTCCATTTCTATTTTAGTGCCTTGAAATATTCATAACCCTCCCTAAGTTCTCTGACTGTACTTACATTTGCTATTTTGAGACCCTTAATCTTATGCTTCAGCTAAACTGACTTTCTCGGGGTCTGTTGCAATGGTTTCTGGCTTTTGGGGGAGGCATATTTTCTTGGAAGTGCTTTTCTGCTTTTATCTAGCCAGCTGGAGTTGCGTTTGAGGTCGCTCTTGGTATACAAATCTGACCTCTTCCTTGTTGGATGAGTATTCCCTTCTTTGGCTGCTGTTGTCCACTCTGAGATCTTCGGCAAGCGCCGTGACTGTGGGGTTTCCTGGTAGTGTGTTTCTGTGGGTTGATGAGTGACACTCAGAAATAGAGGTAGGCTAGCTGGAGAAGCTGATGGGCAACGGGAAATAGCTAGGGGTACCAGGTTGTACCAAAAGATGGAGTCTTTGGGGAGTGCAGTTGGGGCGGGAGGGGAGACTTCTGCTGGTGGACTAAGGGAGTAAGAATAATTATACAGAAGGGAATGGAGGGGGAGGATACTGAAAATCACCTACCTGAGTCGGGGCTCAGTGTGGCCGTGCGGGGGGGGGGGGGTTCCCTGGTAGGAAGTGATTTTATAGGTCAGTGGCTGACACAAGAGGGATGGGCTAGAAGGGAAAGCTGGGACTTTTTAGTGGCTACCACTAGTTCCCCACCCCTTACTGCTACACACCTCCATTCAATTTCCTGACACTCAGTACTTCTCCCCCTCTCCTACACCAGATCCTGCCCCCTTCTCCCTCCCCCTTCCTTCTCCCTCCCACGTCCCTCCTTCTACCTCCTGTGATTATTCTGTTCCCCTTTCTAAGTAGGGCTGAAGCACCCACACTTTGGTCTTCCTTTTTGGGCTTCATATGGTCAGTAAGTTGTACCATGTGCATTCTGAGCTTTTGGGCTAATATCCACATATCAGTGAGTATATACCATGTATGGTTTTTTTTTTTGTGTGTGTGTGTGTGTATGTGTGTCACTGGGTTACTTCACTCAGTGTGATATTTTCTAGTTCCACCTCTTTGCCTTTGAATTTCATTTTGTGAAGTCATTGTTTTTAATAGCTGAAAGGCTGGGAAGGAAAGAGTTAAAGAGGACTCAAAGCACTCGCCAAGAGGAGGAGTGGGAGGAGTCTCTTGCCACAGGCATCCGGAGGACTAGGACAAGGCAAAGATGAAAGCTTTGCTCCAGTAATTTTGAGTTTTGAGTTTCTTTGGGGGAGTAAGAGCATGTTGGATACACTCTCTTTATTTTCCAGATTTTATATGAGAAGAGCCGCCCCAGAAGGTAAAGGAGATCGTGGTTTTCTGCACTTTAGAAAAATATCTGTTTACCCTCGTATCATTCATGATTTGGTACAGGATGGAACAGTGGCCACAAAAGTGTAGTCATTGTGATAAGAGCATCTGGAGTTTTCTGTTGTGGCAGATGTGTGCGCATACACACACACCTCTCTTCCTACTTACTAGAATTAAAGACAAAAGCAAACATTTTCTGGTGTAAAGTTTTGCAACAAGCCTCCCACCCTTCTGTCTTGGAACCACCTTTTCAATATCTGCTTTGGTGAGTTTCAGAGTCTGATATACAAGGAAGGACTTGTGACCTCTGTTTTTCTGACCTTTCGCTTAGCATAATACCGCCTGAGGTGGTGACTGCTAACCTGCTTGATTCAGCCATCTGACTGTGTTCAGGAATCCTAACACTCTATACTCTACAAGTGCACACAACATGGACGCGACACGGCGGTGCCATTCACTTATCATTCAAACAGTAAGGGGAGGCGTAGACTCTTCTGCACATATGTAGAGCCTTCAACCCTTAAACTTGACTTTCAATGAGTAGACATTGATATTTGCAATCATGAGTTTTGCTTCCCCCCCTTGGATAATAATTATTTACAGTTATCTTTATAGGCATTAGGCCAACTACATTTCAGATGCTATGTGATGCATGGGGCTACAAAGCTCTGTAAAGGTGGCCCCCAGATAGCAGACTTGCCAGTCCCCTGTTCCACAAGCTAAGGAAGTTCCAGGATTTGTAAACTTTAAAAAGACCCACATTTGGGGGCCAAATTGACTTACTTTTGCATACAGTGGAAGGTTTAAGTGTTGAAGGAACAAATATGTTTTAAAGCATGCCCAGTATAAATGTAAACTGTATTAATAAATGTGCCATCCTTCCCCAAAAGATATGAACTGTCTTCTTTGGTAATATATTAGAGAAATAAGGAATCGGTAGGCAAGTTTTGTGTATTTAGTTCAGAGGCACCTCTTTCTACTCTCAGGTTGCTTTTCTAGTTCCTCTTCTCTATTTTAGATGAGTAAACACTATATTTGACACCTAGAAACATAAAGTGTAAGTCTTATGTTTTCCTATAAGAAAACAGATTTTTAAGGATAAATGATTGAAATCATTATTTGGATTTATTACAAAGGACAAGCAGTGAACACTTGAATCTTTTAATATTTGGAATTTTGTGGTAAATGCATGAAAATACATGAACTTTTAAAATATTTGTGTGAAAATATAAGTGTGTGCCATGGATGGGTGTCTGCAGAGGTTATAACATCCTGGACCTGTTATGGTTGCTGGGAACTGAACTCTGAAGAACAGCAAAGGCTCTTAACCATGGAGATCTCTCCAGGCTCCAGTTTTTTTCTTTTAAAAATGTGTGTGTGTGTGTGTGTGTGTGTGTGTGTGTGTGTTGGGGTGTGTATATGCACAAGTGTCAAGAAGTTTCTATAGAGGCAGAGATTTTAATCCTCCTCAAAACTGGAGGTATAAGTGATTGTGTTATGAGTTCTTGGAACTGAACTGAGCCATCTCTCCACCCTGAAAATACACTTTAATGCCAAATCTTCCATATCTTGGAGTCTACCTATCCTGTTTATTTTTTATTAAAACAATGATGTATCAATTGTTTCAATGCAAAATGACCTAAGCCACATTGGAAGCCCCCAGCGTGCATCCACATTTTGTTCAGTAGGCAGCAATACAGCCCATGAGTCATCATTTGATTTCAGTAAGTTCATATTCAATCTCCTTTCTAGTAACCTTTGGGAAGTAGCCCAAGGTAACTGACTAGATAAGCAGCCCTGTCATCTAACAGGACACCTAGAACAGTTCCCCTGAGACAGAATACAGGAGCACTGAACAGAGAAATAAACAGCTTAAAGATAGAAGCAAGGTGTGCTTTGCCTCTAGGAGTGTGCAAGTGTTACAGTTTCATGAGCTGTATCTCAGGAGGGTGCAGGCTATAAGTCCAGCACTTAGGAAACTAAGGCAGGGGTTGCCTGACTTGAGGTTAGCTTTAGGTACAGAGGAAAGCACTGCTTTGAAAGGGAAGGAAAGAAGGGGGAAAAAAACCCAACCAACCAACCAACCAAAGAAAAACAAGTTGCTCTTCAGTCTCACCTCTGCTGAGGAGCAGATGTTATACTGTTAAAGGTTTTCCTCATTAAATACACTGTTACAAAAGAGCAATTCAAAGGTAGGACATTTCTAAAGGGGTTCTTAAACTATTTTGCATAGAGTAAACTGGTGCCCACTACAATTCCCCATTGGGCCTTAACTGAGTCTGTCAGGACCCAGACCTCAAGGCGGCTGTGGGTCACAGTTTAGGGAGATCTGTTGCCTTCAATTTCACTATTTTTCTTGTGGAGCTGGAGGCGACTCCTCATTTTCTATGAATGTCATTTTGCAGGTGAATCCCCACACAGGACAGTGCACAAAACCACGTGAGTGTCAGTGCCTCCTCTGCTCTCCAGGTGTCCCCTCTAGCCTGTGGATCATCTGCATTTTGAGTTCACAGGGTAGGACTGACTGCTCCCGCCCAAATGTCCGACAAATGTCAAGCTGTCTCGACAAATGTCAAGCTGTCTCGACAAATGTCAAGCTGTCTCCAATTTCCCGCTGCAGCAGCTTCTCGTGGAGATTCAAGAATTTCCCTTGCTATTTTACACCACGTCCTGAAAGGTAGAGGGCCCCTGGGAACTTCATACAATACTAAATCTCCTTTCTGATCCTCTTGGCTTCAGGGTGAGGATCTAGGGCCAGATCCAGCTGCAGAAAATACGGAGGAAGTTCTTTCTGATTGGCTTTGCTTTCCTGGGTAGGGCTCAAGCTCTGGAAGGCCTGCGGGCTGCAGGCTGTCCTCTTCATTCTTGCAGGCTTCCTAGATGAGGCTGGGGAGAAAAAGGTCCTTGCGGGAGGCGTAGGGAGCCTGGGATCAATCTCCAGTGGCAGCGTGCAGATACCTCGCAATGTCACGGTGGCCCTGCTCTTCAGCCAAGTCTACCGGCAGGCGGCCCCAGGCGTCACACACATCCAGCCGCGCCCCTGCCCGGTGCAGCACCACAAGCGTGTCCAGGAAGCCCTCCCGCGCTGCGTCGTGCACAGGTCTGGTAAGGGTGGCAGGGTCGGCGCAGTTGGGTTCCGCTCCGTGGAGCAGCAGCAGCTCTGCCACCTGGGGGCTGCCCATCATCATGACCTGAGGGGGAAGGAAGAGAAAGAGCTCAGAGGTTACGCAACTGGCGTTTCCAGCAGAGGCGGCAGAGGGGCTTGCAAGCTTCGGGTGTCCGGTTTCTCATTTGCTTGCTCAATCTACTCCCCACCCACTATAGCCGAGACGGAACTCAGCATAGATTCCATTTTATTCTCCACAGGTGAAGCAATAAGAAAGGGCAGAGAAATGGCTTATTTCTTATATGGAGTGTTGGACAACAGAGACTTATTTCGTTAAGTGATTTATTAGCTTGGTTTGAACTTTTTTTTTTAATTTTACTTTTACCCTTTTCCTAAACATCGACCTCCCCCCTCATGGAAATTCTGCTTCTACTCCCAGCTGCCCCTAGCTCCTCTCCTTTTACTCCCTGCGCGCCTCCCGAGCTCCCCTCAGCCGATCGGTTCCCTTTCTGTCTCTTGTTAGAAAACAATCAGGCTTCTAAGTGATAGCATAAAACATAAGATAAAACAAAAACTAATACAAAACAGAAGGGAAAAGAGCACAAGAGAAGGTACAAGGCTCAAGAGACCCAACTCTTTCACACACTTGGGAGTTCTAAAAAAATCATTAAACTGAGAGCCATAATCCTGCCTAGTCTCTGAGTTGTTATGAGCTTTGATCATTTAGAGGACCTTGTTTCCTTGGTTTCCCCCATCCCCTCTGGCTCTTCCACGATCTCTACCTTCTCTTCTGCAGGGTTCCTTTAGCCCTGTGGGGGAGGGAGTTGATGGAAGTGCCCACTTAAGCCTCTGTGTTCCAAGGTCTCTCGCTTGCATACTGTGTGGCTGTGGGTTCTGTATCTGTTCACTTCTGCTGTAGGAGGAAGCTCCTCTCTGATGACTGAACAAGGCCAGACATGTCTAAGTATGGCAGAATGTCATTACAAGTCATTTTATTGCTACATTAAAAAAAAAATTCTATATGGTTTTACCCTAGTTTACTGAGCTACAGCCTCTGGGTCTTGGTCTCCCCAGCAGTGTCAGTTGCATCTCACGGAGTGAGCCTTTACTCAGGTCAGGCATTGTTGGTACAAACTCTCACAGTTTGCCCTAGAATACCTTGCAGGCAGGACAGCAGAAACCAGGCTTTATATATCAAGTTTTATATTGTTTTCCTCTAACCCTCTAGGTCTAACCAACCATATGTACTGGTTAGCTTGACACAGTCATTTGGGAAGAGGAATCTCAGCAGAGAAAAGCCTCCACCAGATTGGTCTGTAGGCAAATCTGTGGGGCATTTTCTTGGTTAATGACAAATGTGTATGTTGGGGTGTGTGTGTGTTCCAGTCCAATCTGGGTGTGTGCCCCACATGTGGTCCTGGAAGAAAGTAGCTGAATTTGATCCTTGAGCAAGCCAGTAAGCAGTGTCCCTTCATGATCTCTGCTTTGGTTCCAGCCTTGACGTCCATCAGAAATGCACCGTAGCAATTAAATGTAAGCTAAATAAAGCCCTTTCTGTCCAAGCTCCTTTTGTGTTTCTCACAGCAACAGAAAGCAAATGAGGACACCATATAATGGTGATTTTTTTAAAAAAAAGAAGTTAGAGCAGTGCTTTACAGGAGAAAACAACAAGGCAGTTTTTAAAAAGGTTTTGCTCCTTCAATGTGATGGATGTCTGTGCTCACAAACTGCACTCTGATCATTTGAGCATAGGAGATCAGGAGAAAGTCGGCACATTCCAGGCTTATATAACATGGAAACCAATTACTTAGCACCTCATAACATTTTAACAGTGTAGAGTGTAGACATACAGTGAACATACACTGTAACAAGAAATTAACATTTATATTGTACAAACATTTTAATGGTAAGTGATATTTCTGTCTGTATAAAGAGTTTGACTGGTACCTAAAGTCACAAAGATGCATAATTAAAAAACAACCAACAACTATGTTTTGAAGATGTAATCCCCATTGCAGCTATTTGCGTATGTTGTACCCTCTGCAAACATTTGCTTCAACATTTTAAGTTAGTAATAAAACAGGTTTTGGTATCTAACTGTCCTAAACAGTCACTGGTTCTGGTGGGCCTATGTGCTTTGAAATTTACACAGTGGCAGTGGTCATGTGCCAGTTTTTATTACATTAACATTAGAAACATCCCTTTCTTCCTTCAAGAAACACAACAACCTTTTTCTTTCTTTTTAGCGAGGTAAGAGCTAATTTTTACAGCTGCAAAAAGATTTTAAAAAGTTTTTTGTAAAAATTTTAAATAAAATTTTTATAAGGTCTTATACTCACAATTATTTTTGTTACTTTTAAAACATTCTTTTGTTACACACTTCTTTTTTGTAAAAGCTTAAGAGGAATGGTACTTATTTTCCTAAAGTGTACTATTAACAAGAGCGCTGATTTTTGCAGTCCCAGAGACGTGAGGTGAATGGCGAGAACAAAGCACTGTTAGGTCTTCAAGAAACATAGCAATACTAACTACAGCAGGATTAGTAAACACTGAACAAACATATCTCAACAATCAATAGAATGTTTAGGGAACCCTTTTGTGTTTCGAAAGGACCCAACTGTTCCGTTGGGAGGGCTTCGCCTGCTCACATTAAACAGTGAAAAACTACACCCTGTTACTGCCCGCATACAAGGAATTAAGTGCTGGGTTGGGGAAATCCTTAGTCCTATGAATGCGATTAAGTTTATGAGGAAAAAGAAAATAAAAAGGACTCATAACGTTGTTCACAGTGAACTCTGTTGCTCTACGCACTACATTTTTTTTTTTGTGTGTGGAATTCCCTGAATCTAGGCCATGTAACCAGCAATCTCATTTTTATCGTGTCGTTCTATCTGACCCTCCCTTTCCCACTTTGCTCCCCGAGTGTCGGGGCCTTCTTTCTATGACTGAAAGATGGCAGAATAAATACTGGTATTTTTTTTTTCCACCATTGCAAAGATTCGGAGGCTGGAGACATTCATTGCTCACGGGTAGCACACTTGCCCAGCATGTACAGGGACCCTGGGTTCCATACCCAGCCTCGCAAAATTAAGAAAATGCCAATCTAGTGGAGAGGGATATTTCGATCGTTTTTGTTTTTCAGTATTTTTGCTCTTGCAAAACCTGCCTCCCGTCGGGCCCGCACACATCCAGCTCCAGAGGGTTGCCCAGTTACAGCTCTCTGCCGCGGAGGGCACCGCGCTCGTGCGCCCTCTGCCGGTAAGGCCTGGGGACCCCGCTACCTGGATTGGGCGCCTCCCGAAGCGGTTGACGGCGTTGGGATCTGCGCCGGCTTCCAGGAGCTGCCGCACCGTCTCCACCTGCCCCCGCGCCGCGGCGGTGGCCAGGCCCGCGTCACTGCCGCCGCCCAACATGCCCTTGTCCCCGGTCCGTGGCAGAAACGGTCCTCCGCCGGCCGTGAGATTGCTACAGCTTCGTCTCTGAGCGGCTCCTCCTCTCTGGGGACCCAGCAGCGTCGGTGAGCGTCCCGGGAACGCTCGAGCGCTAGCGCCTGGGAACCGCACCGAGGGCACAGCCGACTTGCGCCGGGTGGGGAGCCCGCCGCACTGAGCTTCAGCGTTCAGCACCGCCGCCGGCCCCGCCCCCTCAGGCCCCGCCTGCTCGCCTAGTCCCGCCCACATTTGGTAACGTCAGGAGGCAAATGGGCGTGGGGGGAGGTATCTGAGAATCGGAAGGTCTTAGACGCCTGCGCAAAAGCTTCCTAGTCTGGAACTTACCGTGTCCGGTTGGCTATTTTTGAAAAAGTTGTGCCACTGCACTCAGCGGGCGGAGCAGAGAGGTCTTTATTTAGCCCAGGCCTGCAGGTTTCGCTTTGGAGACATTAATCGCTCTTTTGTAATCGACTGGCTGAAAGAAAGCCTTTAGGGTGAAATTTTCCACTTTCTGAAGCCGTCTGAAGGTGACATCTGTCATGGAAGGCTAGTTCATCTCTAGGCGGTATTTGAATTTAATACTCGTAATAAATACGAGTTTCACATCTAGCATCAGACCGAGCAGTTTTTCTTTTGACAATGCCTCATCCCAAGGATCCTGTTTTGCTTGTCTTTAAATTTTTCCCTTGAGCTGTGGTGGTAATTCTGAAGTAAAAATAGGAAAAAAAAAAAAAAAAAGAAAAGAAAAAAAAAAAAGAAAGAAAGAAAAGAAAAGAAAAAAAGAAAAAAGAGAGAAAAAAAGGATAATGTTTTAGAGAAAGTTAACGTCGCACACACAAAGGGGGCTCATAAGAATTTAAGATCCCTGCACGTGTGTCTGTTTACTCACCTGCTTGGGAGGCTGAGACAGGAGGGTCCCAGAAACCCACAAATTCAAAGACAATCAGTATCTAACTAACCAGGCCTCCTTCCAAAGCCCCCTAAGGTCCTATTCCACGTGTGTACTGTATATCTCAGCTTGCCCTCTTACCGGTTTAAACCCACCTCAGCAAGTATTTGATTTTTAGTTATCGTGTGTAATAACGAGCATTTATGCAGGAATAATGAAACAATAAAACTCGGGTGTGGTGCTGGGCCTGTCATTAAACAGGGTGAACCTGTCATTAAACTCTCCTCTGAAGATGTAAGGATCAAGTGCTGCCCGGCTCCCGAACCTTCCTAGGGGAGACTGCTTTAAAGACTTTAAATGTTACGACTGTTGCTGCAGTGAAGCAGGAAGAGAGCCACACACTGTATGTCTGTTGCCAAACAACTCTGGGCCCAGGGATGCTGTGTGAGAATGGCCGGCAGTTCTTATTTACAAAACAGGTTCAGAGTGCTTCTGAAGGAGATCTTAAAGGAAGCCAGGTGTCTTACTGATAAAAACCAAAGACTTCAGAACACACCCTCTGGCATGCTTGTGTCAGATTCCCCATTTAGGACCATTTGCTCTTGACCACTCCACTCTTAGTCCTCAGCAGAAGACTAGAAGCCTGCTTCTGGGTGAAACGTGTTTATAAACTGTTTATGTCTCCCGTCCTCTTTGGGAGTCAGCCATTTCCTGTTGCCAGTGTGCACAGGTAGAATGGGAGGCGGAGGAAGAAAGATGGGCAGTTGAAATCAGAACTTCTGAAATGAAGGGCACTGGTGTTTTGCTAGCAAGTGGAAGAACTAAACCAGCAGGTTGATATTGGTGGGCGTGAAGCAAATAGATTCTAGGATATTTTTACCAGAAAAACTTTGCTACTCTGAAATTTAATTCACAGCTAAATGTAGCACAGAAAGCTGTGTCTGCGTGTGTGCATGCATGCTTATGCGTGCATGTGTGTGTGCGTGCATGCATGTGTGTGTGTGTGTTGGGTGTATGAGCATATTATGTGTGCCCAGATGTGGAGGCTAGATGAAGATGTCGAGTGCCACGTTCTACCACTTTCTGTCTTAAATTGGTTTGAGGCACGGTCTTTCTCTGAACCTTGAGGTAGACTGGTAGATAGATCCTCTGGTTCTGTCTCTGGGATCTCCTTCCCCCAGCACTGTGGTTGCAACTGTGTCTTGGACAATGCCCGTCTTTGATGTAGATTCTGTCATCTGAGCTCAGATTCCCATATTTATGCAACAAGCGCTTTTACCTCCTGAACATCTCTGTAGATCCTGTAGTGTGAATTGTAAGGAGGTTGTGGAAACCTTTTTTTCTAATGGATTCAGCAATTTTAAATGTAGTCCAACATACCTACATTGACTATTGACCATGTCCTAAATCCTAACTTTTAATGTGATGATAGATTTTTGTGTGCTATTTTTACTGAAAGATGTATTTACTGGACATTTTGGGTATTTATCAGTTTGCTTTATGGATTGGTTGATTGATTTTCCTTTTGAGTACTTGTGACTGAACTCAGGCTCTTGTGGACACTAGGCAGTTGTTCTGCCATGGGCCTGCATTTCCAGCAAGTGCCGATGTCGTTAAATTATTCACTACAATCACACTGCTTCACATAGCCTAACAGCGAGCTTTAAACTTCTCTGAAACTTGGAAAGTAAAAGGTACTTCGCACCAATTTCTAAGCTACCTTCTGTATAGTTCCTGTTTCTGAGGATAAAAACGTTTATAAATGAGAAAATGGAAAAGATTGTTTTCCTTTGAAGGAAACACAAGAAAATCACGGTAATATAGGGAAAAAAGCCAATGAGCAGAATAGCTGAGAATTTTCCACGAGGAAGAAAGGAGAGCTTTACTCATCAAGTTGAAGGAAAAGCCTTTGGGGTAGGGGCACTGCTTGCCAAGCGCGCGATCGCCGCAACCAGCACCAAGGACAGCGACAACCCATCCTGCTGGTCTGGGTGGTCCTTGTCCTCAGCAAACAATTCTGGGGTTTAATGCCCCCTTGATGGTTTAGTGTTCCCTCCCCCACCTGCCACCACCTGTAATCCCAGCATCCCGGAAGTTATGGAAGGAGGATTGTGGCAAGTTTAAGGCCAGCCTACAGGGTTAGGCCTTGTTTTAAAAGATCACAAACAAAATAACAGGGAACACCCATTAAAAAACTCAATGGGCTTTCCCCACAAAAACCAACGTGCTCAATTTGTTTTCCAGATATTATTGTATCAGTGTAATATTATCTCTATAAAGACTAATACTATGTTTGAAAAAAGGAAAACAAACAAGCAAGCATTCTATTTTCTGTTCCAAGTGCCTTACAAATACTATTACATTCTACCTCCATAAAGGTTCTACATAACATGCACTGGTATCATAACTTTACAGATAAGACAAAACGATGAGAGAAACAAGAAGCTTGTATATTCCCTAGTCGTCGGAAGTGGGATCTTAGCTGTGTGGCTTCAGAGCCTCTGCTCTCCTCACTAAGTGGTGTGCAGCAGCATCTGTGCACCACTGGCTCAAAAGGAAAGAAGCAGTAAAATGGCAAACAATTATTTTCTACACTACATTCTTTACCCCAGGTAGATAGACCACACCAGAGCAGCCCTTAATAGACTCGAACAATGATATTTCATATGTAGTACTGATATAATACCTTTATCTTTGACATCGGAGTAAGATAACTGAGCCTTTGGTATGTCTCTGGAGCTCAGGTGGCTCCAGGATGAAGGACAACCTGATGCTTGTAGCTCAGACACAGTGAGAGCTGAATCAGGGTGGAGAACAGTCTCAACAGACGTGTGTCAGCTGGACCTTGTTCAAGTGGAGGACTCATTAAGGAGAAAGAAAAAAAAACCCAAACGATAAACTGGATTTAAATTTGGAGATCAGAAGGAGGGAGTTTGTACAATCAATTTTAGTATTGTATATTATGAAGATCATGGAGGATATTTATGTGCCAGCTCATGTCACTAGATACAGACTCACCATCAAGTGTGAGTAGGAGTAGGTAAGTGGCCACGAGGAGTAGTGATGTACCAGTGCCTGCCATTTATGTGTTCTAGCATAGCATTTCCAAATAAGGAGAGAAAGAAATACAGAATCATTTCCAGGGGCGTTTTCAAATTATATACAACCCACCTCCTCTTTAGGAGGCTTGATCTTTCTCTAGTCCTTTAGTGGGTAATTCTTACTCCGGGGTTCACACTACATCCCATTTTGTGTCTTTTATGTCACGGTGTTCTTTTCTTCTCCCCTCCCCCTTTCTTGTCCTGGCCTTTTAAGGTCTCACAGAGCTGCTCACTCTGTCCTCACTGTAAATCCCAGGCGCTCTCTCTCTCTCTCTCTCTCTCTCTCTCTCTCTCTCTCTCTCTCTCTCTCTCGTCAGCCTTCCCTTCTGCCGCCCTGCCTTGGCCTCCTAAGGGCTGGTTCTAGAGGCCTGCATCTCCCTGATAACATGTCATATCTTTAGGGGTTGAGGAATAGTGGTCTCTTGACTTTACTTCTTCATTTTCTGGGGTATCAGCTCTCAAGAGGACATGTTCTTTGTTGCTACCTGGTCATCTTCACACCAGAAGGTTAAGACAGGCATTAAGTGTTTTTAAATTCATTTGTAAGTTTTCAAGATAATGAGTTATATCTTGCATATTCTAAAAATGATTGATGATTTGAAGATTGTTGTCATAGATTTAAAGTGTCCTTTAGAATTTTTGTTGATCTGTAAGCCCTATCTTTGGTCAGTGGCCTCTGTAAATTGGTTCCTAAATTCATTTGGCGTGACTCAGTGGTTTTGCTTAAAATCTTTGATTTTTGGTATGACAGTATGTTCTAGTGCTATCTTGCACATTTCATGTTATATTATGAACAATTTATCTGAGGAGTGCTGGGTCTCTTTTAGTAGGAAAGAATACTTAAAAACTATAAGCAGAGTGTTGGTGGGACACTTTTGCTTCAAGGTTGGACATTATATATCTTGGTCTGTATCTTTATACGCAAAATTTAGTTGTTTCTTAATTTAGGATGATTACATATAATTTCATCTACGTGAACATCCAGGGGGTTGTTAGCAGTTTATTAGCATAGACCTTTGGGAAGGTGTGGTCTCAAAATGAGTGCTACAACCAAAAAAAAAAAATGCATTGAATCAATCCAAAATGCCCCACAACATGCCTGTTGTCTTAGTCAGGGTTTCTATTCCTGCACAGACATCATGACCAAGAAGCAAGTTGGGGAGGAAAGGGTTTATTGAGCTTATACTTCCACACAGCTGTTCATTACCAAAGGAAGTCAGGACTGGAACTCAAGCAAGTCAGGAAGCAGGAGCTGATGCAGAGGCCATGGATGGATGTTACTTACTGGCTTGCTTCCCCTGGCTTGCTCAGCCTGCTCTCTTATAGAACCCTAGAATACCAGCCCAGAGATGGTACCACCCACAAGGGGCCCTCCCCACTTAATCACTAATTGAGAAAATGTCCCACAGCTGGATCCCATGGAGGCACTTCCCCAACTGAAGCTCCTTTCTCTGTGATAACTCCAGCCTGTGTCAAGTTGACACACAAAACTAGCCAGTACACCTGTATTTGAGAGATGTAATCAAAGAAATTATTTAGTAAAGTCAGGAATTCTCTACCTCTATGGGACACCAGTGGTTAGACCATTCCTTCCGCACAGCCCAGGTCCCTTCGGAGTCGGTGCCCTGAACTCTTTCTGCTGCGCACGCAGGGCTTGTCAGATTCGAACATGCAGCAATCTGTTTTGTCACATCATATCTTAGCAGTGAAGCTCATTCTTTAAAGCGGGCATATGGTGTTCAACTGCAGTGGAGCCTTTTGGGACACAGGCCTGCACTGGCTTATTTCTTTCACCTAATGGTCATCAACAAGAGTTTATAAGGTGCCCACTGTGTCCCAGACACTCTTCGAAGTCTTTAAAGCACATCAGTGACAGAAGGTGGCAAAACCCCAACCAAGTCAAAACACAGCACTGTTCCTTGGCTTTCATACTCAGGTTCGGACAGTGATTTCTGTTGTAAAATTAATCACAAAACAGATATGTAAAGTCACACTTGAAGAAAGAACATGATTGGGTCTGAGGGATGGTCTACAAGTATGGGAGTTTGCCAGCCAACCTCACAACCTAAGTTTGGTCTGTAGATCCACTTGGTGGAAAGAGAACCAACTCCTATATGCAGACCACTTAGCTCTGCACATGTGCCCGGGCACACACATCCCTCTTCCCCCAATTAATACATGTTAAAAAAAGTAAAAATGTTAAATATTACTTAATACCCTTTGTGTGCTATACCTATAATAAAACAGGTTAGAATTGGCTTGTAAAAAAGGAATATCAGTATATCCAGATAAATACCCATATAAAATCATTAAAAATGTGTTATATAAATAAATAATAAAACCAGTATCTTATGAAGCTCCCACCAGGTAGAACTTGGTACCAAGATGAAGACAGCATTAAATTCTTTTGATTTCATCATTTGTCGGTTAGAGGAATACTCAAGCATTTAGTCATGAGAAATCTAGATGTCATTACAAACCAAGACACAGTCGAAGCGAAAGCTTGGAACTGATCATGGCAAGCCCGAGCTCAGTATCACTATGATGACAGCCGCCTTAGGATTTTAACCCTGACACTGTCACCTCAGAACATTTGATGTGGTCGTCAGTTGAGACAATACTAAAGTGAAAGTGTCAGACTAATTAAAATCAAGAGTTAACAAAAGCATACAGAACAAATTGAGGATTTTTCATTGGGTATACTGCTTTTAAGTTAATACTCAAAAATTAATAAAGAAGCATTACACAGCCCTAGTAGTTCACAGTTGAGATCACAGAACTCAGGAGGCCGAGGCAGGAGGATTGCTTTGATTTAAGGCCTGCCTTGCATTACACAGTGAATTTTAGGCCAGCCTAGCTTCACAGTAAGACCTCATCTCAAAACACGTGTTAATTATGTTTAGGAAACTGTCTCTCTGATTGTGATGAGCTTTTCAACTGGCTTAATTTGGGATAATTTTAATGTAAAAAATGAAGACACAATTTAAATCACATTTCTGGGATGGGGAATCTTTCTAGAAAGTGGGACCTAGCATAGAGTGAATCTTAGAATTCCATATTATGTTCCCTCATTCCCTACTGGAGCGGCAAAACCATGACTACAATTGGGGAAAAATATTCTCATGTCACTCTGAAGACCAGGCTGGTCTTGAACTCAGAGATCCTCCTGCTTTGCCTCTTAGTGCTGGGATTAAAGGTATCTCTATTACCACTGTCCAGCTTGTGTGGGCTTCTTAATGGACTGTTTGATTTGAATCTAACTAGAAAGGAACTGGTCTGAATATCAGAGGTCTGGATTCTCTGCCACGTTGTGATGATTCAAAGAATGTAGGAGAATATTAGTGGCCATAGTGTGACCTCCCTTGTATCTCTGATTCCCCGACCCAACATGACTATAGAAATCACTGTGGAACTTACCACTGAGGCGCACATTAATTGTGTCCTGAGCTGTTTGAAGGTGATCTTCTGGTGTGTGAAACAGAAGAGCAATAGAAATTGTGTGAAATAGAAAGAGCAATTTTAGTTAGTACTTTGTCAGAAAATATTTCAATGACCTGTTTTCAAGTACTTTTAAATTAAAATTCCATTTTATTGTGCTCACGGTTCTAATTCAACTCCTTTGTATTTGTAACACTAGGGTTTGAATATTGTGATACTAATATCACAATGTGCAAATTCAAATTGTGATTCATAATTCAAATTATAATATATTCTTTTATGAAACAGATTATGGATAACATGAATGTAGAAAGCATTAATTTCTATATGGGGCATTTCTACTCCTAAGTCTTTGAAATTCTAGATGCAAAGATATAAACTCAAAGTTCTTCATGAAGGGGAATTAGAACATTTTAGTCATTTCTGTCATGCAGTGCACTGCTTTCTGTCAAAGTTACGTTCCTACAGAAAAAAGAGGAGATGCAGGCTGTTCCTGGGGTGAGACTTTGCTGTCCACGAGTTTACCAAGTGTTTGGCCAGAGTGAAGCGCCTTGTGGACAGAGCCACACAGTGGGAGTAGTGAGCACTCAACTTCATCTGTCAGTTACTGGTCGCGGGATGAGGCGGAAGAGTGGAGCTTAAAGCAATTGCTCCCCTAGTCTTTTTGGGTTTACATATCATGTCTGGGTGTACTGGCTGGTTCTGTGTGTCAACTTGACACAGGCTGGAGTTATCATAGGAAAAGGAGCTTCAGTTGGGGAAGCACTTCCATGAGATCCAGCTGTGGGGCATTTTCTCAATTAGTGATCAAGTGGGGCAGGGCCCCTTGTGGGTGGTACCATCTCTGGGCTGGTATTCTTGGGTTCTATGAGAGAGCAGGCTGAGCAAGCCAGGGGAAAGCAAGCCAGTAAGTACCATCCCTCCATGGCCTGTGCATCAGCTCCTGCTTCCTGACCTGCTTGAGTTCCAGTCCTGACTTCCTTTGGTAATGAACAGCTGTGTGGAAGTGTAAGCTCAATAAACCCCTTCCTCCCCAACTTGCTTCTTGGTCATGATGTTTGTGCAGGAATAGAAACCCTGACTAAGACACTGGGCATTTGCAGTAAAACGTTCCATTCTCTGACCTGTTTTTAAGGCCTCAGTGTTGGGACATGTACATTAGAACTGCTTCAGGACTCTATCTCATCCCAGTCAGAATGGCTCTCATCAAGAACACAAACCACAAATGATAAGGGTGTAGAGAAATTGAAACTCTTACCCTACGCTGCTGGTAGGAGTGTAAACTGGCGCAGACACTGTGCAAATCGGCATGTAGGTTCCTTGAAAAACTAAAAGGCTACCACATGATCCAGCTGTGCCACTCTTGTATATATTTCTGAAGGGTTCTGTGTCTGTTCACCACAGAGGTGCTTGCAGTGTGTGTGCTTTGCTGTAACGTTTTCAGTAGCTAAGATATGCAACTAGCCTGGATGCCCTTCAGTGGACAAAGAAGTGAGGACTGTGGTACTTATATGTGATGGAATCTTATTCAGCTGTAAAGAAGAATTAAGTTATAGCACTGGCAGCCAAATGCATGCAACTGAAGATCATTATGTTATGTGAAATAAGTCCAAGTCTGTCACATGTGGGGTCCAGATTTAAGTGTGTGTGTGTGTGTGTGTGTGTGTGTGTGTGTGTATCTATGTGTAGGATAGAAGGCAGGAAGAGCACTGTGAGGTAGGGGGGAGAGGCCTGAGGCTGTGCTGATGGGGAACAGCAAACAGTAATGGATAATGATCTGCAACACGAAAACAGAAGAACGGGAGACTATTGGTGAGGTAAACGGACAGGTAGGCGCATGAGTCAGAGCAAAGTATACGATGAGGTTGGCACGGTGAATCGACTTCTTTGTAAGCCAAGCAAAGAAAATCATCATTCATTCTTTCATTGATAAGCATGTAAGCTGACTTCAAAGCTTGTCTACAATACATGTGGGTTGGTGGGTTACGGTGAGCTGACTTTGGTTCCTTTGGGTATATACTCAGGAACGGTGTATAGCAAGATCATATAGATAGCTTTATTTTTAATTTTTGGAGGAACTTTTGTACTGTTTTCAATAGAGGCTGAGCCAATTTCCCTCCCCACCACAGAACATAAAATATTCATTTTGCTTCTCATGCTTAGCAGCATGTGTTGTTGTTGTTGTTTGTTTGTTTTTTGTTTTGTTTTTTCGAGGCAGGGTTTCTCTGTGTAGCCCTGGCTGTCCTGGAACTCACTCTGTAGACCAGGCTGACCTCAAACTCAGAAATCCGCCTGCCTCTGCCTCCTAAGTGCTGGGATTAAAGGCGTGCGCCACCACTGCCCAGCTTGTTGTTTGTTTTTTGATGACACTTATTCCAACTAGGGTGAGGATGAACCAATGTAGTCTTTATTGTATTTATTTTATGGCTAAGAATATTGCATTTTCATGTACTTATTGGCCATTTGCACCTCTTCTTTTGAGAGCTATCTGTTCAATTCATCAAACAGTCACTTTTAAAGAAAGATTTTAAGAATGATTTGTGTGTTTTTATTTTTATGTGCCTTGGTGTTTTGCCTGCTTGCATGTCTGTGTGAGGGTGTCAGAGCCTTTTCAGCTGGAGTTACAGACAGCTGTGAGCTGTCACGTGGGTGCTGGGAACTGAACCTGGGTCCTTTGGAAGAGCTGCTGCTCTTTTTTTTTTTTTTTTTTTTTTTTTTGGTTTTTTGAGACTGGATTTCTCTGTGTAGCTCCGGCTGTCCTGGAACTTGCTCTGTAGACCAGGCTGGCCTCGAACTCAGAAATCCACCTGCCTCTGCCTCCCAAGTGCTGGGATTACAGGCGTGCACCACCACCGCCCGGCTGCGGCTGGTGCTCTTAACTGCTTCATATCTCTAGCCCCCAAAGAATCACTTCTTAAACCATCAAGTGCAATTAGACTTGCTTTACTAGTAACAGAACATGTCCAACTACCTTCTTAAAGCACTTTTGTGAAGCACAGTGAATAAGTGATCAGTGTATTTATGAGGTGTGTTTATATTTCACAGATTCATTGTGTACTCTGCCATGTTTGCCAAATTCTTAGACCATTTGTGTTATTTTCTTCTTACTACTTTTGAAAAATTGTTAAATTAAAATTCTCTCTCTCTCTCTCTCTCTCTCTCTCTCTCTCTCTGTCTCGTGTGTGTGTGTGTGTGTGTGTGTGTGTGTGTGTGTGCAGTCGTGCGTGCGCGCGCGCGCGCGCGCGCGCACACACACACACACACACACACACACACACACGAGTGCACATGTTTGCATGCGTGTGAATGCAGGAGACTGTCACCCAGGGGCATCAGATCCCCTGGAATCGCAGGATGGCTGTCAGCTGTACGTGGGTGCTTGGAACTTAGCTTGTTCCTCTGCAGGAGCAGAGCATGATCCCAAACACTGCACCATCTCTCTAGGCCCAACGTAACTTTATTTTCTTAGCACTTTTCTTCATAGTGACTCACCTCCTTAAGCCTCTCTCACTTTAAGCAACATTATCTGCAAGATCATGGGTTTGCTGTGCGTATCATATTTTCCAGCTGTGTGTCACACAACATTTCTTAAGCAAACTCTGCTTACAGGCATGGTATGATGGTGGATATCTGCCTCCCAGAACTTGGGAAGCCGACATACTTCAAGTTTAAAGTCAATCTGGGGGAGGAGTTGTGTCTCCCATCCCCCATCCTCTCCCCACTCCCCACTCCAGCGGTGTGTCCGTGTGACATTCAGGACCAGCTCCGGAACCTCTGCTGATGTGTCTGCTTTGGAAAATACCGAGTTACTTTCCTCTTCCATGTTTTCCTCCTTGAGGTAAGCAGGTATGGCGTGATGTCCTGACTGCACAAATGAGAAAAATCAGGTTCAAGGGAAAATTATGGCCAATAAAGGAAAAGAATCGCCCATGGCATCCTGGTGTCTCTGTGAGGTCCCTACGTTCCCACTGTGCCACCAGCTCCACTGAAGAAGGAAAAATCAGAAGTAAAAGTAAAGTTGTATGCAGTTAGACTCAAGAGTTTTAGTTTTACGGTAATTTAAAGAGACCAGGTATGGGGCATGAGCAAGCCATGGCTCCCAGAGTAGACTTCCACACTGTAGCTGCTTCTGCTTGTCAGCCTCTCCCGGTCTTGGCCTCCTGAGGCCACCCCCCCCCCACACACACCTTGAGTAGCTTTGATACCATAAATGGAACATGACAGCCTTTAGAAGCTGCCACTTCCCTGACGAGTTTACAAAAATATTGTAATTTCTACCTTATAAAGACTTCTTTTGGCGCTGATGAAGCAAGCTGCCGTGCGTGGGAGACGTTTACCTGACATGAACAGGAAAACAGTGTCTAGGCAGCAGCAAGCGGTCCACAGGCCTTCAGCTCAGCATCCCTCAAGGAACCATCCTGCTGGCCATCGTAAGTTCTAGCTTGGAAGCAGATCTGTCCCTAAGTCAGCCCTCACATGAGACCCCTTGACTCTGGCCCTGTGAGAGACCAAGCAGAACGCCATGGTCCCAATGGAGACCTTCCCCAACCCCCCTCAACAGCTCATAGATGTTTTAGGATAGTAGTTTGTTTTTCTTAATTGTTGGGGAACAGGACGACTTTTTATTTGGCATTCTAATACTAGTCCACAGGGCCACTGCCAGAGTGTTTCAGCGGAAGTGAACGCAACAACCCTGGCCTCAGGCCCCAGGCACATACAGTTCTGGTAACTACACCTGACCTGGACGTCTTTGCTTTTTCTCTTGTTCTTGCATTCTCTCCTCTCTTCTGTTTTCTCCCTCTTTCTAGTTATGTGCTTTATTCATTCCTGTCCTTTTAACGAATAGGAAAGTTTAAACCTTAAAGGGTAACTGACGTAGAGGTAGATTCCTGCACCGATTACGTGTCGTATGTAGTTTCCTTGTGCAGATGCCCTGTCAGGGCTTCACACGGTACATATGGAGGTGGTGCTAGTGAGGGTGTGGCTGTTTAATCATCTTAAAGTTCCTTCATGGCTGACCCTTAGACCTTGAGTTTTCATTTTCTAGTGGAAGAGCTTTGTTCTTGAAAGAGCCTGTATCTTAACGTTCTTTCATGTAGCACTGCTTGTAGTGATGCGTATGACATGCTTACTTGGCTGTGAAGACAACTTTTCCTGATGGTATCCCCCCTACAAAGATACTCAACAGTGGCGGCCTGGCTTCGTGTCATCTCGCGCTCTCCCTCCCCGACTGTTTCTCCAGCCACCACACTGCATGAAAACAGTTTACTTTTATAGGGAGTTCACTTCCCACCTGCAGAAAGCTGAAGCTTTGATAAGTGGAAAGGTAGAGTGCACCGCGGGGGCAGTGTGTATCTGAACAAACCAGGCCACCCATCTACGACTGCACGACAGCAGAAATTAACAGGAGCACTTCCCACCGCGCACGCGCAGACGAGGCGTGCTGCAGAAGCGCCCAACAAGTACTGACAAGTCAGATGGCAGACGCACCCTGAAACCTGCCTCCCCAATAAAAACCTCATGCTGGAAAACAAGCCTGTCCACAAAGGCATCATGGCATAGAACAATTATTCGCAACTGGTACACGACTTGATTAGAAAGTTAGAAGTAAGTTTTCCCAGGTAAGGATGCTTTAGCTCCACGATAGGCAGGCATCGGATTACCGTGTGCGCTTGAGAAGAGAGGTGCTTCTTGCTCCAGTCATCAATGCCAGCTGACTTTAGTCTATCAGGAGCCTGAAGGTGGCACAGTAGTACCTAGCCTGTTCTCTGGTACCAAGACTACATATAAGGTGCTGGGTGCTGTGCTAAGTACTGAATATGCTGTATCGGTACATCCTTTTTTGCATCCAGAGTACAATCAAGTTTTTAAAAATGTGTTTACTGAAGCTTAATGTGGTTTCTGGGATTCCCCAACCATTCAGGTAGTAAACGGGGAGCACCAAGTAAGCCACATCCCCGTAGGTTTGTTTCTTTTGGCTTTTTCTATTGTTCTATTTTGTTTTGAAACATGACTTAGTACTCTTAGCTGTACAAAGAGGGTAGCAAAGTCTACTCCAGAGTGACCTCCTATAACCCTACTGAACTGAATGGAATTTAGGCACATATGGTAGCTATAGTCACTACCACCCTTAGTTTATTATCTTAATTTTAGATTATTTTGTTTACCTAAGTGGGTTGTATTTACACTCAGCTAACAGCTGCTGTTGGATTTGTTAGTTGGATAGAACATTCGGAACTGTTTTGCTGGTTCATTATTAAAGCTCTTTCATCCAGACAAGGAAAACTACCGCAGATGTTGTGGAGTGAGTTAGGTATGACTGAAGTCTGCCATCTCTCACTTCTGTATTCTCTCCTTCAAGATCCTGTCAGCAGAATTGTAGAAATAATGGTTGCTGTGTTTGTGGGAACGTCCGAACCTGTGAAGTGTGGTCTGTGATGCCAGGTGGGTGGGAAAACTGTGTATAGTGTGCTGGCCCTAGCGTGGTGGCTGTGTCTCTGCCTGTGCGTATTTTTTTTTTCTGAGAAAGGCCACCAACTTACTTGTGCTGTTGAACTAAACCTCACATCCTGCAGAGGTCACGCTGGCTTTCTGCTGAGTCATCCTACTTAATTTCTAGAGATGAATTTGACGCATCAGAGTGAGACTTTGTATTTACAATGTACTTTGATAATTTTTCCCTTCCTCTAGCTCCTCCTCATCTCCCTATCCATCCAACTTATATTCTTTCTCTTTCAAGGAAAAAAAACTTAAAACACACACACACACACACACACACACACACACACACAAACACAAATCAGAACAAACAAGCAAATGAGCTATAAGACAAATATTTTCTTCCTTCCTTTCTTTCTTTTTTTTACTTATTTATTTATTTCATGGATATGAGTACGTAGCTGTCTTCACACATGCCAGAAAAGGACATCAGATCCTATTACAGATGGTTGTGAGCCACCATGTGATTGCTGGGAATTGAACTCAGGACCTCTGGAAGAGCAGTCTTAACTGCTGAGCCATCTCCCCAGCCTCAAACATTTCTTCTTTTTCCATTTTTAAATTTTTGTTCTTGTTATACATTTTCCAGAGGTAAAGAAAGTCATGTTCATACCCGAATGAAGGTCGTGACCCTCACAGATGTGCATTTACTCTAACAGACATTTTTGGCCAAAAGTAAAAGTTGTATCAATTACTCCAACAAAGAATCACCGAACAGGGTCTGAGCTGTTGATTTACCAATAATTATAAATGCTTCACTTTTATTCAACTTTAATTCCTGCCAGTGGAAGAGGTGCTCAGTTCTTCCCACCTCTCTTTGAAGCCCCTTTCTAGCTCTGCTTTCTCTTCTGATGAAGGCTAAAGACAGATCAGAACAGATTTATTGTGGGCTGATAGGAGGCAGGCAGTCCACTTAATCTCTTAAACTGGGTCCAACGTAACTTTCTATTTTTCAACCTAATTATACCATGCTCATGATAATTCAATGGAAAACATTCAATATGACAGTAGTGTTTGTAGAAATGGACACTGAGACAGTCTCAACAACCAATAGCATGAAGGGCTGATATTTTGTCCTAGCTGTTTTTTTTTTTTTAAAGCTGCTGTATTTCTGTAGTGTGTAGGTGTTAAATTCTTTGAAAATTACAATTCTTCTATAATTTGCTTACATTCCTTTGTTAATGATTATTTAGGATTTAGGTGATTTGTTAGCTTACTTAAAATGACTTGTAATTATTTCCGCATAGCAGCAGTCATACATTCATTTAATAAATGGTGTGCCTTCACCACAGATGTTCATATCTACCTGGCATCAATTTCCATGGCCAAGATGCATAGAGACCCAATCATGTATCATGAAAAGACGATTCAGAAGAAGGTAATACTATGTCTGGATTCTGCTTTGCCCAGTTACCATTAATCCAGGTGTGGAGAAGTTGAAGGCAGGCAGTTCTTAAGCAAACTAAAAAGCCAGTGCTGCAATTTGGTTCTCTCTCAATCTCCCTTCCTCCCTCCCTCCCTCCCTCCCTCCCTCCCTCCCTCCCTCCCTCCCTCCCTCCCTTCCCACCCCTCTCTCCTATTCTCATATAATTTGTATACATATCTGGCTTCCTCATTTGTCTCTAAGGGCAGGGACTGTGCCTTATCCATCTTTGTATCATTCATGGCCTCTAGTCCAAGGCTGGACCTGAGTCCAAACTCCATATATAGTAGAGAGATGAACGGTGTACTTCTCACTTACTAGGTGGCATCAAGGAGTTCAGGGCTTAGGTATATGCTGTAAGTGGCGTAGCTGCAAAGAGCTGCCTGCAAGCTCAGCGCTTCTTCTAGCAGTTTCCCATGCTGGGCGACTCTTAGCCTGGCATGTTTGGGCAGGACTTTTGACCTGTTTTGTATCATTGGCTTCTAGTTCCAACAAGAACTGTTCACACACACACTGTCGGACTGTAATGTGTCGCCATTCTTTTCACATATTGCTTCCTCTTTGAGAAACAGGATGGACATCTTTAATTCACACGGTTCCAGTTCTGTGTGCTTCTGGATTAAATTTAGCTTGCTCACCCGTTTTAGCTTTCTTGACCTTCAAGATATTTTTCAGCTTTGTTTCCTGAATAAGAAGATATAGACCGTTCTACCACAAAGGGCAGTAGGGATTGGGGGGATAGTATTATTTAAGTCATGCAGAGAATCACATCCTGGTTTGAAAGGAAATAAAAGTATTGAATGAATTTTTATCCCACCAACTACTCTACATTCAACTTATGGATAACATGTTAAACTCTTATTCAGTTTTACTCTTTGATTTCAGAGTGGGTCTGGAAAAAGGACAGCAATACATATTTGGGGCTTGATTTAAAAAACAAGCATAGGAAAACTAGTTTTTCCCTATAGTTTGGAGAAGATGAATAGGTAGGGTAATAATAATAAACTTTGGGCAATGTTCTCCTAAGAACAGTACATGAAAATTGAAAGAAGTCAAAGAAATCTTGCCTAAGTGCTTTGAAAAGTCCCTTCACAATTTCCTCTTATATGGTGCGAATGTAATCATATTTCTTAGTGGTTTTCTATTAACAGCAACATGTTCTGACAGGAAGCTTAAAGATGTAAAAATGAGATAATTTTTTGAGAGTACTTTTATCATTGCTTGCTTTGATATTATAATAGTCTCTTTTCTGTCCAGTTTTCATGTCACTTCTGGAGGACACAGGAAATGCAGTACTGTGTAGGAGGGATGAGTTTGCCACCTAGAGGAGAGTTGTGAAATTCGACGTCTCCCCCAGTTCCCTAAAATACATTAAATTCGCTATTGTTTCTTCATTTACTTACTTACTCCTATAATGATTCAAAGCATGGACTATGAGACTTAATTATAATATTTTGCCAGGATAAATGTGATGAACCTATTCAAGATAGAACTTACGTGCTAAGTGTGTTTTATGTTGTCTTTAAGAATCTTTTATTTGGAAGAACATGTAAAGTAACTATTAGACATGAATAAGCATCTGTGTTTGGGATGAATATCACTGCTAGCTTGAGTTTTTCGGTCATACTGATTCTTTACTTTTTTCTCTTAAGTCTTTGATAAGTTAGAAAATAGTCATCTTGCAGCATCCCACAGTAGATAACAGATTCTGGGGCCTTCTAGGCTTGCTATGTGTTCCACTGACTATAGCTGCCCCAAACCCTAGTCCTGACCATTTACCCCATACACATGCAAAGGTTACACTCACATATCTGTCCATAGTGAATTCAATAAAGTGCATGTGCTGTGAAAAAAAAAAAAGGGACAAGTCTGATACAGACAGGCAAGTGTAATGGATACTATGTAATCTCTTCTTTAAAGAAATCCCACAGGGCACGGTGGCACACACCTTTAATCCCAGCACTTGGGAGACAAAGTCAGGTTGATATCTGTGAGTTTCAGGCCAGCCTGCTCTATGTAAGTGAGTTCTAGGGCAACCAGGGATACACAGAGAGACCCTGTCTTAAAGCAAAAACAAAACTAATCACAAAGAGAGTAGTCTAGAGACTAAGGCCACTTATTCTGATATAGTTTGTTTCTAATTACCACTGTATATTCATTGCACATGACATTAGGGTTCATGAGGACAATTCTCTCACACACATAATATTTTTGTCCATAGTTACATTCTTCCTAGTCTCCCTCTCCTAGTCTCTTCCCCTTTCCTGCTTTCCATGGGTCTCTGACCTTCTCCTATTCAGTCCGCCTTCTATTTTCATGTTATATTGATTCAAGAGTGGCTTTATGCTACTATATTTTATTTATTTATTCACTTATTATTTATTAGGGCTTAATTCCGGGGGGGGGGTTGTTGTCCTGCCGTGTGAGCACTGTGCAGCTGTGCTGCATCTACACTTAACTCTAAGACGTTTGAAATGACGTAATGTTTAGAATAAATAAGTGCTTGGTAAAATTAAAGTATGTATGTGTGTTTATGCCACTTATTGTATTTTGAATACTTCCCTAGACATAATGCAACACTCTTTTTCTCCTTTAAACGCAAGGATAGTCTGGCATAGCGGATGCATGTACTCAAGAAACAGTGACCTCAAGAAACAGCTGACTTCATTATTTTGGACTAGAGCTTGATTTAGAAGAGACCTAGACATTGGTTTATCTGAGAAAATTTACAGCTAGAGTATGAATATCTTTCTTGTCAATATTTACTGTCAGTATAATGTTTAATTCCTTTGCCAAATAATTCTAAGAAATAACACACGAAAATATCTTACATAACAAAAAACTTAAAACCACCACTAAATTGTAGAGGTCAAGAATCATTGAAAGTTGATTTACAGGTTCAACTCTGTTGCTTAATGGAGGGTAATCACTAAGATCTAAGCTAGCATGGGTCATTTTGTCTCAGCAGCTTACCAGAACCCCTGCCCATCTCTCTGTCTCTCTGTGTCACTGTCTCTCTCTGTGTGTCTCTGTTTCTCTCCTTTTAAGGACCTGCTCAGTCTCCTCCAATACAACTTTAGATACATTTTCATTTCCCTTTCTGTCTTTGCCCTGCTCACCCCTGTGTGGGAATAAGATTCACCTCTCCACTTACAGGCAGCAACCTGTCACTGTTTTGGCTGTGTTGCAATTGTACAAAATCTGTTTTGTCTCTGTCTTAGCATTTGTGTGGGTAGCAGTGTTGTTAGACTGTTGACTGGAGGTTCTGAGAGATGGAGGCCAACCTTTTTATTTTATTTTATTTTTATTTTTTACTTTTTGAATAAGGAAATACAGGTCACTGAAATCAGAGCAGAATGGCAGGAGAGATTTGGATAACTCATTAACTCTTTAAGAAATGAGGTTAGAACTGTGGCTGAGCGATTTAGGTGTGGCTCAGCTCTCAAATGACTTTTATCAAAACTTTAGACTCTCAAGGTTTTGCACCCTAGTTATGAGCTGAACTGTGATTCTTCTTTGCCTCATTGGCATTTTGAATGCTTGATCCATAGCTCTTTAATCAGTACGGATGTAATTACTTAAGCTGAGGTCAGGTCATACTGGGAGTACTGGAGCCCTAATTCAACATGACCAGTGTTCTGTGAGAGGAAGACTTTTTTTTTGAAGATTGAAGTTATGTCACCATCCAAGACATTAGCAGAAACTAGGAGAGTGGTCTGGGGAAGAGCCTTCCCAAGAACCTAGAGAGGGAGTTTGGGCTGCTGGCTCCTAGTTTAGCCTTTAGTGCTGTGATACAATGAGTCTGTCTTTCCTAAGCCATCTATTTCAGTGGCCTTTGTTACTTTAATGACAGAAAAATTATGTTATTTTAACTGTGGTGATCAAGGTGGGATTGTATAACCATATAATCATGTTTTAATTATTTTTAATAATAATAATAATGATAATGTTTATACCCTGATCAGTGCCCCCCCTCCCCAGTCACCCTCTCCGTGAGGCTAGGGGCATCCTCTTCCACTGAGGCCAGACAAGACAGCTGGAAGAACATATCCCATGGGAAAGTAACAGCTTTTAGGATAGCCCTTGCTTCAGTTGTTCCAGACTCACATGAAGACCGAGCTGCACATCTTCTACATACATGCAGGGAGGCCTAGGTCCAGCCCGTGTATGCTCTTTGGTTGGTGGTTCTGAGAGCCCCAGGGATCCAGGTTACTTGACTCTGTTGGTTTTCCTGTAGAGTTCCCATGCTTCAATTCTTATGAGACTCTTTTGGTGTAGATAATCTCAGAATGATCAAATGACAAGTTCAGGGTCTTGTGACTGTTTCATACGGTGCCAGTGCTCAGAGCCAAGTCCATTTGACTCCAGAGGTGCCATCATCTCAGTCCAGATTACACCTGGAGGTGTGGGTCATACCTCTGTTTTGAGAAGAAGCTTCTGAGCAAAATCAGGGCATCACCGGAGTAGGGCAAGATAAGCTTTACGGAGCCACGCAGCCACCCAGAGTGTACTAAATGTAATGGCATTGACTGCTCATGGACATGGATTCTTTGCAGCCATGATTCTTAAATTTGCCAAAGTTAGTCCAGTTAGCCTCATTATGCAAGAGGATGCAGGAGTTTGGAGATAGTGCTGTGCCAGTGTGCCTCCTTGTACCTGGGTATCTAATATCTGCACATCCACATTTACCTTGATGTAACGAAGTACAAACTATAAATGGTCATGACAAAAAGCTCTGCTCTCATCTGACTTGATTTTGATGTTTTTGTCGGACAGCCAGGTCTAACATTGTAAACCTGGAATGGTGAAGCAGCTCTCTGCCCTGCCCACCAAGATTAGCCCTGGCTGCCAGCAGGGATTCCCCAGGGTTTCCAGGCTCAATCTCACTTTCTATCTTATCGTTGCCAGAACAGCAGCTTTACTTCCTCCGCCTTCTCTGGTTCAGTTCTCTGTGTCTCCATAGCACCCCCTCTTCCTCACAACAGGATTGTCTGCTAAGGAAGAACCCAGTGTATAAGCAGAAAACAAATGGACCAGAGAGCATGGTAATAGACAGGAGAGAACACGGATTGTCCGTTAGTTTATTTATGGAGAAGTCTTTATCACACAGTATGCAGAACATTTCTCGACAGTATCACACAAGCATTGTAGACCCAGGACACTTTTTCCATGCCAGGAAGCAATGTTTAGAAAGGAACAAGAAACTTTGTTTGGTTCCACTGCATGGCCTGTGGTGATGCACAGGGAAACTCTTTCTGATTCTCTTGCCAAAGGGCAACAGATAGTGCTTTCTCCAAGCTTTAAAATGTGACTGAAAAAAGATACCAGACATTGATCTTATTTATGTTGTATGTCTTCTGCCCTAACACTTTTTATTAGTAGATGGTGCTTTATTTAGATTCTAGATTTCATTATTCAATGCACTTTATCTTTTCTTTTGAAAGAATAAGAATAACCTGTGTTTTTTTTTATAAGAAGTAGAATTATGTGGTCTGTGAATTGTATCTTGGGTATTTTGAGCTTTTGGGCTAATATCCACTTGTATATGAAGCTCAAGAAGAAGGAAGACCAAGGTGTGAATGCGTTGGTCCTTCTTAGAAGGGGAAGCAAATACGGAGACAAAGTGTGGAACAGAGGCTGAAGGAAAGGCCATCCAGAGACTGCCCCACCCAAGGAGCCATCCCATAGACAGTCACCTAATGCAGACACTATTATGGATGCCAAGAAGTACATGGTGACAGGAACCTGAAACAGCTGTCTCCTGAGAGAGAGGCTCTGCCAGATCCTGAGAAATACAGAGGTGATGCTCGCTGCCAACCATTGGACTGAGCACTGGGTCCCCAATGGAGGAGCTAGAGAAAGGATCCAAGGAGCTGAAGGGGTTTGCAACCTTCTCCCCTCCCCCGGGAAGAACAACAATATCAACCAACCAGATCCCCCCCACCCAGAGCTCCCAGGGACTAAACTATCAACCAAAGGGTATACATGGAGGGACCCATGACTCCAGCTGCATTTGTAGCAGAGGATGGCCTTTTTGGATATCAAAGGAAGGAGAGCCCTTGGTTCTGTGAAGGCTCAATGCCCCAGTGTAAGGGAATCTCAGGGCACTGAGGTGGGAGTGGGTGGGTGGGTCGGGGAACACCCTCATAGAAGCAGGGAGAGGGGGATGGGAGAGGGGATTTTTTTTGGAGGGGGGACTGGGAAAGGGTATAACATTTGAAATGTAAATAAAGAAAATATCCAATAAAATAAAGTTAAATGATTTAAAAAAAAGGATTATAATGTAAAACACCAAAAATCATATGGGGACACCGAAGGCATTTTTGCTTCTTTTCTGCTAGAAGAGAGTGATATGGAAGGTTTTTGTTGTTCATTTTCTCCATCTCCCTCTACTTTTTATCTGCCAAAAATTGAATGCAGGTTATACTGCCAGGTTCATCCCATGGGAACTGGAAAGACTTCTTCCAGCCTCAGGCAAGTCCCTGGTGTGATGGTCCGTGATTCTATAGAGGGCGACAGACAAGACTGCACTGTAGCCTTTCGTATTTGGGAGGAGCACAGCCCTCCAGCGCTGGACTCAGAGCTGCTTTGTCTTTTCCTACTGCTCATCAAGCTACAGGCAATAATGTATACCCAGAGTAAGCTGCTCCACAGTCTGCTTGTTACTTAGAGAAATGAAAAACATTTAAAAGAACTCTGATGAAGCCCATTACATTGTTTGCTAAGCTAAAAATAAAATAAAGCAAATGCCAATTGTCTAAAGACTTGTTAAAAAAAAAAAACCCAAACCGAAACAACAGCTTCTTTTACAAGAGAATATCCTCCCCAATTCGTTTGTTAATCCCCAGAGTGTGGCTGTGCGTGCGTGCGTGCGTGCGTGCGTGCGTGCCTGTGTGTGTGTGTGTGTGTGTGTGTGTGTGTGTGTGTGTACAGAAACTAGGATAGTTTGTTCATGTGTGAAATCAACAAACTATCTTGTCTTTCTTTATGCTTCTGTGTCACATCAAACTAAACCTTTGTTCTTGGTAAATCCATGCCACAGGGTGAGTCAGATCTTCCATAACGGTGACTTCTTAACATCTCTTCATGTCAAATTATAATGAATGCTTGGGATTTACTGTTTTACTTTCAACTGGGCCTATCTTAATAGCGAGTGGCTGAGCGGCTGAGACAGGAAGACACTGGGGAGGGCAGAAGCCCCCAAGTCATTTAATCTTGCTGCTTAGTTATTCTCATTTATAACAAGGCAAAACTACCACAGGACAAGTAACTGTCTCAAGTTCAACACCATCCTCCGGGCTTAAAAATGAAAACAACTTCTCTGTAATTTGGGAAACTGAAGCAGAAGCCCCCACCAGCCCTCTTTTTTCCTTGGGGACTCAGCAGGACAACTGCACCCCTGAGGGTTCTTTCTGTATTTGGGCTGGGAAGGCAGAACCAGGAAAAGCTGTTCTGCTCTAAACAGTACAGCTAACATGTAGACAGCCACCTACCCTTTAATTGTGAGAGAGGCTATATGAAAAGGTGACTGGCCCCGGAGGAATTATGCCAGGTTCAGAATCCGGAGTTTATTTGGAGACGACTATAAAAGGGCCTAGGTTATGAAGTTCTCTGTGCACCTTACTCTAACTCTCTCTCTCCGTGATGATCAAAACATTTCAAATAATGACACTTAATGACCGCTTGCCATACAAAGCTGAATCAAGTTGACTTACGTTTCTCTCTAGTTCAGAAAAATTCATAGATTCAAAACCAACTTTTTCATTTTGAGAGGAAGAAAAATGTCACCCAGAAGCAACAGGGAGTAGCCCTGCTCCTGCGCTTTAATTTATGTGTGGCTAAAGTTCAACTTTCTCAGTATGCCATGATCTCAGCACAATTGGCTAGACTCCATGGTGGACGATCAGCTCTGTCTTAGCAGGGCAGATTTGTTCTGGGAGGCCCGGAGCCAAGTTTGCTGTTTTACACAGAAGCTGTCAGACCTGCTAGGCTTGAAGGAAGACCCGTTCAGCAGGTTCTGTGCTGAGGTCACCCTTTCAAAAGGGCTTGGTCGGGAGAAGTCAAGAATAAATGGCTTGACTTCGAATAGCTGAAGCTATTTTTCCTACTTTCTCCTCCAAATCGGGTCTAGGAGCTGAAGCCTTCATTCACAAATCTCTTCATTCATCCACCAAACATTTGGTGAATATCAGCAATGCTTCAGAAAGGGGCATGACGACAGAGGTAGGGGAGTGATGGTCGTATAGCAAATATTTATAGCATTCACAAAAATGTTATAACTCACAGATGTCAGCAGTTCATATCATTAGTTCCCGTCTCTAAAAAGTAGACAGTGTCGCTGGGCATGGTGGCGCATGCCTGTAATCCCAGCACTCGGGAGGCAGAGGCAGGCGGATTTCTGAGTTTGAGGCCAGCCTGGTCTACAGAGTGAGTTCCAGGACAGCCAGGGCTACACAGAGAAACCCTGTCTCGAAAAACCAAAAAAAAAAAAAAAAAAAAAAAAACCAAAAAACAAAAACAAAAAAACAAAAAAACAAAAAACAAAAAACAAAAACAAAAACAAAACAAAACAAATAAAAAGTAGACAGTGCATGACTGCTCTCGGAAGGGGCTGGCAGAGAACGGCTGTGACATTCCAGCGTGTCACATTAATGAGTTAATGAAATCCGGCCCATGCCTCACCAGGAATTCATCTGTCCTCTGTGCCCAGGCTCTACACTGCCCTCTGGCCACCAGTGCAGGGCTCCGGGAACAGAGTCCAGCAGGTCTCAGTCTACACTGTCTTCAGGCAAGGACTCACGCTCAGTAGCGATGTAAAACGGTGACGGTGACATTAACCCTGGCCCTGATCCATTAGAGAAAGTTTGTGGATGACTTTGAATCCTTTTCCCCAAAGCTGTGATGTTTCTGTAAGAGTGACCTGAATCCTTTTTCTTTTACATAACTGTGCAAGAACCATTAGGTTTAAACTCTCCTAGTCAATTCTGTTCATAAAATACATGATTTGGCAACACATGGCCGAAGTTATGAAATGTGCACATGCTTTGACAGTCTGTTTACAATGTAATATGTAATATGCTGTCATTTTGAAGTGATTGATCACAATATTTTTCTATAGGAATTGTAATTCTTCTCTTTTTAAGGTCCTTTTCTTCATTATAGTTGTAAGGGACTATAGAGTTCGTAATTTGTCTTTGAAACTTTAAATTACTTATAGTAATAACATTCATATCAATCACTTAAGAATTTTTTAATTGACTATCATCTTCATTTACATTGCCATGGTAAAACCTTTCCTAATTTCCCCCCTCCCCGAAGCCCCCCAACCCCTCCTCCCTCCCCCTGCCTCCACGTATATGCCTCTCCATCCGACACACTCCCACCTCCCCAATAATTTTTTTTTAACATTACTATACCTTTCCTATATTTTATGGAGTGATTGTGAACATTTTCTTTTTGCAATTGAGAGTCTTGTTTTCATGAATTTTCAGCCCCAGAACAAGCTGTCTCTTAGATTTTCACCCTTTCAAAATAAGATAGCACCAGCATGGGTGTATTGTGTATAAATTTACTTTAAGGCTTTTCCACATTCTCTGTCTTTATGTGTTCTTCTCTATCAAGAACTGTCTGAATAAAGGGGCTGTTCTGTTTGGAGAATTATGTCTACTGTGTGTGTGTAGCATTTGGTCTACAAATGTATGTAGTGTTCAGTCTCTGGGCACCTATTATACTGATTCAGATGAGACTGGATTTGCCTTCAAAATGTACAGTAAGAGAGATTTGTGTTTTAAAATGTGACCCTACTTCCTCCTCCTTGGCTTGTGAAAGCTGTAATTTATGTATTATTTCATTGTTTCCTAAACAACTGTTACTTATGTATCATACTCACAACTTACATACTATCTGCATGCTGCCTATGCTGTTAAGTGTCTGGTGTGCTATTATTATGAACTTAGTTGAGTTTGTTTGATAATAGAAACAAGGCTGTTGAGTCTCGCTGGTTATAACATTTTCAAATAAAGAGACTTTAATATCAACATTTGACGTTTAAGTCATCCGTGTCCAGGTCTTGGCCTCTGTGTTTTATACACCTTAGGGAGGCGCTCCCTGGAACATCTCCCTGGGAGCGATGCTAGGGAGGGCACATGCGCCCTTTATCCCCTCTTCACAGCTCCTCACAGAGACCCGGGCCAGAGGGCAGCGAAGGGAGCACTGGGCAACTCTAAGCAACCGCGATGGGACATTTTCAGATTAATTGATATTTCACAGCTGATTAGCATATGAAATTGTGAGGGTTAAAGGGATGAGACATGTTTGCTGTTTATGAAACAAAGTAACAATCCAAGAGTGAAGACACTGGTGCCAGTCACACTGAAGGCAGAGGACATGCTTTCCTTTCCCCTCTCCAACTGTTGTATTTTTGTCTCCCTTGGGCAAGAATATCTTTTTCATACTGAACCCTAAGGCATTGCTCAGAAGCCTTTGCATTCAGAGGCAGTAACCCCAATTTATTACTGTTATTTTCCTGCTTACTTGTGGCCCAGACTCCCCTGGAATTCACTATGGGGTGCAGACTGATATAGCGGGAGGCGATTGATTTTCCCCTGACTCACCACACCCAGCGTCTACCTGCCTCCTCCAGCTCCTATTAGAAAATAGAACAAGAAATACTTTAATAACCTTTGCCACGGAACATAGGACTATCAGCATTAACCTTCCTGTGTGACAGAAGAAAGTCTGAACCTCCAGAAGTGGTGCCAACTTCCCTCTGGTTCTGTAATTAGCATCGCCATTGTAAGAGCTGCACTGCAAATTGCTTCTTGGCCCCTTGGCTAAGCTCATTTTTTAAAAGAGTTGTGCAGTGGAGTTGTTTTCAGATATGTATGAGTTTTCTTCCAGTGTATGGTGAATTGTGAGCATAACCTACGTCTTAGGAGTTTTTCATCCTGCATTCTTTCTTAGCAGGCCACGTGTCTTAGTAAGACCACATGTGTCTTACGAGTGGCTAATGGAGCCTGATTGTTTTTTACTTACTAAATGGCTTAACAGACTCCATAATTTTGTTTAATTTGTTTTAAGAGACAAGGGCACACATGGCAAGTTGCTGGTCTTAAGCTTCTGATCCCCACACCCATCCACCAAGCGCTGGGATTACTTGTGTGCACCACCATATCCGTATCTGGACCTAAAAAAGAAAAACCCACTTTTCACTGTGCTTTGTCACGAATTCTCCAGCTGTATGCTTCGTTTCTTTTCCTGTTGCTGGGGTGGAATGCTCTGGCAGGGGTAACTTACAGGAGGCTGCTTTTATTTGGCACGTGATTCCAGGTCCAGTTCATCATGGCAGGGAAAGGCAGGATGGAACCTGAAGTAGAAATGACAATAGCTCCACAGCGGAGCAGAGGGCAAAGACTGACATACACTGGCCTGTGCTCAGCCTCCTGGGACTCTGGCTCCAGAGAACCTGACAGCCCTGGCCTCTGCGGGCGTCAGCCAGGCATATGCCTAACCCCACACATCATTAAAAATAACAAAACACCTTTTACCACAGGGAAGATGAGAAAAATGTAGAGTTGCACAGACTAAGTTAATTTAACATTGAACTCGAATAATGAAAAAATGCCTAGCAAAAGAGAAAATATGCTGGTATTTTCCCAAGTTTGTTAAACAATTGTTCTGGTTATTTTTCAGAGTGGTCAAATGAAAGCACAGCTTTCTTTGACTCAGTATGCTGAGTATGGATGCTTTTAAGATTTCCTGTGTAAATTGATAAATATATATAATATGTATATATGTGTATGTGTGTGTGTGTGTTTTTAAAAAAATATTGCCACAAGAGCCCAGGGGCCTAGGGTAAAACAAAATGCTACTGTTCTAAGAAAAGTCACAACAGAATGACTCCTCATGACATCCTGCTGTACTCACAGATCAGTGACTTGTTCTGCCGTCATCAGAAAGGCGTCTTCCTGCAGCAGATGGGGACACATCCGCAGGCTGATCATACGGAGAGAGGGAGAGACTTTGAAACACTCATCCTTGGAGCTCAGGGATCCATGCAGACCAGGAGGCAGAGAGACTGGGAGTCAGAGGGGATGCGGACAGCAAGGGAACAAGGTCTTCTAAACGAACTGAATGAAGCTGCTGCGTGAACTCAGAGCCCGAGGCGGCAGCATGCACAGGGCCTGCCTGGATCTGCATCAGGGCTGAGAGGGGAGGTGGACACACGTCACCCTCCTTAACCCAGAAGCTACATAAGGGAAACGAACCACTCGTAAGGGGAGGCTGCATGCCCAGTAGAAGATGCCAACAGAAAGCGAACTCGGTAGCGCCCTTGGAAGTTCCTAGTCTCACAAGGTCATTTTAGAGAGATTTTATATATTTATTTTATGTAGATGAGTACACTGTAGCTGTATTGACGGTTGTGAGCCACCATGTGGTTGCTGGGATTTGAACTCAGGAACTTTGCAAAAGCAGTCAGTGCTCTTAACCACTGAGCCATCTCTCCAACCCATAGATTTTACTTAAAAAAAAAAACAAAAACGAACTTTTAATTGTTAACTTTTTAACTTTACACACACACACACACACACACACACACACACACACACACCTTTATACCCTGTGGGTCCTTTGTGTGTGTATTTTGGCTTCCAGGTTAGCATTTCTATGTGATTCCCCAGTGTGCGAGTGAGTGGATTTCTGCGTCTATATCCATTTCGTGTACCCCCTTTTTTGGGCTCTTTTCCTTTCGTTTGCTTGTTTTGTCCTACTTAAATGTATTACATGTTGTTTTATCTTATTATTTCTTATTTGATTTTATTACTATCCCTTAGTAGCCTGTATGGTTTATAATGGGAGAGAGAGAAAGCCTGGATGTGGGTGGGAAGGGAGGGGGAGAGGAACCGTGAGAGGCAGAGGGAGGAATCTAAGCAGGAAGCATCGTGTGAGAAAAAATCATTAAAATGACTTAACATTATTACCATGTACCTAGCTGACTTCTCAGCCACTCTATACACAGGGCATCAAGTATTAATGCTACTTGGTGTGCAGGTCACTTTAAGACTGCACCCGCAGGCTTCAGTTCACTGTACCCGGAGCACCTTCCATTTCGCCCTCATTTTAGAAAATGGCTGAGTGAGAAAATAGCATACTTCTCTCACCCGGCCCTTCCTGAGTCTCCTTCCCTATAAGGGGGTTGTTGTTGTTGTTGTTGTTGTTATTCCTTCCTTCTATTCTTCTTGGCATCTGGACTTCTTTTTCTGCCAAGTGAGTCAGTTAGAGAGGAAATGTTTGACCCACATTTTCACCTTGGCTGGGAAATAAATTGGAAGGCAAAAGCTGCCAGCCTGTTTCTTTAGGACGCGGAGATGATTTTCCCGATTCTTCTAGAAACACTACTAGCATCCAAATTTAAAAAGTGCTAATTGGCCGGCTTTCCTGATACATTTCAAAAGTCCCATTTTAAAACTTACTTTCTAAAATTGGAAGCTACTTACCTGCATTAGAATATACTTTTTTTTTTTTGTTTGTTTTTGTTTTTGTTTTTCAAGACAGGGTTTCTCTGTGTAGCCCTGGCTGTCCTGGAACTCACTCTGTAGACCAGGCTGGCCTCGAGCTCAGAAATCCGCCTGCCTCTGCCTCTCAAGTGCTGGGATTAAAGGCGTGTGCCACCACCGCCACCCGGCGCATATACTCTTATTATTTAGTCTCATGCAAAAAATTTGTTTTAAAAACATAAACAATAATCACAATGAGGAAAATGGTTTTTATTATTTAAAATGTATTTATTTTATTTTATTTTATTTTATTTTATTTTATTTTATTTTATTTTATTTTATTTTATTTTATTTTATGTGTATGAGTGTTTTTGCATGCATGTGTGTCTATACCACACACGCATGTGGTGCCCACAAAGGTTGGAAGAGAGCATCAGATGCTCCAGAACTGGAGTAACGTTGTTGGGAGCTGCCTTGTGGGTGCTGGGAATCCACCCCGGATCCTGTGGAAGAATAACAAATGCGTTTGGCCACTGAGTTATCTTTCCAGTCCCAAATAGTTAGTTTTAAAGTGAGAAGAATGATAAGTATGGTTATAAGGTGAACATGGTTCCTGGTTGTTTGTATTCTGGCACAGAACAACAAATGTCTGCTCAATAAAGTTCACTAGAAATCTAATAATTTTTCTCCACAACCTCTCCAGCACTTGCTGTCTGAGTTTTTTAATCGTAGCCATCCTGACCAGTGTGAGGTGAAATCTCAGGGTTGTTTTGATTTGCATTTCCCTGATGACTAAAGATGTTGAACATTTCTTTAGGTGCTTCTCAGCCATTCGATATTCCTCAGTTGAGAATTCTTTGTTTAGCTCTGTACCCCATTTTGAATAGGGTTATTTGATTCTCTGGAGTCTAACTTCTTGTGTTCTTTGTATATATTGGATATTAGCCCTCTGTCAGATGTAGAGTTGGTAAAGATCTTTTCCCAATTTGTTGGTTGCTGTTTTGTCCTGTTTACAGTATCTTTTGCCTTACAGAACCTTTGTAATTTTATGAGGTCTCTTTTGTCAATTCTTGTTCTTAGGCTATTGGTGTTCTGTTCAGGAAACTTTCCCCTGTGCCCATGTGTTCAAGGGTCTTCCCCAGTTTCTTTTCTATTAGTTTCAGTGTGTCTGGTTTTATGTGGAGGTCCTTGATCCACTTGGACTTGAGCTTAATACACGGCGATAAGAATGGATCAATTTGTATTCTACTGCATGCTAGCCGCCAGTTGATCCAGCACCATTTGTTGAAAAGGCTATTTTTCCCAATGGATGGATTTAGTTCCTTTCTCAAAGATAAAGTGACCATAGGTATGTGGGTTCACTTCTGGGTCTTCAATTCTATTCCATTCTACCTGCCTGTCACTGTACCAATATCATGCAGTTTTTAACACTATTGCCCTGTAGTACTGCTTGAGGTCTGGGGTGCTGATACCCCCAGAAGTTCTTGTACTGTTGAGAATAGTGCTGGTGGGATTGCAAGCTGGTACATCCATTCTGGAAATCAGTCTGGCAGTTCCTCAGAAAACTGGGCTTAACACTTCCGGAGGACCCTGCTATACCACTCTTGGGCATATACCCAGAGGATTCTCCAGCATGTAATAAGGACGCATGCTCCACTATGTTCATAGCAGCCCTATTTATAATAGTCAGAAGCTGGAAAGAACCCAGATGTTCCTCAATGGAGGAATGGATACAGAAAATGTGTCATATTTACACAATGGAGTACTATTCAGCCATTAAAAAACAATTAATTCATGAAATTCTTAGGCAAATGGATGGAACTGGAGAATATCATTCTAAGTGAGGTAACCCAATCACAAAAGAACACTCATGGTATGCACTCACTGATGAATGGATATTAGCCTAGAAGCATGGAATACCCAAGACACAATTCACATATCAAATGATGCCCAAGAAGTAGGAAGAACAAAGTATGGACTCTTGGGTCCTTCGTAGAAAGGGGGAAAAATATCCACTGAAGGAGATACAAAGACAAAAGGTTGATCAGAGTCTGAGGGAAAGACCATCCAGAGACTACCCCACCCAGGGATGCATCCTATATACAGTTACAAAACCCAGACACTATTGTGGATGCCCACAAGTGCTGGCTGACTGGAACTGAATATAGCTGTCACCTGGGAGGCTCTCCTAGTACATGACAAATACAGAGGGAGACACTCTCAGCCAGCCATTGAACTGAGCATAGGGTCCCCCATGGGGGAACTAGAGAAAGGACCCAAGGAGCTGAAGGGGTTTGCAGTGCCATGGGAAGAACAACAATATGAGTCACCCAGTACTCCCAGAACTCTCAGAGACAAAACCATCAACCAAAGAGTACACATGGAGTTACCCATGGCTCCAGACACATCAGCAGCAGAGGACGGTCTTGTTAGACACCAAAGGGAGGAGATGCCCTTGGTCCTGGAAGACATGATGCCATGTCCAGGAATACCAGGACAGGGAAGTGGGGGAGGGTTGATTGGGGAAGGAGAGATGGGTTATGGGATTTGGGGGGAGGGGGAAACCAGGAAAGGGGACAATATTTGAAATGTAAATAAAATATATACCTAATTAAAAAAAAAAGAAATCTAACATCTCCCCAAAACGTTCCCTCTTACCGATTGTCCTGAATGCATTTAAATTGTAGATATGGAAACCGAGAGGTTCATTCATTTAGCTTATTGCTGGTTATTACTGGTGCACATGGACTTTCTAACCTCTGGTACTTTCACAACTGTAACCCCTGCCCTGAAGCCTGTTTTATAGCAATGTGTATTGTCATCAAATACACATACCCACCGTCTAAGCAGTCAGCACCAGTGTGTGTCTTTAAGACAGACGATGCTCATCTGCTGGAGCAGACTTCAGGAAAGAGGGAGAGGGAGAGAGACAGAGAGGTGCTCACACCTGCCAAAGCTCATGTTTGCCTCCTCTCCTGACACCCCATTTCTCTCCAGTCTCCACCTCCAGTCTCCCCCTCCCAATACCACAGTCTCTTCTGAGTTACACCTGTCTGTGGGACTGGTCTAGCAGTTACAGCTCCTCACCCTGACAGTCTAGAATTTGCATTCTTTTGTCATTTGAATATGTGCTTTTCTTAGAGCCGCAGGCCGTTTTCAAGGCCTTTGAGTTAAATCTCATTCATAACTCCTTATTTAGACCTTCCCCCTTTTTTTGGTAAATGGTTTCCTGGGATTTCACCAGTCATTAATCCCTGTTAGGCAGCAGTAGAACGAATGGAGTTTGTGAATGCCTGGAGTGGGAGGGAATTCAGAGGAGGGGAGGATGGGGAGGCTTGAGCCTGGTAAAAGGGCTCCTTTGCTCTCACCTCAAGTGGACCTCCTGTTGTCATTCAGTGACCTAAGTAGAAAATGGGATTGGTGACAGTTGCTTGCTTCATAAAGATGCTATACATTTCCAATGAAGTCATTCCGGCAGGAAGTGTAGGACTGTGAGTGCGCTTCTGTGATCCTCAATAAGTACTGTCTGCCTACGATACCGTCTGCTGTTATCAAGGTGTCAATACTCCAGTCTAGTATTTAAATCTCTCCCAGTGGCATTTCTAAATGATTTCTAATGTCTGGGCTAATGTGCTATGTGCTTCTTTTTAGGCTCAAGCACTGAGGTTAAGTAGATGAGAAGGTTAACCCCAGTCACGGCCTCTTCCTTGGACACAACTGGGATATCAGTTCGGCTACTCAGAGGCCTCATGAGGTATCTTTGGGAGGCATGAAATTATAATCTTAACTGAATGCAGCTTAACTGAATCTCACAGTTTATCTCACAGTTTACATTTATGAAATGTCTAGCGTGCTAAGTGAACAGCTGGAGATCGGGGAACCTTTCTTTCTGTTCTGTCCAAATACAAACCTCTCTGTGGCATTAACCAAAGAAACGTGTGTGCAGGGCCCAAAGGTGCTTTCATCAGGAAGCTGCTTTTGTCATCTACACTTAGAGCTCTTTCCTCGTACCTCCCCCGGTAGGCCACTCTCCAGTGACCATCTGCTCTTTCACAAGAGGCCACACAGACAGGGCTGCACAACAGCCAACTGTTACTGATAAGCCACAAAGAGCTACAGCCTGAAGTGGGGACAGAAGAGAAACACGGACCTCTCGGCCGTTAAATAACACATCTTCATATGACTGCGAGAAGAGGGAAAAAAAATCTTCCTGAAAGTGCTTCACAGATTGCCCAGCCTGTGCAGAACACCAGTAACTAGCAGTTTCATACCATGTGACTCATATCACTACTATAACTAGTTATTATTCTTTCCTGAAGATACTTTCTTTGGCCTCACAAATTTAAAGTCATTCTCACATGTGCTATGTGCTTCCTTTTAGGCTCAAACCCCGAGGTTCAATAGATGAGAAGTCCTAGCCTATTCCATGGCTAGGACTTGGGGAAGAAAAATTATCTGAACAATACAACTCAGTCCCTCAAACCTTATTTATTTATTTATTTATTTATTTATTTATTTATTTATTGCTTTAAAATATTCAGGTTGGGTCTGTCTGGGTCTGGAGAGTGGGCTTGGGCTGGGTCGGAGAGCGGGCTTGGGCTTGGGCTGGGTCGGAGAGCGGGCTTGGTGGCCGAGTGCTTGCTGCTCTTGCAGAGGTCCTGAGTTCGCTTCCCCACACCCACATTCCAAATAGTCAGGTGGCTCACAGGCACCTGGTTTTTGTTTTTGTCTCGTTTTGTTTTTTGATTCCCACTGTATGTATTCATTGTCCTCACACCAGGTCCTCAACAAAGACAAATTCTGCAGACAATGAAATGGAATGAAAGCAGACACACAGTGTCAGAGGAAATGCCAACTTACCTCCGCCATCATGCAAATCACTGCAGCTTCAACAACCCGCTGAGGAGAAGATTCACGTAAGACGCGACTATATCATGCATGTAGTTGTTGAATGGCTAGCTGAAGTCAGCTCTCCCAGGAATGAGCTGACCTCCCTGAGTGACATGCACGAGCACAGCATCAGCAGATGGAAAGCAGAGGAATACATACATGACATGGGAACACTCACAGACCGCTCCCATGCTCTCCATGAAACACAGGAACACAACCGACAAGTGGTCTCTCTTATGCAAAGGTGCTAAACAATTTGTTCTTATTGAAACAAACAATTTCTGATATTAAACAATTTCTGAAAACTAGAAAAGGTAATGCTAAGATGATATAAAATTTGAGAAAGCGTGGAGTTTGAAAGCACCCAGACTATTAGAAAATGAATATTAAAAAGAGACAGAGGGGTAAACAGCCACACTATAAAAACAAATTATTAAAAGGAATAAAATATTCAGATTATATGAAGCACTTAACCAGATAATTGCCAAGTCTGTGCCTTATTTTTATGCCATTCAAAAATGTATTTAAAATTATATGTATATGCACACACATACATAGTTAAGCATGCGTGTATGTGTATATAAGCCTCCTATAGCATTTTGTCCATCTCTTCTAGGATTCTTTCTATACCCTTGTCACATTTTAGAGCATCCCATTTTATGGTTTAAAGGGAAACCCAAAAAGCATCCTGGATGGCTCTAAAGGACTTTCAGTTCCTTAGAAATAGAGCTGGAGCCTCCTAACCCTTTCCCATGTTTCCTCCTTTGTATAATTCTCTGATATTACGTGAGTGAAAAGCACTAGAACTTGGCTACCAAAAAAGTTCTGATTAGTAGATTACGGATGCAGAGATACACGGGGATGCAGTGTGGATTAAATCCAGTTAAAAGTGAAAAGTCTGATGGGAAACTTCTCTTTTGCTGACCATAGTTGGCGCCAGCAGTGCCGGGTGTAGCTACTTAGCCGAGAGCAGGCTGTCAGCGGGAGCTTCCTGGATGCGTTCTTAGGGGCACAGCGTCGGTCGATTGCTTTGGCTGAATCCTGTCGAGCAGTTGTCCTGGCAGCACCGAACCTGTAGGCAGACAATTGGAGGAGGTAACTATCTTCTAATAACCACCCTAGGCTCTTGGCACCCAACTGCTGGCACGGTTTTCTTGTTTCTTGCAACTTTTCAAGTCAGTCTGCTGGTCTAATTTTGGGAAACCTGGTCCCACCCATCGAGTGGCTTCACCACAGCTGGATGCAGTGCCTGTCCGCCGCCCTGCAGGTGTTCAAGGAGGGGGCGGGTCAGATTGTCTCTAACAAGTGAAAATCAGAGAGTCGAAAGCTGTTCACCTTCTGCAGCTTTTCTCTGTGTTTCCACGGTGTTTGAAATCAGGATGTGGTTCCGATGGAAGGGAGTGAGGGGCTGCAGGAAACACTTGGCTGCTCATTCTGCCTAATTGGGCTCCTTGAACCTCACACCCTTCCTGTGCAGTCCTTCCTCTGGTTTGTGGCCTCTGCAATTGCTTCATCTTCCTCCTCTGAGGGGCACGCTGGGCTGGGTGTGAGAGAGACTGTCTGTGCCTCAGCTCTCTCTTCAGTAGCCAGGACCAGTCTTGGGTTTTCCTTCCCTGATTTTGAAACCTGAAGGAACTATTTTCCAACTTTTGAATAGCTTTCTCTTTTTATCCATCAAGGAAAATGGGACTTGGATCATATTCCAAACTTGAGCTCACGATGGTTTCCATTCCCAAAGAGTTAGGCATAGAAAATGAACACAAGTGTGTTAAATTTGGGATTGACTTGGTGACTTTTGTAGACCCCGGTTGACTCCGCTCTGCAGTTATTGTGAAAGAACTTGATTAACAATCTGTTAATTTGTCAGAACTCTCTCTAGAGACAATTACATACAAAGCCTCTTTAAACTAATGTTGTGAATTTGTAGTTGGCAGCTTCCTGCCAGTGTTCTGGAAGGCTCCAGAGTCCTGACATTGTCTTCTTATGGCAAGCCAAAGTGTAAGTTATTTAAGGATCCCCCAATTCATAATAACCTGTGTCTGATTTCCAGAACAAACAAACAACTTCCTTAACAATAACAATGAGACCCCCAAACATCCCCTAGCCCCCAATTTCCAGGAAGTTTTAGGGGATTTTGATGGAGAGCCATACAGTGACCACAGTCAACTTCCCCCATCTAGGGAGGTTTGTAGTTACACCCACACTGAAACATCCCAGGATCTAATTTTGAGCTCATATGTCATGTATGTTTCTTCTTACATATTAAGGGAGAGTGCATCAGCTAACATTAAGATCCTGTCTTGAACTCTTTAAAGTCCTCTGGTTAGTCATTAACTATCCATTAACTAGCTGTGATTTGAAATAAGATCTACTAAAGACAATCACCTGATTCTTATTTCTGATTCTCTAATAAATGTGTACTTGTGAACTTAAGAGAATTACTGCTCCTCTCATTAAAACTTGAGAAATTTCATAGTTTCTCACCCACAAAAATTGCACTGCAGAGTTACCTTTTCTAGTGCTCTTGAAATTATTATGGCTGCACTGTGGCTTCCTGAAGGCATAGACCATATCTGATTCTATAAGTCACTTCCTGTTTTAGACTCAGGCCCTCCATAATCCCTACAGCAGAATACTCATTCAGTGAATGAAGTGAAGGAATGGAATTAGAAGCAGTTGCATTTTCATGGCCATATGGGATGAACAAAAAGTAGTGGAACATCTGGGAGGCTGAGGAAGGAGGATTGTTCAAGTTTAAGGCCAGCCCAGAATACGTAATAAATTCCTGAGCATCCTGGACACAGTGTAAGACTTTTTCCCCCTATAAAAACATATTTAGCACTTCATAAGAAGAGAATTGGTCTAGCTTTTCAATTACAGAAATAATTGGGACTCTCCTGTGGCTGGATACTGCTGAATCTTTAATGCAGGTAGAAGGCCCAGGCGGCCTTTCCAGACATCAGGATTCCCACGGTGCATGCTGTGGGTGTGAACTGGCTGTCTTCTCAGAACACCTAGAATCCTGCCAGCTTCCTGCTTTGTCTCTGGACATTAGTCAGCCTGCAAATCCCTCATTTTGTTTATTCAGTCCAGAGCAATACAACAGAAATAATAACCATTGCATCAACCTGTGCTTGTGCTTAGGACAAACAACTACTACACACTGGCCTCTTACAAATCCTTACAGGGGATTTGTGAAGGAGTATTACTCTTCGTTCTTTTTCACAGATGAAGGAACTGGCGTAAGGAAAGAAATTGACCATCATCAAAGTCACACAGCTGGTCCATGATGTGGCTGCAGAGTACATGCCACTCACCACATAGACAAGTGATGTTTCTCTGTGTAGTTAGAGCACTGATGGCACCCAGGAGAGTCTTAGTATGTACCAAGTCAGACTATAAATGATGGCGAGGCGGTGCCAAATGGGCCGCAGACAGGCTCTTAGAATTTGTCACAGTACTAGTGGCCGCTTCTGATTGCAACCCTACATGATGCTGGGAATTTCTTTTTAGGCTAACTCGTTGAGTTGTTATAAAAGAGGTAGTTTCCTCCTTTGTTTCACTATGAGATATACAAAATGCTGAAAGGACAAGTTATTAGTTTAGGATGATGTAGATGTCACATGATCTAGCTGAGACTGGAATCCAGGTTGGACCTTGCCTGACTTATTTTTGTGATTAAACTCAGATTTGTTTTGTATCAGACATCTTTGCCACTTTACTTTAAAAATTATTTATGCTCACAATGCACTCTCAGCAGTTGGCTCTAGTTCTGCCAGCGAACTCCTAGGATCCAAGGTTCAGACCGCTGCAGCCTGTATGCTAGGTTTACAGTAGGAAGTTCATGGGTCACTGCTGTTGCCTCACCCGGGAGGCTCTTGCAACCTGCTTTTTTCATTCCTGAAATTTTGGAAAAGGATTGGTTTAAGGTCTCTCTCTCTCTCTCTCTCTCTCTCTCTCTCTCTCTCTCTCTCTCTCTCTTAAAGATTTATTTATTTATTTATTTATTTATTTATTTATTTAATATGAATGCACTTTCACTTTCTTCAAACACTACAGAATAGGGTACCGGGTCCCATTACAAATGGTTGTGAGCCACCATGTGGTTGCTGGGAATTGAACTCAGGGCCTCTGAAAGAACAGCCAGTGCTTTTAGCCGCTGAGCCATCTCTCCATTTAAAGACTCTTTAAACAGTCACCAGTACACGCTCAGTGAATGCACATCACAGCAAAGTCACTTGCTCATGTCTCCCTGATTTTCCTTTTATTTCTTTCCCTACCTAGTTGTAAAATCGGAGGCAACTTGAGAAAAGACTCATTCCTGAGAATCACCACTCTATTTCTACAGAGTTGTAGGAAAATAAATAATTCCCTGGGTTTGGCTGTGGCTAATCCCATGCTGTTCATCAGAACTCTGAAATGATAAAAGAAACTGTCCTTTGAAGATATTTCTGACTCTTTGAGAGTTTCATGTTTTAGTCTGGGATCTTTAAAGTCTTCATGGAGCACCTGAGTGAATCATGAGGCCTGTAAAGAGTGTGATTGTGATACAAAGGATGAAGAGAATGCACATGCATACAAGTGTGTGTGTGTGTGTGTGTGTGTGTGTGTGTGTGTGCCCGAGTGTGCACGTGTACACATCATGGAATAAAACAGAATGCAGCAGGACATAGCAGTATAAGGTGTTAGTGGTGTATGGAATTGGGACTTGCAAATGTTAAATAATGAGCTTCTTGCTCTGTTGGGAAGGATGTATAGAACTTTTACAGAAGAGAACGTTCCCAGGCAAAAGAATAGTAGCAGCAAAGCGGGCAGTGAGACGGGGAAGGGGGGCAGCCCTAAGTGTCTCCAATCATGGCAAAGGCAGAAGTAGCAGAGGGTTGAGGTTGTATGGCCAGTAGGGAGGCAGATTAGTGCAGTTGACCAATGTCCTGCCATCACCCCCTCCTGGCTCTCTGGCCTCAGTCTCTTTCCTTTGCTTATTTTTGTTAGGCTGAACTCTCTACCTGTTGACTGATGTCAGCAACTCTGTTCTTCCAAGATACTAGCATTCAAATACCCCTGAATGCCACCTCTGTGCACTAGTGACTGCCACACTGGATTCCTCCATAGCTTAATGAACCGAGAATGCACAGCATTTCTACTGAGCAACTTCACGTTGATGCTGGGTTTTCTATGCCCAGACCAGTCCCCCTGATCTGTCACTCCCCATCAGTCGGAAGGCTGTTCTCCACCCCCACCTCCATCATAGTCAAGGAGCCTTTGGTGCTTATGTCCCCCAAATTAGGAGTTATTCTAGATTTTGTCTTGTTTTTATGCACCCTTCCCAAATGATACATTATTTTGATTCTACAACTACCTAACCCCAAATAGGTGCATGCCCATTTTATTATGAGGTTGTAAATAGTTTCCTACATGTACATGGATTACTTTGATAAAATGGAGGACAACTAAAAATATTTGCTCAATTGAGAAAGACTTTCAACTCCTTTCCAGAAATTAACTTCTAAGTTGTCTATAAGAGCCATGAATTGTTCAGTTTACAGGTATGTTAGAATTGTTGTCTACTATCTTCTAACATAGCCCTTTCAGCCTCTTGACTGCAGAAACCCAGGTACAGTATGTTAATATTACAAATACATGTTTATATGTATGTATTATTTAGTGAAAACATTTTAAAAGTTCATGCTTTTTATCATAATTAATTTAATGTCTTGAGACACTGGATAGAGTTAGATGCAGTCCCTATACAGGTGGCATTTTGACTAGGCACACATTTAGGAATACAAAAAGATGCAGTTCTAGAAAGATGGTCTTAAGATTTTCTATTGCTATAATAAAACACTGTGATCAAAAGCAACGTGTGGAGGAAAGGGTTTATTCTACTTATGCTTCCACACCATTGTTCACCATTGAAGAGAGTCAGGACAGGAAATCAAACAGAGCAGAAGCCTGGAGTCAGGAGTGGCTGCAGTGGCCCTAGAGGAGTACTGTGTGCTGGCTTGCTCAGCTTCCCTTACAGCCCCCAGGACCACCAGCCCAAGGGGAGCACTACCACACGTAGGTAATTTGTGCTACAATATTTTATTCTTACCATATCAGTCTATTTATCAACTATTATATTCTTTGAAGAATTATTTATTTTTATTTTCTATACATTGGTGTTTTGCCTGCATATTTGTCTGTGCAAACGTGTCAGATCCCCTGGAACTAGGGTTATAGACAATATGAGCTGCCATGTGGGTGGTGGGAATTGAACCTGGGTCCCTCGGCAGAGCCCATCCATATCAGTCACTAATTAAGAAGATGCCCTAGAGATATCCCTACAGCTGGATCTAGATTATGGAGGCAATTTCTCAGCTGAGGTTCCTTCCTCCCAGGGGACTTGAACTTTCGTCAAGTTGTCATAAAACTAGCTAGCACAGGTGATGTAGTATATAATGTAGGTTCAGTTTGTTTCACCTCTCTGTAGATCTCGAGTTTTAGTCTTAGGATTGGAGAGATGATTCAGTGATCTGAGCACACACTGGCTGCCATTCCAGAGGACCATGGTTTGATTTCCAGCACTCGCATCGTGGCTCACAATTATCTGTAACACCAGTTCCAGAGGATTGATGCTTTTCTGGTCTCCATGGGTACCAGGCACATATGTGGTACACAGACACACATGCAAGTAAACATCATAAAAGCATTTTAAAAATAGTGGTTTTAACGTAATTCTAATGTAAGTTTCAAGGTAGGTCCATTTTGATGTATGTTTACAAAATGTCCATTTCCCCTTCATGTTCAATTTTTCTTTGTTTTTTTATAATGAATCCCACCACCAACACAGAGGTATAAAAAAGAATGCAGGAGCCAACTGTGGCAATGCCTGGAATCTCATCACTCAAACTAGTGGCGATTGTGAGTTCTAGGCCGGTCTGGGCTGCATAGTGAAGTTGGAGGTGAGGGGGTAGGTGAATACTGAGTGGGTCCGGGGAAGGAGCAGGAGGAAAAGGAGAGGCGAGAGTGGGGAGAGGGAAAGATGTTTCAGAGAGAGGTGTGAACTCAGAGATGTAACAGGAAGACCAAGGAAGCAATTTGTTCAGAAGGACTTTGTGACATTTGAGTCTGTAATTTCCTCCTGGACTTTTCAGTGTGGCTACTATATATGCTAAGCTATAGACAAAGCCGTTGAATTAGTCAGTATAAATCATGTTATGGTAACAAACAGCCTGTCTGTGGCATAGAAGCAGAACAGTTCTCACGCATGGCTTCTGTTTACCCAGAGTCTGCATGTGGCCAGCTTGCTGAACTTCCTCCAAAACACAGCGACATTTTTGGTCATTACGGTGACTTAAAAACCAACGCTTTGGAGAGACCTGTATTATACTTTATATATGATATGGAAGTGAAACACATTTTCTTATTTATCTTTCTTATTTTTATTTTATGTGTATGGGTGTTCTGCCTGCATGTACATCTGTCTACCACATACATGCAGTGCCTATGGAGGCCAGAAGAGGGCGTTGCATGCCCTTGGACTGGAGTTATAGATGGTCGCGAGCCACAGTGTGGGTGCTGAGAACTGATCTTCTATGGAAGACCAGTAAGTGCTCGTAACTGCAGAGCCACCTCTGCAGTCCTTAAAACACATGTTCTTATAACTGCTTAATCAGAACTAGACACGTGGTCCAAAACAAGGTTTGGGTAAAGCAGAAATAAGAGAGAGAGAGAGAGAAAGAGAGAGAGAGAGAGAGAGAGAGAGAGAGAGAGAGAGAGAGAGAGAGAGAGAGAGAGAGATTGCCATCCAGACCTCCCTTTCAGGAACTCTGGGGGAAACCCCTTCATCAAAAAGGATTCTATCCTTTACTGGCCTCTGGGAATACAACGAAGAATCGATTTCAGGTATCTATCATTTTATGCTTTAAGTTTGATAAACAACTCCGTGTTTACTAAGAACTGAGGGCTCAGCACACCCTGCGTGTGGAAAATAAAGATGTTAGGGCTGCAGAGAAGGCTCAGCGGTGAAGAGCACTTTCTGATCTTGCAGAGGATCCAGGCTTGGTTCCCAGCAGCCATATGGCAGCTCCCAGACAATCATAACTAATTCCAGGGATCTGACACCTTCTTCTGACCCAGGCGTCAGTCATGAACATGGAATACATATGCACATGCAGGCAAAACACTCCTCATACTCATAAAATTAATAGGTTTAAAAAGGAATACCTTTAAAAAAGTTTATAGTCCTTTTGTCTACTAACAGGCTATTTTTGATTTTTAAAAACACATCTGGAATTATGCTTACAAATGCTTAATCGATCTGTTTACATCATTCTCCCATTGGGCGAAAAGCAATCCTATGTTAAAAGGATACTTTATTTGGAATAAAAATATTGTATAATGACTATTTTTCTTGCTTTTTTTGTTTTAGCTTAGGTATGGCTAGCCATTTAAATGTTTACAAGATGTATGATTATGGTCATTTCTCTCTAATGTGTCAGTTTTCTTTCTAGAAATGGGAAATAGTAGCACCCTCTTTTATGGTTGTGATGACTGAATTTATTGAAGTATATTAAATTTAGTCCTGTGCAGATCTTTAGTAAGTGTTCACAATATTAGTTATTCTTTTTTGTAAAAATTGGATGTTTTATTTAATTACATTTCAAATGTTATTCCCTTTCCTGGTCTCCCTTTTGAAAACCCCTATCCCATACCCCCTTACACTGCTTCTATGAGGGTGCCCCCTTCTGCCTCACTGCCCTATCATCCCCCTACACTGGGGCACCAAAGCTTCACAGGACCAAGAGCCTCCCCTCTCGTTGATGCCAGATAAGGCCACCTTCAGCTCCTCCAGTCCTTTCCCTAACTCCTCCATTGGGGACCCTGTGCTCAGTCAAATGGTTGGCTGCAAGCATCCGCCTTTGTATTTGTCAGGCTCTGGCAGAGCCTCTCAGGAGACAGCTGTATCAGGCTCTAGTCAGCAAGCACTTGTTGGCATCCACAATAGTGTCTGGGTTTGGTGACTGTATATGGGATGGATCCCCAGGTGGGGCAGTCTCTGGATGGCCATTCCTACAGTCTCTGCTCCACTCTTTGTTCCTGTATTTCCTTTAGACAGGAATAATTCTGGAGATTGCTAAAATTTTGGAGATGGGTGGGTGGCCCCATCCCTCAACTGGGAGGCCATGCGTGACCTCTGGATATGGTCTCAACAGGTTCTCCCTCCCTTTGTTTGGTATTTCAGTTAATGTCATCCCTGTGGGGTCCTGGGAGGCTCTTGCTTTCCTGGCATCTGGGACTTTTTGTTAGCTACTCTTAATATGTCATCCTCATTCCTCCAATCTGTAGAATATACTCACCATTTACAGCAAAGCTCTTTCTTATACTCTGAAATATGAAATATCCCCAGGCTCATGAATTTGAACACTTGGTCTCAGCCAACAGTGCTTTTCTCAGAGAGAGGAGAAAGAGCTCTTAGCTCCCTGATCGGCTAAGTTGTGAGATGCAGCCATTGCAAGTCCCCAACAGGCCAAGCTGTTCACTGGGCTTTCCCTGCCAGGAGGTCAGAGTTTCATGATAAACCATTCTTTTCTTGAACTGTGTCTTCTGCTAGGCATTTTTTTTTTGTCAAAATGATAACTAAAAAACAATGAATATACGCTACAAAAGGCTTTAATTAAACGAAGATAAACTCTTTCTAGGGGATGCATTTCAGGAGAGTTCTCTAGGCTCCTCATACATTTTTAATCACATTGATTCATTTTGCATGTGTGCATGGTGCATGTGCCTGTGGAGGTCAAGGGACAGTTTGCAGGAGTCCATTTCCTCCCTCCAGCAGTTGCAGGGGTCACACCCAGGTAGCCAGGCTTGGTAGCAAGCTCCTTTACCCTCGGAGCCATCTCAGCAAACTTCCTGAGTGAAACAGGCAATCTCTGGTGATTAAAAAGAAGGTTTCAGAGAGGCTCCTTAGGATGCCATAGAGATACTGCATTCTTGAACATGATATCTTTACTGCGTGTAGGATGAGATCCTGACACCTCATTTCTGGTTATGGTTCATGTGGGAAGTAGGTGGTGATCTATTTGAGGTAAATTTAGGCTGGCTTCATATTTGGATCCAGATGTGATGATATCTTTTGCTTTTTTTTAATGAAAAAAAAAAACCCATCTGAGCTTGGGGCTGTCTCATTTGTGACTTGGCACTAGATGAAGATGACCCTTCCCTATCCGCCTGTGGGGAATCTTCTGGCTGCTCTTCTGTTGCCATATTCTCCTTTGTGTTTCTTAGTGGTTTGTCTGACCTAAACATTATGCCTCAAGTGTGACAAAGTTTTTTAATTTCAAATATAGATTTTGAAGAGGCAGATGGGTGTCTGGGTTGCCTTGTCCACTTATTAGTTGTATTATATTATGCAATCTCCTGACCTCTCTAAGCTTTAATTTCCTTATTTGGATAGGCCATTGTTCATTATTTGAACAGGGAAAAGGGACTGGACTTGCAAGGAGATTAGCAGGTAATCAGGGAGATCTTGTTGATGGATGGGGTGAGGCAGAGGGAGGGGCAGGGATGATACCAGGCTTCTATCTCAAGGACTTGAACTTGGGTGGTGTTTTAGTGCAGGGGAGATAAGAGAAGGTGTGGGGTGGTGTGTGTGTGTGTGTGTGTGTGTGTGTGTGTGTGTGTGTGTAGCGCGGCGCCGCACATGCACACACGCTTATGCACATGTGGATGCACAGTCCATCATCTGTTTATGAAAGATACAGAGAGGCAGAGATGGATAGGGAAAGATGAGTTATGGCTTTTGTTTCTAAACTTTGTGTGTTTTCATTTGTGTACGGGTACAAGTGAGGATTGGCTCACATGCACATAGGGAACAACCTTGAGTACTGGTCGTTTTCCTAGCACCAGACAGAGCCTCTGTTTGCACTGCTCTGTGGGCCAGGCTGTCGGCCCAGTGAGCACACAGGGATTCTTTTGTTTATTTTGTTATTAATTAATTAATTAATTTATTTATTTATTGTTGTTGTCTTTTTCCCCTTCCCATCTCACTTCAGGAACATTGTGATTACAGATGGACTTTATCATGTCACGGTTGTCATGGGTCCTAGGGATTTGAACTCAGGTTTTAATTGCTTGTGTACCAAATAATTTCCTTATTTCTCCAGCTGAGCATGTGATTTTGAGGTACTTTTTAGACTGTAGAAATGTTGTCTTGAAGTTTTCAAGATGCTTAGAGGAGAGCTCTGGCTTATGCAAGGGTCGGAATTCCTTGCATAAATAGTCATCTAAAGTAGGTGAACCTTTGCAACTAATATAACCCTGGATAAGCTTTGAGAATGTCTTAGTTACTGGTCTCATGGGAATGGGGGAATCTTGAAAAATCATTCTTATGACACCATAAACCTCTGGTTTTCCTCTTCTTGAAACATGAGCTTTTGAAACGAAGAAATTATGTTGTCTACATAAAGCAAAGTGACAAACTGTTGTGACGTTCTTTAGTAGAGACAGAAATGTATTTTTAGGCTATTCAAACCAGTAAGTTTACAAGACTTACCTGGGGTAGTAGAGAATAGAATTAGTCAAGTGCAAAGATTGAGGCGAGTTTTTGAGGTCCGGAGGTAGGACACTGCATGCTTGTTCTGGCAGTAGCCTGCACGGATAACACTTGGCTCAGTGCTCACCCTTCTGGCTTCCAAAGAGCTTTGATCTGGTGCTGAGTTTGCTACACAAATGCAATACTGAGACACACAAAAGGACTCGAGAGTGCTGGGAAGTGACGAGCTGTCCAACGACTTAGAGTCTTTCAGGAGTGGCTGATAGAGTCAGGAAATGAAACAGGAAGTTGGGGGACTCCATGAGTTTGAAGAGTGTGGGCATGGGCGGTCAGGAGACTACTGGAGCAAAGGGTTACAGGACAGATAATGTGACCTTGTGATTTGGGGTGTTAAGCCGTTCTTTATAGTTTGTTTTAAATTAGAATTTTTGAGATTATAATTACACAATGCCCCCCTCTTCCCTAGCCTTCACACATATCCTGCCTTGCTTTCTTTCAAATTCACGGCCCCTTTTTCTTTAATTGTTACTAGGCAGCCATGTTTGTGAGACTTCATGGATGGAGTTTTTGACATTTCTTTGAAGCACAATCTCACAGCAGACTTCCTACTCTTCTGGTTTCTATAGCATTTCTGTTCTTGCTTCTGAACTCATCCCTGAGCCTCAGTTGCAAGAGTTGTAGAATCAGTTGGGACAGTGTGAAGCCATTCTTGGTAATAATGAAATACTCCGTGATTGCTCCCTGACAGTGCGAAGGCACACAGATACCAAAGGATTAAGCAGCGAGACTAAGGTGTGGCCGTTTCAAGAGAGTAATCAAACAGGAAGGATAGTGCTAGGGACAGGGAAGCAAACCAGTAAACGAACATTCCAGAAATGCAAAGTTTAACTGTGCTAGGTGACCACAAATATTACAGAGATGGAACGAATCATTTGGTGACAAAGATGTCTGAGGTTCTGAGGTGGCAACCATCTGATCGTGTGTGTGTGTGTGTGTGTGTGTGTGTGTGTGTGCTCCTTGTGACTGGACATCGTCTCATTTCTAGCCTCACAATAAGCCTGAAAGGTGGGCACACCAGTAAAGATAGGATATCTACTTCTCTTCTAGCCTTGGAGCTATGACGATTTGACACAATCATTTATGTGAAAATACTTTAACAAGCTTAAGTTGTGCAAGTTAAGCTATGTGTGCAAGTTGTGTTGTTACTCACACCTTTGAAGTATTTCTCTTTGTGTTCTTCAGGGTACAATAACACATTCCCTACAGTGATTAGGGTTTCCCTTAACAGTGCCAAGGCTGGCACCTGGGTAGATGCTCTCTGTTGATTACGAAGGCTTGATGTTGTGGACTGGCATTTTCCCCTGGAGTTTGAGCACCTCCTTCAGAAGCTTCTCCTAGCCAAAACCTCATCTCTTTGTCCTTCTGCTACAAAGACCACACTCCAGGCCACCCACCAGGTTCCACTTGGTAGAACCCCCACCAAGGACACCTTTAGCTGTTGATTGCTTTATAGACTAACCAGGCTGGGTGGCAGCCCTGAGCACCTCGCCAGTGTGGTCTCGGTTTCTAGGCTTCCCTGGTGAGTCAGCAGGAATGTATCCACTGGACTCTGGGAATTGCAGTTCTGCATCGCCTTAACGTCTTCCAGATTTTCCTGAAGAGAGGCAACTATGACCTTGTCCAAGGAGTCTTCATTGAGCCGTACCCTCTACTCCCTTTGAAGTTGAACAGACCATGCTTGAAGACTTAGATGTTAAATTTTCTTGAAAGAGGAAAAAAGCTTCAGTGATGGATTAAATAAATGGTGACTCTTTTTTTCTCTCTTCTCAAGGAATTTCACTAGCTTCATCACGGTCTCAGTTGTCATCAGTTGCTTGTATTTCTATTGAAGTCATTGGGCATATACCATCTGAATCATTTTGTACAACATACCTCATCAGGTGTGAAGATATGAACATATTTTTATTTATTGGGGTGATTAGCATCTGTGTGTTCTGTTCACTTGCTTGGTTTATGACACTCCATAATGCATACACCTTCTACTCAGCATTGTTACTCCCCATGTCTTTATTCTGGACATAGGGAACACTTTTTGCCTCCAGGTCGAAGCTGTGCCCCAGGAATACGCCATGGACACAGAAGTTCTCTGACCTATCACTGACTTTGTTTGGAGGCTTTGAACATCACCCTGGAAGATGGATCATCCCCACCTTTCTTCAGCGGGTCATATGAATTTGGTGTAGCTCTCTGATTTCTTTCATTTGAATACTCTTTAGGTTCATTTACTTGCCTAAAGTTATTACTGTGTGGAGATGAAGAGCCGACCACACCATGGAAACATTAGCTGGTTTGGAATTTATGCTTTACTTACACTTATTTCTCTTAGTAATGCTACTTCTGTGGCTTCCGGAAACTCCTCCAACTCCCTGATTAACCTTTATGGTGTCACTGAACACTCCACAAGGTACCCTTGTAAAGTAAAGATGTGGAAGTGGAGAGGTTTTATTACATTCCCAGTCTAGGTTTTTCTGTTAGAAAAACCTCTGTTGAGTCTGCCTCAGTGGCACTCACCTGTAACCCTAACACTTGAGAGCTTGAAACAGGATTGTGGGTTTGAGGCCATAGGCTGTAGAAAGTTTGTGTCTATATAGTAAGACCCTGTCTCAAAAACATAGAACTGACCATTTGGTATTGGTTAACCAACAGATGTGCTTTTCCTAACTAGGGCAGAGTATTTCCCTCTCATTCTACCTTCCTTAGTTCTCTCTCTCTCTCTCTCTCTCTCTCTCTCTCTCTCTCTCTCTCTCTCTGTGTGTGTGTGTGTGTGTGTGTGTGTGTGTCTAGAATTGAGGTCTCAAGAGCTATCCCCATTCCATGTTAACATATTAAGTGGTTATCCATGAAGACATATACATACAAGCATCATCATACAGATTGAGCAGGTTGTATTTTTATAATTAGGAACACACACTATGCAGAAAAAAAGGCCTTTGATAAAAATTCAAATTCCCTTCATGATAAAAGTCTAGAGATTAGACTAGGACAACGAGAGACATACTTTGACATAATAAAGGCAAATTACTGTAAGCTTACAGCCAACATTAACATCAACAGAAAGTAACTCAAAAATTTAGACTGAAATCAGGACCAGGACAAGGATTCCCACCTTCTTTATATCTATTCAATGTAGTACTTGAAGTCTTGGCTAGGACAATAAGACAACCAAAGAAGATCTAAAGGTCCAAATGGGAAAGGAAGAAGTCAAAGTATGCTTATTTGCAGATGATATGATTGTGTACAACATGACCCTTAAAACTTCTATCAGGAAACTTCTATGGCTGATAAACAGTTTCAGCAAAATAGCAGGATACAAAATTAACACACAATCAACAGCCTTTCTACCTCAAATGACAGTCTGAGAAAAAAATCAAGGAAATATCCTAGGGTAGCTGTAACCCAGCAAGGAGGATTTGTACGGTAAGACCTTTAGGACACAGACCAAGGCCTGCTGCCCCTGCTGCCCCTCCATCCCCGCCCCCCCCCCCAGATGGAGAGGTGAGCCAGACGGGCCTGCTGCGTCTTCATGTTACTGCATCAGTTGTCGCTTGCTGCTTCCGGGGGCAAGGGGTCGCTATAAAGCTAGTTTCTGTATTCACGAGTTAAGAACTGCAAGGCTTAGAGTGACAGGAACTCTGAACAAAAAATAAAATAAAAAGGCCATGGATTTGAAAGCAAGCAAGGGGAGGTACTCAGAAGGGGTTGACAGAGAAAAAGGAAGAGGTTAATGATGTAGTTGTATTTTAATTTCAAAAACTGGAAAATACTTTTAAAAGGGCCAAAAGTGAACACATTTTAAAAGTGAACTATCCTCCTTTTAACTTGGTTGGTTAGTGTTATTGTAAGAGTGCTAGCTCTAGCAGTCAGAGACTAGCTTTTTCTTCCTTTTTTTTTTTTTTAACCATAACAAAACAAATCTTGAGATTTCATATCTTATTCAGCAATCTGGGCTTAATCATTGTCATCTCAGGACTCAGTGCTGTGACCAAGATGGTGTTAGAATAGGTGTGGGAGGTCAAACAGTGAAGCCTCAGAAAGCGTGAGCAAAAGTTAGTTATGGAAACACCTGTCTCAGTCTCTTTTACCCAACACAGAACGAAAGGGTGCTGCTACTCCCGTTACTTTGAGTAATGAGAGTACTTAGGTACTTAGTTCTCTTTTTCTTCTTTTTTCTCTTTTTGGTTTTCAAGACAGGGTTTCTCTTTGTGGACCTAGGTATCCTGGAACTCACTCTGTATACCAGGCTGGGCCCAAGCTCACAGAGTTCTGTCTGTGTGTGCCAGTGTTAAAGGCATCTGCCTCCACTGCCAGGTGTGCGCTGATTGTGAGCGAATTCGAGCAGTTAAGGTTTGTGAGTTTTGGAGAGCTGGAGACTTGAAGGTAGCACAGATTCTTTGTGATAATGGATGAGCTCACAGTGGTTAGCACAGGGCTTCTAGCAGGACTTATTTATTACATTCATTTTGGAAGTAGAAAGAGTCCCAGTTATCTCAATATTTCAAAAACAAAAGCAAAAACTCAAAACAAAAAAAAAAAACAACCCAAAAACAAAAAAGAAAACAAAAAACAAACAAAAAACCACCACCACCACCACCAACCAAAAACCCCAACTAACCATCCAAAACCCAGGTCTTTATATTCTATATAAAAGTGTAAAACAACTGAAAGTTGACTGTTTAATTAGCATCGTGGCAAACAAGGTAAAAAAGTCAAGAAGAAATGTTGCATCGCTAAGGTTTCATTTGTTTTTCTCTTGTTTCCTCCTTGCTATTTTCAGACTGTAGATATATCTCTGCTTTATCAACAATTTATGTTTGGGCTCAAATAAGATAATAACTAAGTTTTTGAATAACAGCTGTGGCCTGCTACGTTGCACAGCCAATCTTCTTAGCCTAGTGCCTGACACGAAAATTACTTAATGTCTATTAACTGTTAATCTTATTCTTGCATCTCCCTCCACAATCCTCTGCCCCGAGATCTTTCCCTTTCTCTCCACTTGCATAAAATAAGGGAAATAAGACTATCCCATATTTACACTTCCTGTTCTAACAGTGAACAAGACAGAAAGGACCCTGAACCTCCTGGAGTTGGTAATCAACCAGGAAAGGGAAAACATTGAACGAATGGAAAAAGCCAGGATTCCCAGGCATGTAACTAATGTAGAAAATCGTGAGATGCATCTGTGGGAAATTGTGACTAAGTACAAGTTGGGTATTAGTGAGGCAGTGGGGGAAGGTCTCCTGGGCAGATGAGACAATGTGGACTCTGGTGGTTGGTCTTGACTGCCAGCTTAATTGGATTGAGAAAGGCCTCGGAGGTTATGAAAGCAGACTTCCGGGCGTGCCAGTGAAGGCATTTCCAGAGACAGCTGGCTTGAGGGTAGTAGCTGTAAGGTGGGAGGGAATCTGAGACGGAAGAAAAGCATAAGGAAGAAGGAGCCAGCAAGTATGTGGAGTCGTGATTCTTCCTGAGTGGAGTGTATGCACACACACACACACACACACACACACACACGGAAACGCACACACACACACACACACATGAACATGCACATTTCCTCTAGAGAACTCTGAATAATCTGTGTTCAAAGCTTTGGCTTGAGAGAGCATGGTTCACTAAAGTAATCTAAAAGTGTACTTTCCAAGGCTACAAATTAAGGGCGTTCTTCGGGGGAGACCTGTGCTGAGCTTTTCTCTAGAGGCATAACTGCTGGTCTCTTAGTGGGTTTGCAATGGTAATAACAACATTACAATGCTGGATGGGCTCTTTTAGTAAATAAGAATCCATAATCTCTGACTTTGTTTTTTTTCAAATCACAAATAGTTGGCCAAATACAATACCATCAAGCTTGTAACTTTTATAATGTTAACATAACAGAATACATATGGGTGGGTAGTATTATGACAAACAGGTCTATTTTGACTCATAGTCCTGACGGTCCAAGGCCAGGAGGCTTCCTCTAACAATGGTCTTGCAGGACCTAAGGCATGTGTGTGTGTGTGTGTGTGTGTGTGTGTGTGTGTGTGTAAGAAGAGTTAATGAAAGAAGAGGCCATGAATTTGAAAGAGTGAGGACAGAGGGGACAGTTAGGACAGAAAGGGAAGGGGAAAATTATATAATCATAATCTCAAAAAATAAATAATTTATACAAAAATCATATGGGCATTGCAAAATCATTTACCTGTGTACAATATTTCTAAGAAAGTTTCTGTGGCCTTTCTGGGAACTACAAAGAGTTAGCAGAAGTCCCCTCCCATTTTCACAGTAAGCCTTGTGCATTTGATATGCACCTCCTCAAAGAACAATAGTCACACCCCCACCTCACCCCCCACCCCCCAGCACTGTGCACAGAGGAGAGAACACAGAGACTTCTAAGAATATACTGCTGTAATTTTCTGTTAACTGGAACTGAGTAGTAGTTCTTGGAAAGCTGACTCTAGAATAACCTGTTTCTAACATCATTAGTTTTATTTGATGTGGAAAAAAAAACCCAAACTGTTAGCACATTTAATTACCAGAAAGTTTCTATTTACCACGTTAAATGCCTAAACACCAGTGGACATGTTAGATAAAAGTCTACGCATGTTTTAAATAGTTTTGAAAGCCCGTGTTCACATAGCTGTTCTGTTTGAGACCACACAGGTGAGAATATTGAGTACAATAGGTCTATGGTCATTTTGCACAACTTTTTTTTTTTTTAATATTTGGACTCTCAAAATGTTAAGACCACACTTACAAAGGAAGATGTTTTATTTCATTTTGCGTGTACTGTCAAGGAGCGCCTACATCACAGTGGTAAATGTCAGTTCCAAATAAGAAAAAAGAGTTTAAAAGAAAAACAGCCAAGCTGGATTTGTCTTATGTGAGGAGACTGACTTAAAAGAAGATTTCAAAGTCACTCCCAGTGCACGACCCACGGAGGGATGGGTGTGCGCCGCAGAGCCGCATGCATGCTCATCCTGGGGCTGAGGCACACAGTGGGCATTCACGCTCGCTTCTTCCTGCTCTCCGTTCACTGTCCTACCTCTTCTGTCTTCTTTCTCTCCTCCCCACTCCCTCTCCTCTTCCTCCTTTTCCCCTTCCTCCTTTTCCACCACCTCCCCGGGGTGGGTCTCCCAGTATAGCCCAGGCTGACCTCCAACCTGATATCTTACTGACTCAGCTTCTCAGTCCTGGGATGACTGGTGTACACCACCTGTTAACAATCCGCATCCTTGCTAACAATGTAGGTCTGTTGTTACTGCAGAAGCCGCTGTGGGGAGGTGGAAGCTGGCAGAACCCTGGGGAGGGGAATGGAGTTTTTGGACAATTCTGTTTTTCTTGAAATTTACTGGATGGGACAACGGTAGAGAAAAATGATTTTGAGCCTCAGCAGTTGGTCTTCGGGAAGGTTTTCTGCAAGGAGCAATTCTCAGCAGCCTTTGGGAGGATGAACAGGAGCTGGTCAGGTGGACATGCTCCAAGCATGCTTCTTAAAACCAGATCCCCGAGCTGTATACTTTAGGTTGTCACTCGGTAGGGAGAGGATGAGAAGAACTAGCTGTGTCATTGTAAGAGAAATGGACTTGCCAGTCCATGTAGCTTCTGGAAAGCAGGCAGGACGCCAGGCCAAGGGGGTCTCTATGACCGGCAGTTTTCATGGACAATTAGCAGCAGAGGTGCAACAGCTGAGGCTCCTTCTGAAACAAAGGTGCAGAGAGAGAGAGGTGGAAGTTTCTCTTTGTAGAATGCATTCCAAAACACGTCTGTAGTATGGATGGGTGGGGAGCGCTGTAGTGTAGATAGCTGTAGAGCAGGGTATTTGCATGTTTGTCTGAGCAGGGCTCTGCTCACCTTTTACAGCACCCGGAAAATGGGCAAGGTAGGGGGAAATGGCAATCTTGCAGTTTTCTCGAGTTTGTCTTTCCTTCCTAAGCTAGGCATGTCTGATAGAAAAGCCAAGCACTTGTTCCTTTGTTGAAGCACAAACAATGAAATAACAGATTCTTTCAGAATGGCACATAGCATGGCTGTGTAAAGAAAAGACAACATAAACCATTACATACTTAAAAATTATAGACATGCTACAAAGTTAAAGAGAAATAGATAAGCTCATTTAAGTAAAAATGTTCTTGTGGGCATGAGGGGATAGCTTGGCTGGTACATACTTGTCTCATAAGAGGTGGGACCTGAATAGGTCCCAGTAGCCACCAAATAGAGCCCGGTACAGTGGTGCACACATGTAGTCCCGGCACTGTGGGGGAGCAGCAGGGGGATCCTCAGCTTCACTGTCTGGGCAGTCTGGCCTACTTGATGAGCTTCAGACCAAAGAGAGACCCTGTCTCAAAGAAGGCCGATGATGTTTCTGAAGATGATACCTAAGGTTGCCCCCTTGCTTCTCTTATACACAGAAACACTCATGTTCATAAAACGTTATTGTAAGTATTTAAGATATAATCATGATATTATACTATATCCATGGATATAGTAAAACGTTAACAGATTGAATCAAATTAACACCTCACATAGCCACTCACCTTTTCTCCCTGTGGAGACAATTAGTTCATTTAACAGACATCCCGAATATGGCTGTAGCGCTCACAGTATATGTTAAGAGTTTAGAACTGATGCTTTTAGATATGCTGATGTGTTTCTTTTGACCCCCATCGCTCCATTTCCTTCTCTTACTCTGTCTATATCCATGTTTTTCTGTCCATTGAAATATTTCTACCTTTGTAGACAGAGGTAGGAATAAAATCATTAGATTCCACATTAAATGAAATCATGGCATACTACCGTTTTTGTTGGATTGATTTAATTTAGCATACTTTTTAATATATTTTACATGTATCAACATGTTTAAAATATCAATTTGACATATAGTAAATAAAAATATTGAAATACTTTGCATTCTTTTTGCATAAATATTTCATGTCTAGGCTATATCATGCATTTATAGTCAGAACATCAGATTGCTATTAGGAATAATTTTTAGATTTTTATAACTTTCACACCTGGAAAAATGGGTTCATGTATTTAAATTGTTTTCAACAAACCTAAAGTTTTTCAATAGCTGAACTTAATGCCAGTTTAATATAAATAATTACATTAATGGAAATAAAATTTCAGTTTCTTACTTCTCTTAGCCGTGATTTCGGAAAGGGGACTTTGCTGAAACTGTATTTGGCTACAACGATAGAAGAAAACCAGTCAGCGTTATGTTGTGACCACTCTTGGCTCTTTTCTCCTGAGCTGTTTATGAAGCAGGGATTTCACAGGAAGCTGGGCTGTAAAGTTCTGGGCACAGGTACAGAGCACTTTAACCTATTACATACCCCACCACTAATTAGCTATCTGATGTTTTGTTTCTAAGAAGAATGAGACTTGTTTCTCTGCCCTGTTGGGTCTTGTAGAAGATGCTTTGAAGATCCAACTGAACCTCTAAATAATGGATTTCTAGATCTTCTGGGTCTCAGACATCTTGATCAATGAGACTTAAATACTTGCCTACAAACTCTAGCCCCTCTTTAAGGACCATCTTCTTATTTGTACCTGTTTTAAAATTTTAATTGCGGTATCATAGACTGTTTGTATATAAGATGCAGAACTTGGCTGACCCAATGTTTCTCTCTCTCTCTCTCTCTCTCTCTCTCTCTCTCTCTCTCTCTCTCTCTCAAGATTTATTTATTTTATGCATATGAGTACACGGTTGCTCTCTTAGACACACCAGAAGAGGGCATCAGATCCCATGACAGATGGTTGTGAGCCATTATGTGGTTGCTGGGAATTGAACTCAGCAGTCAGTACTCTTAACCGCTGAGCCATCTCTCCAGTCCCCAATGTTTCTCTTGATAATGCGTTACTTTTTTGCTTTCAGGTTTTGCGAAACCCAGTGTTTGGTAGCTGCTAGTCATTTGACTCATATAAAACTTACCAGTAACTGAAATCTGCATTTGCCTCTTCCTGCTCATGTTTGAGTAGTTTCATAATGCTTTCTGAAGCACTTCACTTAAAAAGACCCAAACAATAACAACAAAAAGCTCTTCCCAACTTGACAACGTTTGAAGCAGTTAGGCCTGCCCTTTCCTGATAGGGCAGCTAAAGCTGGGTATGTGGGAGAGAGAAAGGGGCGTGTGGAATCTGGAGGTGTGTCTCAAAATCCAACAAGCAGCAGACCTTGTTAACTCAGTCAGTTCAGGAGAAAGTCCAAGGCTTTCCATTGTAATAAACCCTTGTAGATTATATATGAATTTAAAATATTTTATCATTGTATTTTTTACACATATGGGTGTTAGAGCGTATATGTGTATATAGCATTTGTGCCTGGTACCAGGAAAGGACACTGGATTTCCCGGAACTGGAGTTACACACAGCTGTGAACAGCCATGTAGGGTTTGGAAATCGAATCCAGGTACTCTGGAAGAGCAGCCAATGTGTTTGACTGCTAAGTCACCTCATCTCTCCAGCCCTCGTAGATTATGTGTATACTTTTTTCTTTTAATAACTTCCCCTTGCACATTTTTTCCCATGTGGGATGAGGGTGCATTTTCCTTCTCTGTAAACCTGTTCTAAAAGCCTTTAAGATCTTAGCTGAGGTTTTCTTATGCAGTGTTTTGTTTGTTTTCTGAGACAGGGTTTCTCTGTATAGCTCTGGCTGTCCTGGGACCAGGCTAGCCTTGAACTTAGAGATCTGCCTACCTCTGCCTCCCAAGTACTGGTATTAAAGGTGTATATCACTACTGCCCCCCCCAATTTGTACTCAGTGTTTTAGGGTTCCAATTTCCTTCATGGAAGGAGATGTGTGTAATATTGGGGTTTCCCCATGGTCTGGTAAAGTGAAAAGTGCTAATGAGCGGTGTAGATTTTTCCTAAGATTGTTTGGATCCCACGAGAGAGCTGGGGAAGACCACAATGTGGAAGCCTTCTTGGGGAGGCAGCAACACAAATGCCACAGCCCTGGACTATCACCAGAAACATTTTCCAGTTGGCCTTCTATCAGACTTTTTTTTTGTAATTTTTTTAAAGCACTGGTTCATTCTCTTTGCCAAAATCAAGAGAAATCAATGAATAATGCAAATATGAGAGATAATTTAATTTCTGAAATTTAATTTCTGATAAAAGAGGAGAGCTGAGAGGGTGGGATAGTTCCTGTTTTAGACAAGGAAAGGATTTGTGGAGCTTTTGGATGGCTTAGTTCTCTTCCATACGTCCTCAGCTATTAACTCAGAGTGAGGTCAAAGTGCATTTGTGTTTATAGAACTACAATTGGCTCCAGATTCTTCTACTCTTTGTTTCTTTCCTTTGCCCAGGTCAGCATTCCTCTTAGACAGCCTGATCCTTCGTCATTGTCACAGCATCTGTCTATTCATCCATCCACTCATCCACCCACCCACCCATCCATCCATCCATCCATCCATCCATCCATCCATCCTGCTTCTTAATCTTGTGTTCGTTTAGCCTTACATTGCATTCATCAGACTTCTTTGAAGGCTGTCAAAAAGTCTTTCTAGGAATCCTGACACCCCTCACCCAGCACCTTTGATGGGGTTTCAGTACAGTCATCTAGGGTAGCATTGCTTTACCGAAGTGGTAATCTGACTGAAACCGCCTTCTCAAGTAAAGCAGACAGCAGGTGAAATAGCCAGGTGCCCACATTGCATCTCTGAAAACATCCCTTTGGGGTATCTTGTGCTCTTACTGTCCCAGAAGTGGTGCTGAGCAGCTACAACAGAAGGCATGAAATATCAGGAATGTTTGTTTGCCTGGGTGTATGCAGTCAGAGGTAGAGTCCTGTTTGTGTGTATAAGACTGGGGTTTTCCCCCCTCGCCTGGTGGTAATGTTGCAAGAACAAACTTTCCCCTCCCTGGCTCCCTAGGGTAAAATGGCTGCCAAGATATTTTGGAACAGAAACTTAAGAGTGTCTTGGCCACCGTGAGACAGTAACAAGGGTCCTTTGATATTTTCTATGTTCTCTGTGGTCAAGCTGTCTTCTGTTTTCTTCTGAGGTTCTGAGATGTCATGGGCCAATACTGGCTTGTGAGCTATTTCTTTGAAGGATATGCTGTAGGAATTGGCTCCTATTTGGATTGGAAGGCCTGAAGGAGAATCTCTCTTTAGAGGAGTTGTTGTAGAGTCCACTAGGGAGGAGGAGGAGGAGACCAAACACAATGGGAAATGTTTAACAATTAAAACCAGCCCTTGCCTGTGTGGTCCTGTGTTTTACATCACTTCGTGGAAATGGACAGCTGGGAAGAAGTCTGGGAGATGATAGGACCAAAGACCTGTTAAGCATCGTCTATAAGGTAGTCAAGAAAATGACAACATATTCAGACTGTCAAGGAAGTTATTAAAGAGCTACGATGACCACAGGCCACCTGAGTGCTAGTCTATAGCTTTACAATGACCTGACTAAGAAAATAGAAGGGTTGGCCGAGCCCAACCCAGAAACATTCCCAAAATGTATTATGGGTTTCCAGGGAGCTAGCACTTTTTATTCATTTTAAGTCAAGTTTTTATGATCTGAAAATATGAAGTTTTAAAGCACAGAACCCACATTTTGTCATTCAATTTATGAGTGTAAAATATAAGAATAGTGTTGTTTTATACTTACCTACTTCTCTTTAAAATATAAAATGTAGGTGCTGGAGAGATGGCTTGATGGTTAAGAGTGTGCACTGCTCTTGCAGAAGACCTGAGTTTTATTCCCAGAACGCATGTTGGGCAGCTCGTAACTGCTACAATTCCAGCTCCAGGGCATCTAAAAGCACCTACAAACACCTACAAACAATTAAAAATAATTTAAAAATTATAACAAAACAACAAATGAATATATAAAATGTCAATAAGCAGGAAAATTTCCACCACTCAGAATCAATCCCCATTTGCAGTGTGTATTTTTTTCTTTTAGGTTTCCCCCATGCATGCATGAATGTTCACATATATCTCTCTGTGTTGTATTCCTTTGTCTCTGTTTTTCTTTCTCTTGAGATAGGGTCTCAGTGTGTATCCTGGCTGCCCTGGAACTCACTAAGTAGACCAAGCTGGTCTTGATTTAAGATAGATATACCTCAGATATGCTTCTGCCTCCTAACTGATGGATCAAAGATGTGCCACCATGCCTGGAACCTTTTATATTTAAACTAAAACCATATTTTTTCTAGATTTATATTTTATCATGCATGTAACTTTTCCTTTCCTTCCTCCCCCCCTCCCTCTGTCCCTCCCTCCCTTTCCTCTTCCTCCTCCTCCTTCTTCCTCTTATTGGATGACTTCTGTCTCTACTTCTCAAGTGCTAGCATGACAAGAGTTTGCCACCCACCGGACCGAGAACTGCCATGTGAGTTGTAATTTCTACTTTTGTGAGTTGTGTCTGTATATACTCACTCCTGTGTATTACTGTTATTCCACAGCTTGTTAGATTTTTTTTTTGTATCTTATAAAGAATAAGAAAATGATGCAGTGATGCAAAATGTCTTGAGGTTTTTGGGTTAATTATCCAGACCTGTTTCTCTGGAAAGCTCTCCAGGTGACAAATCTAGTGGATTTGTGAGAGAACGCCTGTGTGAGTTGAAAAGATAGAGTTACGGGAAGTATTTGAAATGGTGTAGCCAGCCTTTAGTTGACACTTGAGGCACCCAAGTGCTTCTTGGCATTAGGCACACAGACTAACCTACAAGGTCAGTCCTGATTAGGTCTGAGGAAAAGAGTTTTAGGGTGTAATGAAATAGTAAGTACAGCTGGGATCTAACTCAAGGCTAGCCAAGCTTACTTGGCATGTGTGAGACTCAGAGTTTGCTACCCAGTGCTCCCAGTAGGGCTGGGGAAGAAATGTGTATTAGTTTCACTATGAGTGTCCTATGCAAACTGACTCAAGAGAGTTCCAAGAAAGACCCATGTTCACTGAACTGCAACTCCCATCTCACTCAGTTATCCACAGCCATACTGCTGCCTGGTAGCACCCTCCTGGCTGCATTGTCTCAGGCATATCTGTTGTCCTATAGGTGACTACTCCAAAGCTCAGTTTACTCATGTGGAACCCATGAAACCTTTTGCAGTATTGTGACATCTATAGGAGAAAAATGTAAACGAACAAAGAGAGTGCCCAATTCATAATGGACTTCAAAATGGAAGTCACAGCCATCTTCAACCTCATCCTCATCCTTCTCATCCCCATCATCACTGCGGTGGCTCTATCTGTCCTGATGATCTGTCTCTTGAGGCCTTTACTCTACCCCCCTCTGTCCTCTAAGGACTCTCAGCTATTGGTTGGGGTTCTGCTTTAAACACAATGTTGTTTTTACAGAATCAAATATTTTACTTCATGACATGATCCACCAGACTTATCAACCCATCGAAAATGACCTCTGTTTAGTCTGTCATCTGTCACCGTCGTCTTCCTGGACAGTTTGTAGGTGGTGAGCCTTACTGCAGTTTCCCTTTCTTCAGTCCTGGTCCCTTTGGTGTACTTGTGCCTTTCTCTCCTTGCTGTGGTGACCTGCGCACCTGTGCCTGGGAAACAAGCAGCTGTCTTGACACCATTGCTTTCTAACAACAGCAAAGACAGATGATGACCGAACACCTCATTTGTGCCAGAGACACAAGCCTCTCTGGGGAATGTTATTTTCTTCTCCTCTGCACCATCATGGTATGGCTCACAGAGATCAAGCAACATGCAAAACCACAGATGAAGTGGAACCTTCAAGCTTTGCACCACGTGTACAGATGGAGAGATGAAGTTTTAGTTCTTATTTCTGCCTGATCTGATCTTTAGGTGTAAAGTCTCATAACTTCAAGAAGGAGTGTATTGTATATATTAAACAGCTGGTAAATTGGGCTATATATAAAACACAGAGCTACTACTTACCCACTTCTCTATGGCAAAGGACAAGTGACTAAATTGGCATTTGAGTAAATCCTATCAGGACAGAGGATGAGCCAGATTAAAAATAAGTAATCCCATTTGGGTATTGTGTATGTGATCTATATCTATATCTATATCTATATCTATATCTATATCTATATCTATATCTATATCTATATCTATCTACCTTGACAGATCTCGGATGTGAGGCATGGAAGTGGAAATGAACCTGAACTGAGAGCAGCTTTCCAAAGACTGTCTCACCGCTGGGATCCAGGCTGAAGAGAGGAGGTGGATTCAGTGAGTTCTAACTGTGGGTGCTGCTCACCATAATGGAGGAAGCAAACAAAGTCATGTGATTGCAGTATGATGCTTGTTAAGGTTTGGTTCAGATTAGTGCATCTGTAAGCCCTTAGAAAAGAGATTAATGTAGAGGAAAAGAGAACTGGAGGTCAGGCCAAGCAGATGCCATTTTTTGTGGGCTGGTAAGTCTGGTGGATCATGTCATAAAGTCAGGAAGAAAAATATTTGATTCTATGAAAAGGGATAATAATGGATATAGTGGATTCAGGATGTGTGTATATAGAGTCACGTCAGCATTCAAGCAAGACCAGAGGGCCTGGGGGTAAGGATGTGGATGGAGAGCAGGCCTGAGGTAAATTACAGTAAATAAGGAAGCAGGCTAGAGAAGCAGCTTCCAAAGAGCAATTAGTATCACGTTCCCATGAGGTTGGCTTAATGAATTTTGAGTGTGTGTGTGTGTGTGTGTGTGTGTGTTCACATATGTGCAGGTGTGACTGTCCATGAGCATGTGGAGGACAGAGGAACATATTAGATAGACTGCTCTATTGCGTGCTCCCTCGAGACAAGATCTCTAGTTTAGTTTAACTCAGTTTCTCATAGCGTACTTCAGTCTTTCAGAATATGAGGTACAGTTTGGTATTTTATAGGACTTCCTAAATGATTTGTTTAGTCAGATCAAAAACTACAGCTGTGTTTGACTTGATTTGGATGTTTGGGGTATAACATGACAGACATGGAGAAGTTTAGGGTGACAGCTAGCTTTCTGATTGTTGTGAGTGAATAAGAGTGAGTCATCCTTCAGTAAGTAGGAGATAGCAATGGGCTTGGAGGGAATGGTGCTGAGTCAAATTTTGAGATGTGAAGATGGACTGGTCCTGTTGACAGTTGAATATCAATAGTTAAAGCTTTTAGTAAGTATTGACACTGCCAATATGGAGGAATAATATTTTGGGGATAGTTGCTCTGTAGTTTATTTCATTATTTTAATTTTTTATTTTCTTAAATTGAAATATATTTATATTATTTTCCCTTCCCTTTACTGACCCTATTTCCTGATTATTTTCTCTTTCAAATTCATGGCCTCTTGGTCCTAATTGTTGGTACATATATGTGTATATTCCTAAATATATTAATACAACCTATTAGTTTATATAATGTATAGACAAGGTAACATGGATGGGGAACACTTACAGGGCCTCAACCTTACACAAATAACAACAGGCAGATAAGGAATGCTGAGTCAGGAAAAATAGCCTTGCAGTTGGTTATCCAATACCAAGTGTAACTCACACACACACACACACACACACACACATAGACACACTCACACAGACACACAGACACACAGACACACACACACACACACACACACACACACACACCCCATCAGACTGTACTCTATATATTACAGAGCACTCAAAGAACCCAAATCTTCAAATTTCTATCAACTGCCAAATAATGGCTCTTAAGGAACTATCTTTATAATCATTTACTTAGTCTCTTGCCTTTAAAATTAAGTTGCAGCTGTGTGTGATAACACACAACTTTACTCCAAGCATCCAGGGTGTAAAAAGGTAGGAGGCTATCTGTGAGTTCAAGGTCATCATGGTCTTCATCATCAGGATCTGGGACATCTACAACTACATAGAGAGACTCCATCTAAAAAACAAAAAACCCAAAACTATAACCCACAAAACCTCAAGTTTCCATTTCTTTATACTCCTTTATATCCCAGACACATGAAATAAATGTTGGTCACTTGGTTAATCTTAAGAACTTGAAAGTAAGATCGTATTGCCGAAGACATCATATTCTTGAGTCATAGGACATGATAAATCAAGCTGGGACCAACCTGGAAGCGTCATCTTCCCTGGCTAACCTTCATAGTGCTAGAAGACTATTTAGATTAGTGGGGGAGAAAAGTATTCGGCCATTGTGCTTAGCTGTGAGCTCCATGACTGGCCTGGCAAGATATGTCCCTGGTGCAATATGGCACCAGTGAGAGCAAACAATCACTTCCTGTTTATGTTTAAAGTTCACTTCAGAAGGCAGAACTCATGCCTGGTACTGTTAACTGGGCCAAATGTGGCTGGCTACATCATAGCCCTAAAGGGAGAATACAATAATATTATTCTGCTAAATAGTTATAATATTAAATTGCCACTGAGATCTTCTAAGATTAGTGCTGTATTCTCAGCAGAAGAGCTTCTTTTCATCATAGATGGTAATTAATACAAAGATCCACAACTTGCCGACATGCAGAGAGGTAGAACCATTCAGTGGTCAGCTCTAAATGAGATGTCTGTATCACGCACGCTCTACTCAAGGCTGAGTAATAGCAAAAGGGATGGGAGCAGCAAGACCATAAGGGACAGCCAGGGATGTCTGCAGAGAATCAGTATCTGTTGCGCATGGCAGGGGTGTTGCACACGTGAACTCACAGTGGCTGTGATGGCCAGCGAGAATGCCAGCATGGGTTGGGGAGAGGCCGCATGTATTCCAAAGTAGTGGAGATGCTAATGGCTAGTAATGGCTGCTGTGGGAAGGGGGGCTCTGTGTTGTTCGTGGATTCAGTTCAGAGACTACCTGTGTTCCAATTCATGGTCCTACACTCATGCTCATACAGTCAGAGCTAAATGCTTTTTCAAAAATAGAACACATGAAGGTAGGAGGAAAAGTGGGGGTATAAGAGAGGATTTGGAAGGCATGAAATGGGGATGGCATGTTTGACTAAAGCACATTTATATACAATATGAAATTCTCAAACAGTAAAAATGAGTCATAGTCTACTATCAGTATTTATTTAGATCAGCTCATAGATCTAAACAAGCAACCTGCTAAGCTGAAATGTATTTATCACCTTTACGTTCAGCGCAGTGGCTCTCCACCTTCCCTATGCGCGGCCCTTTAATACGGTCCCTCATGCTGTGGTGCCCTCAACCAGAAAATGTTTTCATTGCTACTTCATAACTGTAATTTAATACTATATGAATCGCAATGTAAATATCTGATACGCTGTGTATCTGTTATGTGACCCCTCTGGAAAAAACAGAGTTGTTTCACCCCAAGGGGATCACAGCTCACAGGCTGATAACCACTACTTTAGATGGAGAGGTTTATGGAGGTTATGTGAGTTGCCCAAAGTGGTGCATAATTAGATCGTATTGTATGTTTTGTTTTCTTTTTGATCAAGTTGCTCATGCTAGGCAAAAACCTTACCACTAAACTACATTACCAGCCTTTGAGCCAAAAAAAAAAAAAAAAGAAAGAAAGAAAGAAAGAAAGAAAGGAAGAAAGAAAAAAGAAAAAAAGAAAAGAACAGAAAAAAAGAAAAAGAAAAGGATCCAAATGTCTTTCTGACTCTAAACTCAGAGATTTTGAACATTCGTGATAAGTGTCACTTGGGTCAGACAATGAACTTTTATACACTACTATAAAGGAATCAGTATGATCTATGAGTAATACATTTTATCTGAAGAGTAAATCCAGATTCTGTCTAAATATAGAAAAATTCATTTTGAGAAGCAGGGTACTTAATCATACTTAGTAAGTGGGCTCATGTGACTTCCCAGTGATCAGTATGATCGGACTGACCTAAGTGCCTTCCCACTTTTGTTCAGAACTGTATGGGTCATCTGGAGTTTTTGTACTCTCAAAACAGGGACCAGAGAGAATGTGATGCTGTTTTATCTCTGTATGCTTTGCTTATGCTTTCTCTGTCTGTGATACACACACACACACACACACACACACACACACACACATATACACACACATATATATACATATACATATATGTGTGTGTGTGTATATATATATGTGTGTGTGTATGTGTAATACACATTTGTATGTATACACATAGATGTGTACAGGTGTGCATGCACTTGTGTGTGTGTGCTTATGGGAGACAGAGGTCTAAGCTGGGTATCTCTTTCAACTGTTCTTCATCATCTTAGTTTGTGAGGTAGGGTCTCTGGCTGGCCAGGGAGGTCTAGGGATCTGTCTGCCTCCGCTTCCCCAGATCTGAGATTACAAATGTGTGCTACCAGACCAGCTTTAGAATGAATGCTGGGAATCCATGCTCTACCAATGGGGCCATCTCCCCAGTCCCTTCCAGTATGCTGTGGAGACATATTCATTTTGGCATTGATTATAAAATGAGCTGTTGGTAAACCCAGATAGGAAAGAAGTTTCAAGACCAATGCTGACTTTTTTTTGTTGATCATTGCAGACTTCTGCTATCTTCTTGGTAGCACTGGCAAGCATGGGATGCTGTAGTATGAAACACACAAGTCATTATGAAGCCCATCAGGTTAAGTCAATGTACTAAAGGAAATTACATGCTTTTCTATATGATGAAGCACGCAGTTGAAACCGAGTGGCACCATCTGGGCCAACAACCATTGCACTCACACTTAATCTCCGTTAGTGACAGATATCTAAGATAATACTAACCCAGAGGAGAGCTCAGGCAATTCCACTTCAGCATTCAGACTTGAGGTAACAGCATGCTGATACAATGAGGGTTTCCCCAAGTTAAAATGGTAAGACTATTATCACTTTAATAATTCCCAATAAACAGTGCTTAATAACATTTGTGAGAAAAATAACTTCAAGCAGTGTTTAAAATATTCGGGATATATTCAATCACAAAGATGTCTATCGGCTAAGTAAGAGAGCTGGGAGGCTGGTTTGCCTCCAGCATATACAAGTCTGAGTGAGGGACCCTCATCTAACTGGAAGAAGGCAGTTTCCTTTGCTCTTGAACCAAAAAAATATAACGACTCATAGTTTTGTTTTTTTTTTTTTTATTTTGAATTTTTGGTTGTCATTGAGTTAGAAGTTAATATCATGGAAGTTATCATGAGACCTTGCAGGGACAAGCCTGATGGGCCCCTGACAGGCTGTGGATGGAAGAGAATTCTTGTGTCCTTGGTGAGATCATGGACCAGCTGATTCTATGCTGAAGCCCCAGAGGTGGTTTTTACTGTCTGAGATGTTCTTAGCTGCCTTCTGTAACAAGCATCTGAAGGCACACTAAGCAGTCAGCGTCAGGAACAGCATGCACAATTTGTGAATTCTTGCATTTTAGAAATGCTTTGTAGAGACTCACAGTGCTATTATCTGTCTTCAATAAATTGGATTTCCCCCAAATACTCTAACTCTCCTTATGAGCAAATTTCTTATTTTTGCATGCATCAAGTTTATGTCATTTGCCTACTACTTTGTGAATTTATCGTGACCTTGTATCATCTGTACTGAAAGTATTCCCTTTCTCTTTGATACACACACACACACACACACACACACACACACACACAAGCACACACATACGCATGCACAACAAATACATATACACACATACATGCAAGGATGAATAACCATTTCTGATTCCCTTCATTTTAGTAGTGTTGAACTTTGTGGACTCATGTGCCCTACTGAGAATTTCTGATAAGCTATAATTCCTTTTCTCAGGCCAAAGCATTATTGCATTCATATACATATGATTATACATACACCACCAAGAGAAGATCATACATGTGCACACACAGACTTTTCACAACTCAGAAGTTGAGGACATTAGGCAGCATTCTGTGTATTTCACATGTGTCCTCCTTTGCTCATACAGTATGATTCAGTTTGCTGAATTCTGTGGTTGCATGTAAAACCTGTTTTTGACTATATCTGTCACTGACTAAGAGTGGTGTGTTAATTGAAATGTGCTAAACTGGAGCGTTACTTTCCTCTCCATGACTGCTTTGAATAGACCCAAGTTTCCCTGATATAGCCTTCCAAGAGGCTCCAAGAATGAGGTTAAACTCTATAAAAAGAAAACTGACCAACCCTTAAAGCCATCCTTGTGAACTTTAAACACCACTGAATGTACCTAGTAAAATTGTCCCTGGGCACACAGACTCCCAGGCTTGGGTGGAGTTCACATGGGCTGTTTTACTAAAATAAACAAAAATGACTGAGAACTTTGGATTGCCTTTGTCTGAACTTGAGTGTCTGGATGGATCAGCAACAGTAGTGCATAACATGCCTGTTTGTCAAACCGAGGAGACACCAAACAAGCATGCATTTCTTACAAGTCAACAAAAGTAATCACAGCATCATAATCTGTGGCCACCCATTTGTTCTCAAAAGCCACCCACACATTTTCCAGCCAAATAATTCTTCCTTTAAAAGACATGGGATGAAGAGCAACATTAAGTAGACCATTTTAATCTCTAATTTCAAAGGATGATATTTTAAAATTCAACTATAAATCTACACTTGATCTTAGCCAAAAGGCCGAGAAGCGATCAACTGTAAATCTGAGATACACTACAGTGTTCAGAACAAATGTGAGTTACCTTATGAAACCAAAAACATAAACAATGAATTTCTCAAGTTTTTAACTTAGAATTATTGTTATATTATGACAGCATTTAATTTCAAACATTCATAGATGGCTAGATCCAAACTTGAAAGGAACATTTGAATTAAAACTAGTTGGCAAACACATTAAATTGATGTATGAAATTCTGAAACAAGAAAAAAGTAATTGAAAAATACCAGACCTATTGTGTAAATGCAGTATGGAGTTTTACATACCAGATTTTAGAAAAGTACTAGAGAAGATACAGGAAGGTCACACACTCATTCTCTTCAGTGAAGCTTTTGTTTTATATTAAGAACCACCTACCATTTTCCTCAGTTTCCTCTTTACTCATGACTTGGTTAAAGATATCTCCTAATTACTAAGCGCCTCAGACATGATTTCTAATCTAGTCAGATGAATTTATGTGCTTTACTGGGTTTTGAGCTTCATTGAGTCTCTGAAAGGGTTTTTAGATTTGATCTCTTTTTGATACCATGAATTCATAGTAGCCACAAATGAGATATATGTAAATGTCATTTTTTTTATGTTTGAAAATTGCTTCTTCAAAAGCAAACAAAAATTGACTGAATTTAGTCAATATTGGGCATGCTATAGTGATCTGAGCACATAATTTAGACTGATGTCAAATTATGTCTGTAGTCTATAAAAACATGAACACTTTCAGCTGCTTAATTTAGTGAGTGGTTTCCTCTATGTGGACATTTTTTCTACTAATGTTGGAGATATTAATTGAACTTTGTGAAATGCATTATGTCATTCTTGATGAATGTTTGGGGATGTAATTTTTAACAAAACAAGATTAACTCCTTCTGGCTTATAGAAAACACAAATTCATGCTGGGATGTGAACCCGGGTCTTCTGGAAGAGCAATCAGTGCCCACCACCCCTGAGCCATCTCTCCAGCCCCTATTGTAATCTCCCCAGGACTCAGTTTTCTTCCTTTTCACCAACACTGTCGTAGCTGCTGTCATGTATTGAGCATTTCCCATATGCCAGATTCTTCTGTGCGAGGTGCCTTTCCAACATGATCTCCTTCAACCCAACACTGGGTTTTAGGAGTGTAGGAAACAGGAGCCCCAGTTCATACAGCTGCCACAGGACCGAGCTGGAAAGCCAAGCCATGGCTCTCAGCGATGTCTCTCCCATGGCTGAAAGCAGAGGACTAGCTGGGTGGAGAGGGAACATTTGTTATGCACTCTCAGTCATCCAGTTCCTTCACATTCACGGCTGTATTTGCTTCATGCAAGAACCCATGTTTCTTCAGTATTGCAGCTGTTTAAAGATGGGCCTCAGGGGCTTGATCGTCCGACACTGGAAAAGCTCTTATTAAGGTAGGCTCCTCGCTCTAGCTTGGGTAACTTTGAAAGAGATTTTTTTTTTTTTTTTTTTTTTTTTGCTTCTCCATTGAACCCAAGTTTTAGGCAGAAGTAGTTTTATGCCTTATGGCAAATTAATAGATAGCAATGTGGCACTGTTCATTAATTTGCAGAGGCAGAGGGGAGGGGGAGGGGTGGGGCGTTCGTGGAGGGGAGACCAGGAAGGGGGATAATATTTGGAATGTAAACAAATAAAATGATTAATAAATAAAAAGAATGTAAGATAAGGACAATGTAGTGTGGGTGTCAAAGGGTTTCTGTGAGGGTTATATGACTTGAATAGTACAATTCACTAAAAAAACATAAGCACTCTGAGAATAATGTCAACCCAGAGGGCAGAAATTAGATGTAAAACATTCAGCTATTAATTTTAGGGAAGATTGAAAGGTAACAGCTTCTAGTTTTAATAGCTTTCTTATTGGAAGCAGTGAGTTGTGCCCTGTCTGTAAGGAGGGATGCTGATAGTCAGTGTTGGAAGAAGCCTTTGTAGATCGTGGAGAATGCTCAGGATTACACCCAGGGTGGGGGTGGGGGACCTGCAGAAAAAGAGGTCTTTGCCCCGCCCTTGAGCTCATGGTTACCAAAAGAAGGCCAAGAGTCATTGCAGAGATTCTGAATTAAAACATCACTTCTAATTAAAACATCACTCATGATTATCACTAGAAATTATTACATTTATTTGCATAATACTAGGAAATGTATGTATGTGTGGTTTTGACATCTGCAGGATTCCTACCAGATAGTTTGGATAAAGGTCTGAAGAGCAATTAAATTATAGAGCTGAACTTCCCTAATAGACTCAGGGAAGTTCAGCTCTATACAGGAAAATTAAAGGGACAGAAGAGAAGGCAATTGACTCTACGAACACAGAATTATCCACTATCTTCTGGGGTGCATGTTAGAAGCAGCCTGAAATGACCCGAATACAGAAAGGAAACCGTAGAGTGAATTAATTCCACAGATGATAAAATACAAATACTTTCAAGAAATAGACTTCACAAGGAAGGCATCTGAGTGTCTCTTATCATCTAGGCCTGTGCTGGATGTTTAAGGAAACAAAATGGGACAGTCTCCCTCAGGAGGCTCAAAGTCCACAAGTACACACCTCTCCTCCTCCTGACGTGGGTGTGCATGGCAAATTGAGTCGGGGTGACAGTACTTTTCTGGGTGTGAAATGGTGAATCTGCTGCCCCTGCTTGGCCAGCGTGTTGGATTTCTCCCCAGAGTTTGGTTCCTGGCACATATGGAGGTCTTTAATAAAAGCAGTGGCAGAGGTGTGTGTGTGGGCGGTGTGGCAATGAACTGGGGCTGCACACACAAAGGTTCAAGGGCTTCGGGTCACTGACTCAGGACTGTCTGAGGAAAATAAAAACTCAAAGCAAAGGAGCACTGTTAAAAGCAGACTGGACCACATTATACTTGCCCACAAAATATAGGTCTGTTACTCTAATGCCCACATATTGCTAAACTTTAATAAGTTCCAATAACTTTATCATTTACTGTTACAGACAAACTGAAAGAAAAATAA